>JANAVB010010791.1:18583050-19049839 GCA_029216955.1 Iris pallida | reverse complement strand
GTACTTATGGACTCAATATATTCTGAAAGGCTTTCGAATCCTTTTCACTATCGTCTTCCATACGGGTGATCACACTCTAACTTGGGAACCGTATCAAATTCTAAAATTCTATTAATATTTTCCCAAGTTACTCCATTTATTTTGATTGAGAACCATATCTTATCTTTCTCAATAATCCAATTTAAACAGAGCTATACTTCTACCCCATCCCTATTTAATCATAGGTTAAATTGTAGAATGGTTGCTGTCCATTGCTCCTAAAGTCTCTCTTTGGATTAGGTCACCTATATGAATTCTATGATGCCAGTCTAATCTACTCGGTCTATCTAATAGAGACGTCTATCCTACCTTTTTAACCTTAAACATTCAATCTCGCTTAAGATGTTCTAAATACAATTCGAGGAGCGCCAAGCACGAGCATTCGTCCTTCTGAAATAGAAAAAAGCGATAATTTACGGTAAGTAGTTCAAGAAAGATGATCGAATGCAATTTTTGAGTTCCAAGGGCGATAGAGGAAATCAAAAGAATTTTCAAAGCAATTTTGGTTTGAGATTCTAATATACTATCATATCGCAGGCCCGCTCAGTACAATAACGTAACTAAAACGGCTAACTCGACATGTATAGGCCACCAGAAAAACATATAACGCCCAGCCCCAAAATACGTAGGACTAGACGATCGTATACATGCCAACTACGTATCGAGAGGACTCTAGCCCACCTCGAGTACGTATAAGCTATCTACAAGATCAAGTATAACTGTTTAAAAAGAAGTCAGGCTAACTATATCTCAATCTACTAAATATTGATAACAATAATGAATCAAGTGCACTAAGGCTGATCAGACCGTAATACAATGATTCTAGAATAGATAAATATATTAGAGTGGATCACCAATAATATATATATTATGAACAGGGTAGAAGAAAGATGAAACTTGTAAAAGACTAGGCTATATTAGCATCATGAGTCAAATATGGACAAATATAAATAAGGAAGAGAATGATAATAGCATCAACTAAATATACATGAAGTCTTGGTGAAGAAACCATCATCCATCAATGTATTATACCTTGATAACTTCATCTAATACCTGGAGAGATCATCAGGTCCTCAGGGGACTAAAAAGACACATAATATACCAGCCTACTATGACAGTAATAACATGCAAGGAAAAACAGGAATAACAAGTACAAAAAAGAATAACAAATAGAAGACTCTATAGATGGTGACATATCGTGAGAATATAATATTAATTATGGCTATTTGCAACATGTGATAATAACGTCAGTCTGGTGAGGCACTAACAGTCCTATAACAGGTTCTCTATCGCAGCCCGGTGAGGCACTAACAGTAGAGTGGTATAGCTACGACTAATAAAACACTCTCTCCTAAGGTACCAGGAAGTCAAATCAAGTCAACAAGTCAAGTCCTAGTCAAGTCCAGGTCAATCATGTCAAGGAAACCTGGCATAGGACTAGACAACGATAAATCATAAGACGCATGAATACGAAATCATAACAAGTAATGATAGGAAATAGAAACAAACAACGTGAACGTATAACGATAAAATAATAATGACATAAATCAGGAGAAATATGTAACCAAGTAAGGCAAAGAAGAATAGCAATATAGAAATGTATGTAAATACTGTAAATTTTGGCAACGTGTACTTGCGTGGTGGTAGTGTGCAGATCCAACAATATCCAATCAAGCCAAGGAGCCACAAAAGCCAAACTCCCGTAAACGTCTCGGGATGTTGAAACAAACATCACCAACATTTTTGGCATGAAAAAAATATCTAAGTTTGACTATCCATAAGTACAATTTTGGACACAGGAGCAAAACGATAATTTTGGGTCAAAATGGTGTCCGCCATTGGACCCGCTTTGCTTCGAAAAGCGTGCTCGAACCTATGGTCTCTAAAGTCGACAAACTATATACCTACGAGTCCAGTTTTTCAATACAAACTCATTGGTATGTCTATTTTGGATTCCGATGAGACGTGCACAAAATTACTTGTTGAATCGGATTGTGGGCCCGCCAAAATGGCGATCCGGTCAACTGCCTAAGATTCGGACTAAACTTGGCTCCAGAACCAGAAAAATGATACGAGTCCAGTGGCACAAGTTTCTTCATGATGTGACGAACGTGCACAAAGTAATTAGGATTTTTGCAAAGGGATCGATACGGTGTACCTTGACCGATATACCTCGAATTCGTCGCGCACACGCAACCAATTCGAGTTCCGTTAAAGCCTACACTTCCGCAATATCCATACGCACCTTTCGATGTCGAGTTGTGACAAAGTCGTCCGATTTGTCGGGACGGATCCCGTATCGAGGAAAGTTGTAACTTTTTAAATTATTTTCTCGTATTTTTTCCTGATTTGTTAAAACAAATAACTTCGCGTCTACTGAATTGAAAAATAATCTAAAAATAGGGTTTCAATCTCGGTTAGGTTGTCTAAATTACTATTCAAGCGGTTTCTAAGATTCATGATATTATGGTCGCAAATTGGCTTCAAACAAGGGATTTCAAGACAGTTTCTAACGTCCAAAAATCGAATTTTTTTTATTGATTTTGGAACTCGATTTTCGTCGCACGTGATGCTAATTAAAAGAACCTATTTGAAGGAAAGCGGAGTCGTATAGGTCGTCTACTTACTAGAAGAGACGGATTGTGAAACGATCGAGCGATTAAGCAAGAATTTTGCTTTGAAGTTGCACTACCACAAATGTCGCTGCTGTTTGATGGTGCTGCCCGCGGGCTATCCGGTAGCTCTGGTCGGCCGGCGAAGACGCGTAGAGGTTGAGGGTGGTCACCAAAATGTTGGGGTGGCACTGGGTGTCAGGGTTTAGGTTAGGATTTGAGAGATTTTCTCTCCTTTCCGCTGTTATATATAGGCAGGGAATTGGTTTTGGCCGAACGGGTTTGGGGAGGGGAAGTTATCTCACGAGAAATTGAATATATATATATATATATATATATATATATATATATATATATATATTCCCTTCCCTTGGCGGCTGATCTCTCTTCCAATCTAGGTCTCCTCCGATCTTCTGATCAGTTAGCGGGCCCAGGATTCCGGTGCCCTACCGGCCCTGGCTCCAGCCATGATAGCTTCACCCCTCCCACCCCCCATCCCTTTGAAGTCTAGTTTTCTGGACATCTCCCCCTCCTAGATATGTCAGCGTCTTATGCAACAGTGGTCGGTCCATGTCCCGTATCGGATCCCATCACCCTGTTAGACTCCTTTATTTCCCCTCCCCCACCACGGATGGTGGAGGTTCTCGAGGGTGCCCCCGTGGTATCTATCTCTACGGAGGAGATTTCCTCTATGATATCTCCGTTGTGGTTTGCCTTTATCGGCAAGTTCCATCGTCCTCGACCATCGATTGACGCCATCCGGGCGACGGTATGGCTTCTTAATTTTGCAGGTCAGATCTCCATTGAAGTTCTTGATGGGAAACACATTCTAATTCGGCCTAGCCTGGAGGGAGACTTCCTCCGTCTCCGAGCTAAGGACGCTTGGTTCATTGCCAACGCTGAAATGCGTTTATTTCGCTGGACTTCGGACTTCTCACCTGATCGAGAAACTCCCCTGGCCCCGGTGTGGGTCTCCATGCCTGGTCTACTGTAACACTTCTTCTTGCACGAAGGGGTTTTTGGTATTGCCACAGGCGTTGGATCCCCCTTGATGGTGGACCAAGCCACTGCTAACCGTTACCGGCCGAGCTGCACCCATATTCTTGTCGAGATAGATTCCAGTAAAATCCTACCTCCGAAAGTGTGGGTCTCCTGCCCGCAAGATGAAAGCTTCTGGTAAAATTTAATGTATAAAAGCCACCCAATATTCTGTTCAGGATGCAGGCTGTAAGGCCACGACTATCGGTCATAAAAGCAGCAGAAAAAAAATCCAAACAAAACAAGGGAAAGAAACTGCATCTGCGGACGAGAGAGAGACCGCCGCCTCTAAGAAGCATGCTATGGAGGCTCAATCACAGCAACGCACATTGGCACCCTCCAAGGAAAGGAACCCAATCAAGATTCATACCACGAGGACTATCTGAAGAGGTTCTCCTCTCAGCGCAGTGCTTGGGGGTGACATCCACAACGGACCAAAGATAACTAGATCTATTCTTCGATACGGCGCAACAGTTTAGTGTATCAGAAGAAGAGGAGGACATAGAGAAGGCTACAATAAATCTGTAAAACAGATGGGCCCTATTAGAGATGAATACGAAAGGAGAAGATAGCAAGAGTATCCACTGCAATAGACCGAAACAAACGTAAAAGACTAAGACGGGAAAAAAGAAGGGAAAATACAAGAAGAGAAGTGGCTCGCAAATGATACTAAGATCAGCGGCTAAAGCGTCCCACTCCAAACGTGTCCAATGTTAAAGATAATAATGTGGAATGTGAGGGGCATCGCAGGGAAGCAAACGATCGACATAATCAAGTTACTGAAGAAGACGCATCAAATTTCTATGCTGGCGATCATCAAAGTTAAGGTACATGAAGACCAGATAGAGGGATTTAAACTCAAGTTGGGATATGCGCAAGCCATTGCAACCGGCAAGGATTTTTGGGTATTCTTTGATGACTCCATACAGGCTAAGCTTATTCACAACAATGAGAAAACTATTTGCTTGGAGATAAAACATCAAAGATTGGCCAAGAGCTTCGTTTGCACGATTGTTCATGGAGGGAACTCCAAAAAAAGGAGGACGCTTTGGGAGGACCTATTACAGCTGCTACAGGTTTATCCGGATTCTTCGTGGATCGTGGGAGGTGATTTCAACGCTATTAGATTATTACAGGAAAAGATAGAAGGCCGGGAGGCTGATTTGGGTTCAATGGCTGATTTTAATCAGTTTGTTCTCGAAGCGCAGTTGTCCCCGATTCCGCTAATAGGTAATCAGTTTACTTGGCATAACAAACGAGAAGGCTCTCATAGCCAATTCTCTCGCCTTGATCATATCATAGCGAACCAGAGCTGGGATCAAATCATCTGTGGCTTGGCGGTGGCTCATCTTAGTATGGAGGAGTCTGACCATTGTCCATTGCTACTGGACATTAAATCGGATACGATGACGGTCAAAAAAAGCTTCAAATTTTAAAGCTTTTGGTGTTCCCACCCATAATTTCTTGGGGTGGTACAAAAGGCTTGTGTTTGCAAAAACAAAAGTTTGATTACAAACTAAGAAAAGAGTACAATAGTATAATTGATTTCTAGAAAAGTACAACTATAGGAATTTGATCAGAAGACGATCACTTTATCCCTTGGACGATGTGATATCGAAGACATGAGCCTCTGAAAGATGCAACAACACTTTGTCAGTAGATTATGATCACTAGTGATGCCTTGGAACTGATTTAAAACTCTATCTATAGAGTTCTTGAAATAACAGTTTAGCAGTTATTCTGGGTTGCGTGCCTCTGTTCACTTGTGCGAGCGGTTATACCAACTGCTAAAGAAACATGGTATCATTTGAATGAGATACGCGTGGTCATGGGCAGTGTAATAGACACGTTCTACGAGATTGGTGGCATGCGCACCTGCTTTAGGACATCAGTTTGACCATGTTGCGTCGACTTGGTCAATCAGGTTGCGCGTGGGCACAACTCAGCAACTTGTGCTGTATTCTGAGTATTCTTTGTCTTTTATTAATAACTATCACGCACCTTGATATACTATGCGAGCTGCTAGCTGTCATTAATAACTGACAAGATCTTCTCGAGCACCGCATTGCACGGGATTCGAATGGATTTCTATCAATTTTTGTGCTATCAACTGTCAGGTAATGATGATGGCCATTATAGTTTCTCAAGGAGACTGCCACATGGCACTCGCACAACCTGGCTCTGGCGCAACCTGATGGTGGCGCAAGTTGATAATATGGCACAACTTGAAGGCGGTGCAAGTTGATAATGTGGAGCAACTTGATGTTCTGACTTCCATTTGAGTGGTGCAACTTGATTTTTAGCCTCTACAAGACCCACTTCAAAGTTTTTGAAATTTGAAATACTTTAAAATTTTGAAATAATTTGAATTATGCATATTCTGTCATAAGTTGCGCTTGTTTCACCCAATTCCACTTTTTTCAAGCGCAAATTGCGCAATCAGTTTCATTATTTAGGCTATAAATAGTCGTACACTTCTAAGCTTTCCTCTCTTTACCACAGTCGATCTTTTCTAAAACCTTATTCTTCTCTTCCCGAATTTATCAGCAATTTGTCGATGGCACCCAAATGATCTGTTGCTGAGATGGGAAAGAAGGTTGTCGAGCCTTCATCTAATGCTCCATCCATGTGCGCGCCTCAGTACGCTCCCCCTTTATCAAGACGAGAAACAGCTAACCCAGCAATGGAAGGTGAATGTTTAACAACAAACCGAGCATCGATCAACCCTTTTTAGGGTTTTGATTTGATTTGGACAATGTGCGCCTTCTCTTTTTAGGGTTAGGCGCACTTCATGACTTGCGCCACTCTTTTTAGGAATTGGTTGCTATCCACACTGTGTTCGTTTTTATGAACCATATTGCACGACATTTCGAGATTTGTGCTTTTTTGATTCTGTAAAATCAATTTGGCGCAACTTAAGATATTGTGCCACACAAGTGTGTATTTCGACAGAAAATGTCAAGCAACACAGATGTGGCACAACCTGATATATCGTACAACATAGATGTGGCATATTACAAAATGTCGCGCAACATAAGGGTTACGCAACCTGTGATGTCATATATTCTGTTTCATTGAAGCAGACACTTTCTTGAGACTAACTTCTGTTTGCTCGTCTTTATATAGTTAACCTCAGAGAAGATCCAAATGCTGAAAGATTTGCTTCAATATTCATTGTATCAGGATACCAAGAAGTCCTATCACATGTGACATATCCGCAGTATGACCCTCATGAAACTAGGAAAGCTATACTCACTGCTCAAGAGAATACCACCCTGCTATGCTTGATGAACGAACATCCCTTAGAGAGTGTGGTTAACATAGTCCACAAAAACCAGCTTTCTTGTTCGGAGATGTTATCAGGAGGACATCCCAACCCAGGGCCAAGAAGAAAGACAGAGTTTATCAGTGTATAGGGGCAGGATTATGTACCTCACTGAAATATTGAGATACCTATCACTATCTCGATACGAATTCTCGAGTTATCCTCGTCGAATGGTATGGGACATAACTCTGATACAGCAGAAAAGAGTGGGAAGGATTTGTTTTAGGCTGGGTCCAAAGGGCAGAGACCAATTCTACAATACCTCAGAGAAGTATAGCTCCTATCTGAGGGGTTTGATGCCTGGCTGTGTACCTCCAGAAGACTCTTCTCTGTCATTCCCAGTTAGATTACCAATCTTTGCGAACAAATTTGCAAAAGCTGAGGGAAGATACCCAGATTAGACCATGTGATTGACAGGCCTTGTGAACCCAGATATGAAATGCTGGAGTTGCTTGGTTAATTGGGTCTTGGACCAATTTAAGGACAAGCTTCTTGAGATAGGTCTTTATGAAGCTGTCTCGGCTACAGTTTATGGCTTCCATCCGAATGCCCATATACTTTTGGCTCTGGTAGAAAGGTACAATGATAAGACTAGTACCTTCATGACTCCTCATGGGGAGATTGGCTTTGCACTTCACGAGATGAAGTTCCTTTCCCATATGCCAATGGGTAACAACCCGTATGAGGAGTACATACCTACAAACGAAGAATTGGATATCTTGTTAACAGAGAATCCTGAAATGGTTCGAGGAGCTCTTGTGTCGCTATAAGATATGCTCCCTATACTACAAGAGTGCCACTGTAGGTACAAGCTACACTTCCAAGTGGCTGCCATATTTGTTCTTAGGCCATGCCTTTGAAGACACGATATTTGAAACTCAAGCTTGTGATCCTCGTTTCTTCCAGCCACTCAGCGACAACGATGTTCTGAAACTGATAGAGAAATACAAACACGTCGACAACGTGCTGGACGAGGATTGGTTCCCCTTCAAGGTAGGTACTCCGATCGAGAGTTACCTCAGACAAGGTTATAGACCTATGTCTAAAGAAGCCCAGTTGGTGGGCTTTCTTTCTATATGGCTGTGGCGGTTTGTGGTCCCTGGAGCAAGTGCAGTTGACCAATTCCACCGAGGTGTTCTATTCGTTGCGGTACATCTCATGTTTGGCTACAAGATGGACCTCCTTTCATCGATGACTTGTCGCTTAAATGCGGGCATGCGCTCTTTGTGTATACTATGCTTCATGACAAAAATGTCCGATAAGATTTCTCCCGTACCGAGATGCCCTATACCTATCTGTTCGGGTGGTTGCATTTGCACTATCCTGGTTTGATGGACCCAGATATGAGTGTAGTAGGAGGGGACTTCATAAGGCGTTAATGCTAGTTGGAATATCAATGCCTTATCAGAATGCCGAAGAGCCTTGAACAAGGGTTCTGGATGGAGGTTCCAATGTGTCCCTCTCCCTCAAGGGTATGAGCATGTTCCTCCCAATCTTATGGATTTGGAAGCCACATCACTCCGTCTGATTCCGTCCACCTTTGAATGGTTAAAATCAATCCGGCCGTCTCATTTAGTGTATTAGTTTGAAGAGGAGTGCTTTCTAGGGCCATATCTGCCGAGCTGATTCGCCCGTCAATTCAGCTACGATAAATTATATGTTGAGAATGCCACTACCTGTCTACAAGCCAGAGGCTATTTGATCGATAGAGCTAGGGCGTGGGGATACTACAACGCTAGGGCCACTAAAACAATATTTTCAATACCAAACACCCCTGCTCAGACAGGGCCACGTATGTAATACACATACTCAAATTTCTACACTTCGACAAATACTTTCGCCGAGAACTTCCATCTAGTCCACAGCCTTGCTAGCGACAAACGTATGAGGTCTGGGAATCGTACTACACTGTCAATCAGAGATGCTGAGGACCAAGACCCTGCTAATGAACCGTTGGAAGCTTCCCTTGAGGGTCTCCTAGATGAGGTAAATGATCCATTGGATGTGTCATTGAAGACACAAAAAGACAAATCTCCCACTAGAGGACCGAGCAAGAAGAGGAGAACTAGAGAATCATCAACTCAGTCTGATGATCTTCCTTCTTCACACAAGGCTGTGAAGAGGAAGAAAAAGAGGGTCGTAATGGCCACTACTGAACCAGCTAACACAAGGACGACACGATCCCAGTCGAAGCAGATACACACTGGGACGTCCCCTGGGGTAGGAGAAATAACTCCTTCGTCAGTTCCGAAGCAAAGCAGAGCCATCCAAGAAGAAATTCTCGAAGAAGAAAAACTGGTGGCACCCCTGCATCGGAAGCCCAGAAGGAAATTACTAGCAACTAGAGCAGATCGTCCAAGAGTTGGCTCATCCTCTACCCAGCATGAGACACCACCACCTTCGCAGCAGGATTTGCTGCTTCAAAAAGTTAGTTTTTAATATTACTTTCGTATAATCATGTTTAACTAAAATTTGACATCGTTATTTTTTCATTTGCAGAGGTTACAGTGATAAACACTCCGATTCAAACCACCCTGCTGGATGTGGTTCTTACTCCAGAACCAATATTTATGAAGGATAGTGTTCCTGTATCTGCAGCTGTTCTAGCTTCCGTATGAGTGATGATGTCAGCTCCGACTCCTGGAGTCCCAGAACCTGAACCCCTGGAGAAGGTTTTGCCTTCAACAGAATCTCAGGCAGGAGTTGAAAATCCCCCTGCTAAGATGGATAAATTCGCAGATCCTTCTATTGCTCAAACTCCTACTCTTTCTCAAGAAGATCGAGAAATGTTAGATGCTCTAAAGGGATGTGATTTTGGAGATTTTTTGAATGAAGATGATTTTACCATTGCTGCCGAAGGTGAGCAAGCTTAGATAGAAGTTATGTTGAACGAAGAAGGATCGGTGGAAGAGGGCCAAACCACTGTTGCGGGTGAAGAGCACCCCATTGATAATGAAGGGCATTTAGGCTTGAGAACTGATGAACCCAAAGCTCCTGAAGAGGTTCATGAAGATCAGCCTGGAGCTTCTGAAGCAACTAGGATTGTTGAGAATCCTAAAGCTGATACTACAGGGATTAAAACCCCTATAGATCAAACCCCAAAGAATAAGGAGACAAACACAATCGCTCTGTCCCTTCAAACAAAGTTAGGGGCTGGAAGCAGACGCTTCTTATCAGGCGGCTCGAAAGCTGGAAGCAGTGAAGCAGCAGTGTCTGAGAATACTATGTCGAGGCTTTGTATGGAAGCAGTTATGCCTCGTAAAATGCCATATGTACTGCCGTGTTCAGGTAAATTTCTGATTTTTATTTATCCTAATCCCTTTGATAATGTTTTATCAATGGTGTATGTTGATCACAGAAGGACCTGTGGGAGCGACCAGCTCGATAATGGCTCCTTTGGACAGAGGAACTCAAGCAGGAGAAGGGAGCTCATCCCAGATGCCCAAATTCGGGTCCCCTGGTGCACAATCTGAAGTACCTCTAACTGCTGCAGCAGTAGAAACTCAGATGGAAGTGGTGGCCACTTCAAACGCTCTGGCGACAAACAAATTTGTTGTGGCTTCTTTCACCAAAGTCTTCTATACATCTCTAAGGCCTCTGGTTCAAAGGGTAATGGAGAAGGATAATATTCCTTTTACAACAGTGAGAAGTCGTTCATCTTATCTAATCGGGGGTATCCGCGATATGGGAGATCGGGATCTGGCCACCTACTTAGAGCATGTATTGGACGAGCTTGAGGAATCCATTAAAGCCTACAAAGACCTCAAAAGAAGGAATATTCAACAACTCGTGGATGCAGAATGTGAAGCCATGGCTCGTAAAGCTGAAACGAACAAAGCTAATTATGAAGCTTTCTTGATGGCTTTCTCCCAACGCTTCGCAGAGATGGACGTCCAAATTACTGAAGCGGCCTCCACTATCGAGCACCATAAAACTGCAACTAAAGAGAAAGAGAAAGAAGCTTTTGATCTAGAAGTTGAAACTGCTCGGCTCCAAGAACGACTCAAGGCGACTAAGCAACATATAAAAGAAGAAATCCAACTGCATCAAGCTGCTGCAAGCCAGTTGGATATTTTGAAGCGTCAGAAAGATGACTTTGTTAGAATATAGAATGAAGAATTAGCACGCCGGACAACTACTTTGCACCCTTTCGACCCAATGTCTGGAAGGATCCAAGCTAGACAACGGGTGCTTGATTCCTGTGTAGAAAGAACCAAGGCTTTGAAGAAGCGGATTGCAGATCTCAGCACTCAGCCTCCAGAATAAAGCGATCCCAGTTGTTTTTTTTATATCTTTCATATGATGTACCCTTTTTAAACATTTTGAACATCATTAATAAAATAAAATTTTGTGGTTCCATTACTTGTTGTATATCCTGTTAAAGATATAAGTAATAGAATAGAAAATATATTTAGAGGTACTGGATGTGACATATTTCTTTGTGAAAAATAACAATATTCATTATATCTGCTCAGAGGTAATGTGGACGTGGCAGAATATAATACTTGATATATCATTATTTTAAAAGAAGACTTTATCAGAGGTAATATGGACGTGATAAGTCATTTGATATAGAAAATAGAATTCAGAGGTAATGTGAACGTGAACTCATTTTTCTATTGATGATCTTCAAGTCAGCTGGAACTCAAAGATAGGATATCATGTCTAAAGCAACCAAGTTCCAAAAGATAATATCTATGATAAAATAATTTGAATAGGCTTCACTGGGGATTTTACTCAGATAGCTGAGAATTGTACAAAATTTAGAGAACATCTTATACATTGTATTTCTTTAGAAATTTGTCATTGATAGGCATCATAGTGACTCGGTTATCCATACCAGATAGTTGATAAGCTCTATTTGAGAAAACTTTGCTTACAATGTAGGGACCTTCCCACGTTGCTTCGAACTTGCCTTTACTCATGTGTGTCATAGTCATAGGACATCTGACGGTCAAGACTAATTCTCCTTTTCGAAATACTCGTATTTTGACTTTACGGTTGAAGGCTTTTGATATACGGGCTTGATATAACTCAATGTGTTGTTGAGCTAGGAGCCGTTTCTCGTCAAGCGCTTCAAGCTCCTGAAGTCTAAGACGATCATTATTTTCTATTGTGAGTTCATTAGCAGTGGCAATCCTTAGAGAAAGGATCTGAATCTCTAATGGTAGAACAACTTCGCACCCATATACCAAGGAGAAAGGTGTGCAACCGGTTGGAGTGCGTATAGTAGTGCGATAAGCCCATAGGTATTCTCCAAGCTTTTCACTCCAGTTTTATTTATTGGTAGAAACGAATTTCTTGAGAAGCTTGATGATAGTTTTGTTGAATGCTTCAGCCAAATTGTTAGCTGCAGGATTGTAGGCCATGGCAATAACATTATTGATTATGTTATCATCATAAAACCGAGTAAACTTTTGAATGATAAATTATGGTCCATTATCATAATGATTCGTCGAGGAATACCGAATCTGTATATCACATGATGTTTAATAAAATTGATGACGTTGCTAGTCTTGACTTCAGATAAAGGTATAGCTTCGGCCTACTTCAAAAAGTAATAGGTTATAGCCAGTATAAACCAATATCCTCTAGATGACGGTAGATTGATATGACCAATAACATCCATGCCCCAAGCTTCAAAGGGCCATGATGCGGCAGTCGGATGAAGGAACTCCGACGGGTGATGGATGAAGTCTGTATGGATTTGACAGGCTCGATATTTCTTTGCATATTCAATGACATCTGATACCATAGTGGGCCAATAGTAGCCCATATGTCGGATACGATCTTGTAATTTAGAACCAGGCTGATGTGCACCACATACACCATCGTGAGCTTCCTATAGTATTTGTTTTGCTTCATCTCCCGCAAGACAAGATAAGAGTAGACCATCAAATGTTTGTCGATAAAGGGTCTTAGAAGTATGATTGTAATAAAACCGGAGTGATCGCCTATGAATTATTGTAGCTTCAGCTTAGAATATTCAGGTAAAATGTCATATACCACGAAGTCAATGAAAGGAGCTCTCCAGTCTTACTAATGACATTGATTTCAGTTGAATTACTGAACTCAATATTTGAGTTATTCTCGATACAAAATAACTCTTATTAGTGATGACAATCATTTGTTACCTTTTTACTGGGATTGCTAATACGGCTGCCAGATTAGCTAATGCATCAGCCTCCGTATTACATTCCCAACGTACATGTTCAATGAAGAAGCTCTTGAACGATGTAGTCAGCCTAACTGCCGCTTCATGATATGGGACGAGATCCTGGTGTCAAACTTTATACGTGCCACTAACCTGATTGACGATCAGTTTAGAGTCTCCATATAGTTCAAGATATTCAACATCCAATTGTTTAGCCAATTGGAGACCGATGATCAGAGCGTTGGATTCATCCATGTTATTGGAACACGACTCGTCTAAAGAATAAGCTCTTTGAATAGATAATCCTTCTAGCGATACGAGGACAATTCCAACTGCAGCGACAATGGCACCTTTTAGTCCTATTCTGGATGCATCGTCAAAGAATAGACGCCAGACAAGAATTTTTTCTGAAATCATGTTGGATTTCAAAGTTTCGTCCGAAATCTCGTCATAGAGTTTAGATGTTTCAGGAAGTCAGTGAGAGCTTGACCTTTAACAGACTTTTGAGGAATATAAACCATATCATATTGTGCTAATAACATGACCCATGTAGCAAGCCTTGAATTGAGTGTACTGGGCTTCTTCATCAAGACCTAGAGAGGGTTAACTCTAGGAATAACATGAATAGTTTGGTCGGTGATATAATGTCTCATCTTTTGAACAGCAAACATCAAAGCTAGACATTCTTTTTCTACTGGGCTGTATCGATGTTCAGCTCCGATCATTGTATGGCTGAGATAATAAATAACTTGTTCATGACCTTATTTATTCTTCTAGGCTAGTAAGGCACCCAATGAATGATCTATCGCTCGAATATACATCAGGAAGGGTATTCCTGAGACTGGAGGCACTAGAACTGGAGGGTTCATCAAGTACCGCTTTATGTCTTCAAATGCTTGCTGGCATTATTCAGTCCAAATAAAAGACACACCTTTTTTCATGAGTTGAGTGAACGGTCTACAGTGTCCAAAGAGATTTGAGATGAATCTCCTAATGTACGCTAGTCGTCCCTGGAATCCTCGTAGCTCTTTTAGGTTACGTGGAGGACGCATCTCTTGAACGGCTTTGATTTTCTCAGGATCAACGTGTATACCTCTAGAGGTAATAACGAATCTGAGAAATTTGCCACTAGAGACTCCCAGTAATGACTTGGTGGAATTCATCTTGCATTGATGTTGACGCATTAGATCGAATATAGTTATCAAGCTTTGGATGTGGTCTTCCTTTAGACGACTTTTGACAGTAATATCATCTACATAGCTTTCAACTATCTTCCACAAATGATCATGAAAGATAGTACTCATAGCCCGCTGATAAATTGCACCATCATTTTTAAGACCAAACGGCATAACAGTGTAACAGTAGACTCCGAGAGGGTACGAAAAGATGTATGTTTCTCATCTATTAGATACATCTTGATTTGATTATATCCTGAGAATCCATCCATAAAAGACATTCATTCAAATCCGCAAGTATTTTCTATCTTGACATCAGTGATCGGAAGAGAAAACTCATCCTTGGGACAGGCATCATTGAGATCTTTAAAGTTAATACAGACTCTAACCTTTCCTGTTTTCTTCATAACTGGGACAACATTGGCAACCCAATCAGGATGTTGTTCTTCTCTGACAAAACCACAAGGGTTAAGTTTTTTGACTTCAGTTTCTATGACATCCATCATATCGGGTCGGAATCGACGTTGTTGTTGTTTGACTGGCTTTGCATTTGGTAAGATGTTGAGCCTGTGGATAGCAATCTGAGGATCCAGTCCCAGCATATTCTCATAATTCCAGGCGAAGACGTCAATGTATTCTCGAATAAGCTGAATTAATTCTTGTTTATCCACTTCTGGGAGACTCTTGCTAATGAAGATTGGTCTTGGGGAGGCTTCATCACCAACATCGACTTGAACCAACTGATCTTTGGTAGGTGGCTCATATTGCTCGAAGTGAAGTTCCGATTGAGTATCCATCTTTTGTGCCTAAGGATCAGATTCAGGGGCTTCGACAAAGTCTTCGTCGTCTTCTGAGAACTCGACAGTTACCATATTGGAAGATAGAGTCACTCGATGGATGTGCCCTACACTGGTGTCTGAATTCCATGAAACAGATTCAGAAGAGTTAGATAGTTCTTCTTTATCGGATTTGGAGGCTTCTGGAGTCAGAATTGGCGAGGTATAACCCAATCCCCGCTTCATTTTGCTGTAATATTGTTGTGACTTTACTTTTGGAGCAGGAATACGAATAGGAGTTCGCCTTTCCTTACCAACATTAAGACCAGCTTTAAAATTATAGCCCATTTATTGAATGATATCTTTTGATTGTTGACTATAACGATGTAGTTGAAGTCTTCCATTATCGTAATTTTCTTCTTCACTATCGAGCGTGATCTTCTATTCTGTTCATTTACTAAAAAGTATAAAAAAATCATCTTTCTTCCTGGAAGGAACTAAGAAGAAGGAATCTTGCATTGGTTCGAGCAATACTTCGTCTTGGAGAGGTTGAACTGCTCCTATTGTAAGTGGTTCGAAGTTATCTAACATTTTTAAATAACATCGAGTAAAATAAAAGACATCAGTATACTGTAAAGAAGATGCTACTTTATTGATTTGTACATCATTATTTACAACATGATTCTTGGCCTTAACATAAGGCTTAGTAAGGTTGATAACCAGAGGAGGAAAAGGAAGAGGTTTCTTACGACGAAGGTCGATAACAAGAGGCTCAGAAGAGGTGAGCTCCCTCTGTTCTATCTTTCCAGCATGTGGGTGTTTGTTATTAGAGGAAAGATGGATAGTCAATGTCTGAGAAGAAGATGGACGAGTAGTACGTCCTTTGACTGGGATTATGAGGACATCATCTAAGGTGTCTTTCTGATCCTCCTCACTATCCATCGCCAATACAACCTTCATGAACTCTTTCTTGTACATCTGAGAATCAGTATAATATGCTTCAATGCCCACGAAAGGATTTAGATTAGCTACTTCCTTCTGGACTTCTCCATTGATGTCCACATATTTGAAGCATTGGTGGTGAGTAGATGGTACAATGTTATGCTCATACAGAAATGGTTTTCCCAACAAAGCATTATAGGAGCCATGATTATTGATCACGTAGAAGGTAACCTTTGTACAAAGATTGCCGATTTGAACTTTCAGGCAAATCTTCCCCAAGGGTTCACTTCTTCCAGAATTAAATCCCAAGATTATCGTGATGATTGTTTAAAGATTATGTACAAGAATCTTTAATGCATCTAGTAGAGTCTTCGGCATGATGCTGTACAGACCCAGGGTCAATTAAGATACGATCAACTTTCATGGTATCGACATATCCCGTGAAGTAGAGGGGTCGGTCATGACGATTATCTTCCAGCAGCATATCATCTTGTGTAAAGGTGATGTTGGACATCAGCTCTATCATACTATGACAATGAAAGTAGGTTACAGGCTTCTCTTCTGGCTTCTTGAGGAGTGTTAGACAAGTATCAGCTTGTATCAAAGCTTCACTCAATGTTTCTCGAGTTTTCTTTGAGAGACGCAGTAGCTCAAAAATTGATAACCTTGTCGGGGTATTAGCCAGCTGAGCCAGTATATCAAAGTTATATGGCTTCTCGAGTCCCAGAGCTAGAGTCTTCTTTAATACTTTATCGAAGCAGATAGGTTATTTTCCTTTGTCAATCGTCGTCGGTTTCGGAATAGTTGGTTCTGCTGGAGGCGCTAAGACTGATGGAACATTGACAGTAGGAGAAAATGATGCTGGAGGAGCCTCCGGAGTTGGAGCAGGGCTCTCTTGACCTTCTGAATAGTCTCTCAAGTAAAGTCTCCCAGACCTGGTAACAGTTAAGGCTCCTCCTTTGGATACAGGTTCGAAGGACACCATATTGTAATTCTTTGCCCGGATCTTACTTTTGAAAGGTTTTCTTTGGCAAGATGAAGAGTTTGTCCAGTAACCTAAACCAATACGAGATTGGTTGTGTGAAAGGCATAGAGAAAGAGGTACAGGAGATCTTTTTCCATGATTCAGGCCGGGAGCCATTTGTAGATCATATCCTATCTTTTTCATAAGTTCACGGGATTGTTGACTATATATATGGAAGGCTGGTTAGTAATTGGTTTTTAGCTTTGGCAGTATTATCTCAGAAGAAGACGAAGAAGAAGAATCTGCCACCGAGGTAAAAGTAGCAGCTAAAGGTGGAGGACAATGTTCACCAAATGAAGTCATGTGACATGACTTGTATTTTGTTGCTTTCTTCGACTTTGTGGATAAAGAAGGTACTTCAAAGTCAGCCACCAAATTAGGATGGATCCACATAATCTTTCCTTTATCAGTAGACAGGGGAATAAGACCATCAGTTCATGCAGGTGGGAGATTAATAATCTCTAAAGTGGTTCTCGAGATGGGAATGACGCCGTCCTGCACAAGTTAAGCAGGAAAATTATCAAACTATAGAGAGACAATATTAGCTGTTACAGTCTTTTCGTCTTGTTGGAGAGTGATTGCACCAGAATTAACCATCTCCTGGATCTTGCCTTTAAGCATATAGCATGCTCGAGTCGGATGTCCGATAAACTTGTGCTATACACAATATCTAGGGTGGTCAATTTTACCTACTTCCTCTGGTCGTTTTGCCTTCGGTAGTTAAAGTTTATTGCTCTTGATCAGGCAATAAAAAATGCTCATGACATCATCTTCATCAAAGGAGTATTCTGCTTTCGGACGTGGTGTTCTCTGTGGTGGTGCCGTTGGAGTAGGTGTTGATTGACCTATATTGACGGCTAGAGTTTCTTTGCCTTTGACATTGATAGCCAAAGTCTCTTTACCCTTGTGGTTGTTCTTACGGCCACCATTATTTGATGTAGCATGTTTATCTTTGTCAAGATTAGACATCTGAATACCTAATTGTTTGAATTTATCAGCACTTTCTTCTGTCGCTTTAGCATTCACTATGAATAAAGGCTAATCCTGGAACTGCGTCGATCCAGTCCACATGCTGATTATAGGAAACAGGTTTGATTTGCAAGTGCCTATAGTCAAAGCATCTGGAGTTCCGAGAGGCATTTTAAGTGCCTCACGGCGGAATCGTTCAATGAAGCGTTTGGTTGTTTCATTGTGTCGCTGTTTAATTTTAGTGAGAGTAGACATAGTCATGTCATTTGTTCCCTCCTAAAATTATTCTAGAAATATTTGTTTAAATCCGGAGAAAGAAGTTATACAACCATCTGGCAAACTGCGGTACCAGTCGTAAGCTGCACCTACTAAACATCCAATGAACACCCTAGTGAGTAGAGCATCATTCGACTGTAGTTGATCAATCATTACCTCAAAGTGATTGAGGTACTGACTTGCAGATGTGCTACCATCAAATAGCATAATAGTAGGGGGTTTATATTTGGAAGGAAATTGAACTTCCTTCCACTCTATAGGATAAGGCTGCTTGATCCCAAGCTTCTGTAAGCCATCTTTCTGCTTAAAGGCTTCAAATTGAGTACATAAAAGTTTTACGGCCTCATTAGTATCTCCTGATGATTATGGAGCAGTGGACTGATTTGATATGTTGGGAGGGGGTACTATATGATAAGTACCACCTCCAGCACCAGATCGACTTGGAATAGCCTGCACTGGTATGGAAGCAGTGTGAGGAGACTGTACCCCCAGACCAATATTGATGGGAGCTGATGTCGTTACAGGTTCTTGGGTCAAAATTAGATTCGCAACCGGTGGAACCATATGTTGTGTCATAATTACAGCATGTATGCCTGTCATCATCTCAACCATGCTATTCAAACTAGCCTCCAAAGCAGCAATTCTCTGCTCTTGACTGTTAGAACTGGAAGTATCTTGATCTTCTGTGATGACATAAGCAGTCACTTCTCTAGCTATCGAAGACGAGCTAGTATAAAAGATGGTACGTTCAGAACTTTCACTATCAGCATCAGTCATATAAGGAACTACCCTCAGAATAAGTGATAGGGATATCCTTTTGACTGAAGGCATCTTGATTGGAATCAGCAAGATTTTTTTGACCGATTGTTTCTTGGTCGGAAGGAAGGTTCCTTTGACGATTGTTTCTTGGTCGGAAGGAAGATTTTTTTGACCGATTGCTTCTTTATCGGAAGGAAGATTCCTTTGACGATTGTTTCTTGGTCGGAAGGAATATTTCTTTGATCGATTGTTTTTTGGTCGGAAGGAAGATTCCTTTGACTGATTGTTTTTTGGTCGGAAGGAAGATTCCTTTGACCAATTGTGTCTCGGCTTCTTGATCTGGTATATTGGTATACTCCTTCTCCGGATTCACGAATTTGTTCTAAGTATTGTTGACTGGGATTGCAGGATACATTGCGTCTCGGACGCTTTCCACCCCAGTGCTTCGAGACGTCATATTGACAGAGGCATACAACAATTTGTCTTCATCCACTGTCATTGGTTGAGGAACCTGAGAGTAATTCAGATGGTCAAAGATAGATCGTTTAGCTGATTGACAACAACATTTGATAACTACTTCATGGTGATGGTAACAATGATGTTCTTGGGGCTGCATTAAAGATGGATGAGATGGATTTATGATCTTCCGCTTCTGTTTAAGAAGTTTACGGAGATCGGTTACAACCACATGATGAGAAGAAGTTGAAGGAACATATTCTTTAATGGTGTTAGAAACATGATTCCTATTCTTGAGATGTCCCATTCCTTAAGTGTACAAGGAATTACTGAGTTGGTTAGCATAGGTAAAGGGGTTCCTGACTTCAGTAGTCTGCTTCTGACGCAAGTTAGCCACTGGCGCAGGCTGTTTCCATTTTTCTGAAGTAGGTGTTGACTGGCGCCTGTTGAGATAGGTGCACAGGTCAGATAGGTCTGCTACTTGTGTAACTATCTGAGATACTAGCAGCTTACCCTGCTTGGATCTTTAGATGCGTAGGGTTGGAAGATCCGGAGTTGCATTCTTAGAAATTGGCAGAAGCCTTTTTTGTGTTGCGCAACCTGTTCTTATGTGCCTGGCCTGGCGCAACTGGGTAACAGAAAGTTCAGTTTGAACAGAACTCTCTTTCTTAGCAGAGATTTGATTGTCTCTGTTCAGAGGAGTAAAGTTTCTGCCCAAAAGATATTTTACACTGACTGGCACATAGGCGCCACCAGAGATATTTTTTACCGAGTCAAGGACCAGAGAAGAATTAGAAAAGGCCAAATGACGCTTTCTTTTATTCTATGACGAGGCTGAAATAGGTGTATTCCTAGCCAAGTTCAAATTTGGAGAAGGAGTAGCTAAAGAGCGTTTTCCTTTGTTTTGTGGTTGAGAGGCCACAAGCGCAGGTTAAGGAAAAGCCAAAGGGCACTTCCTTTTGTTTTGTCTAGCACTCTCGCTAGATAGGTTCTTCTCTGAGTTCAGAACTGGAAAAAATGAAGGAGTAGCCAAAAGGCATTTCCCTTTGTTCAAAGTCGAAGAGACAGTAGGTGTAGGTTGCATAGGAGTAGTCTGTGCAGGTTATGCAAGAGCAACGGTTGGCAGAGATGCAGTCTGCATAGGTTGCGTAGGAGAAATGGTTGGCAGAGAGACAGTCTGCGTAGGCTGCGCAGGAGCAATGGTTGGTGCTGTAGAGAACTTGGGAGTCCACACAGTGTGCGTCTTGCACTTGGTAGCAACTGCGACGCGCCTAGTACCCCCAACACTGATCATTGTTTCGTAGGCGATTTGGTCGATTTGAACGACCAAAGTCTGCTGCTTCTTGCCAATCGACATGGTATCACATTGAGTTGTCACTTTCTCGTCAGAGGAGAAAGTCTACCCCAGCATAGTCGCTATTTTGTTTGCAAAAACAAAAGTTTGATTACAAACTAAGAAAAGAGTACAATAGTACAATTAATTTCTGGGGAAGTGCAACTATAGGAATCTGATCAGAAGACGATCACTTTATCCCTTGGACGATGTGATATCGAAGACACGAGCCTCTGGAAGATGCAACAGGACTTTGTCAGTAGATTATGATCATTAGTGATGCCTTGCAACTGATTTGAAACTCTATTTATAGAGTTCTTGAAATAACTGTTTAGCAGTTATTCTGGGTTGTGCGTGCCTCAGATTGCGTGCCTCTGTTCACTTGCGCGAGCGGTTATACCATCTGCTAAAGACACATGGCATCATTTGAATGAGAGGCGCATGGTCATCGACAGTGTAGTAGACACGTTCTACGAGTTTAGTGTCATACGCGCCACGTCTTCTTGCTTCCGGACATCAGTTTGTTCATGTTGCGCCGACTTGGTCAATCAGGTTGCGTGTGGGTGCAACTCAGCAACTTGTGTTGTATTCTGAGTATGCTTTATATTTTATTAATAACTATCATGCACCTTGATATACTGCACGAGCTGCTAGCTATCATTAATAACTGAAAAGATCTTCTCGAGCACCGCATTGCGCGGGATTCGAACAGATTTCCTTCAATTTTCGTGCTGTCAGCTGTCAGGTAATGATGATGGCCATTATAGTTTCTCAAGGAGACTGCCACATGGCACTCGTGCAACCTGGCTCTGGCGTAACCTGATAGTGGTGCAAGTTGATAATGTAGCGCAACTTGAAGGTGGCACACGTTGATAATGTGGCGCAAGTTGATGTTCTGACTTCCATTTGAGTGGTGCAACTTAATTTATAGCCTCTATAGCTTGGTCGAAGGCATCCAATGCGAATTCCCTTATTAACCTTGCTCTCAAGCTTAAATCCACGAGGGCTGTGCTTACGGCTTGGAGCAGAGGAGCATTCGGTGACATATTCAAAGAGGTCAGGTAGGCAGAAGAGGCTTTGGCGAAGGTGGAGGAAGCTTATGCGGAGGAGGTCTCGCCCGTCACTCATTCAGCTTGGAATATGGTGGGGTCTATTCTAAAGCAAAAATTTGCCATTGTTGTCGAGTTTTGGCGACAAAAAACTAATTTGAAATGGGACATAGAGGAAAACCGCAACACTAAATTTTTCCAAGGATGCGTCAATAGCAAAAGAAAAAAACTTTTCATCCATCATATCAAAGACGTAGAAGGCAATCTTAGAGATAGCTACGGCATTGCTATAGAGGCTAACAGGTACTTTTCAACACTTTTTGTTAAAGTCCCTATTTATAGAGATGAAAGCATGTTAAACTCCATACCTACCATGATCTCGGAGGAGGACACCAATGGCTATTGCGTCCTAATGATGAAGAGGAAGTGAAGCATGCGGTGTGGGTGCTTAATGAGGCGAGCGTCGCAGGCCCGGACGGCTTCAATGGGGTATTCTTCAGAAAATCTAGGATATGATCACCTTAGACATCATCGCGACGGCTAACTCTTTTTTGGAGGGCGCCCATTATCCAAAGGCTATATATATCCAGTACCTTCCTGATACTTATACCAAAGTTAGAGTATCCCAAATCTTTCTCAAACTTCCAGCCTATAAGTATATACACATTTGTTAACAAGCTAATATCGAAGATCATGGTGACACGCATGGTGGACCTACTGCCTAAGTTGATTTCAAAAGAGCAAAGTGGGTTTGTTAAAGGTAGGAAAATCGTGGATAGCATTCTTCTAGCTCAAGAAATGGTCAGCAACATGGGAGATTTGGATAGAGGAGGCAAAGTGGCCATCAAAGTAGACATGGAGAAAGCATATGATAGGTTGGACTGGCAACTTCTCATTTGGGTTCTCCGCATATTCGGTTTCTCAGAAAATGGATCGACGTTATCTGGAAATCGGTGAGTAATTCTTGGTTCTCCCAAATAGGTCGGCCACGAGCTTCTTCCAGTCCTTCCGTGGTGTGGGTCAAGGTGATCCTCTTTCCCCGGCTCTTTTCAACATTGTGGCCGAAGTTCTTAGCAGAAATTTGATCGAGATGGGTAAAGGGTCGAGCTTCGCGTCGTTCCGAACTACCAGTAGGTGCCCTTTGATAACTCACCTCACGTATGCTGACGACATTTTCATTTTCTTATCGGGGGATAAGAGATCGGTGAAACAAATCAGAAATATCCTGGACAAATACCAAGCAGTTTCGGGGCAAAAGGTTAACAAAAAACAAAAGCTTCATTTATACACATGAATCATTTTGTGCCTCGAAGAATTCACTAGCGGAGACTGTCAATTTCATGGTGAGAAGACCTCCTTTCTTATACTTGGGTTGTCCCCTCGCCTACGGCAGAAGAAGGCGGCGCTTTACGAGCCTTTGATAGAAAAGATCAAGGCAAAAATCAGCGGGTGGCAACATAAAGCCCTCTCACTCAGAGGCAAGCTTATTCTGATCAAGCACGTGCTATCGTCGATGCCCATATATTCATTATCAGTGTGTTGTCCACATAAACAGGTTCTTCACACCATCAAAAAACTTTTTAACAATTTTTTGTGGGGACAGAGATTTGGCATAAATAAAAAAAGATGGGCGAGCTTGACTTCAACTGCCAAGCCGACGGAAGAAGGGGGCTTTGGGATTCGAAGATTGGCGAAAATGATGGTACTTTCTCTGTGAAACAGTGGTCGAAGCTTCGGGTCAGAGACTCCCTCTTATCCAAATACTTCAAAGTGTGCTATTTTCCAAACAGGCATCCTTTTCGCGCCCAAGCTAACAGCAACGCCACTCCAGTGTAGCGGAGACTCTTGGTTGGGAGGGAGTTGGGAGAAGGCCATATTGCCCTCGCGTTAGGAAATGAAGCAAACGCTATGGACGAGGACTGAACTGGGCGGGGGAGTTCAGTTGTAGCAGTCGGCAAAGCAATAAAAGTCGCATCCCCGAGCTGTGGCGGGCTAATGACGGGTGGGACTTCGATAAGGTACTGCAACTATATGGAGAGGAGGCGGTCGAGGAGGTGAGAAATTCAAAAGGAAAAATTATCAATAAGCTTGATGATTGGATATGGAAAGTGGGAGTAGGGGGCAAGTTTTCCACGTCCTTGGCGAGAAAGATTTGCAGAAGTATCTCTCCAACAAACCTGGTGCTCGCAAGGGTGTGGAGTATTGACATTCCTTTAAAGTGTTCAATTCTCGGTTGGAGAATTCTCAAAGGTAAAATCCTAACAGATGATGCGTTAACTAAGCTTGGCTTCTCCCTACCATCAAAATCTCATTGCTGCAAGATGCCGATGGGTGAAACGATTAATCACTTCTCACGGATGGTGAGTTGGTTAAGGAGATCTGGTCTTTTTTTAGACAGAAATATCTCATTCGATCTACCAACAGTGGAATTCTTAATCAATTCCTTACTTGGGTTGAGGAATCCAGAGGTATGCTCAACCCCATTATTTTCCTAATGACTGTATGGGTTACTAGTTTTGGAGTGTCTTTGCTTATCCCGGAGATACATAGACAAGTTGAGAAGGCTTCACGGCGATGTGATCGGACGACAAAGGGAATGGTGGAGAGGTTCTTAACAGAAGATTAAACTCATATTTTTGGTTGTGTATAGGATACGAAGAGAGTGTTATACTTTTTGTTTTGCTATTTTATCCTTTTTGGACAAGATTTTGGTTTATTGCCGTCTTCGTCTCCTGAGTTGGGACTCTTATTTATAGTATTCTGTCTTTTGATATATATATATATATATATATATATATATATATATATATATATATATATATATATATATATATATATATGAAGCGGATTAAAAGTTTCCTTAGAAAATCCCCTAAAAATTCTCTCACTCTCAGCCGTCCATTTAATGTTAATATTAATGTTAATGATAATATTAATGTTAATATTAATATTAATATTAATGTTAAATACTAAAATTAACATTAAACTTAACATTAAAATTAATATTAACATTAACATTAACATTAACATTAATATTAACATTAACATTAACATTAACATTAATATAAAAATAAAAATAAAAATAAAAAATAATATTAATATTAACATTAAAATTAATATTAACATTAACATTAATATTAACATTAAATGGACGGCTGAGAGTGAGGGGGGTTTTAGGGAGTTTTCTAAGGAGGCCTTTTGATCCGCTCCCATATATATATATATATATATATATATATATATATATATATATATATATATATATATATATATATATATACCATTAGAAAAGTATTAACCAAACAAAGCCCAAAGGATATATATAGAACTCGAAATTGATTATTATAATTTTATAAGCCCAAAAGCAATTAGAACATTTAAAAGTAAAACCATTAATTTATATAATAAAGCCAAAACCCTTAGGCCCAAATTAAAGCCCAAATTCTATATAAACCTATGAATATTAAGTTAAAGTCAAATTAGATAAAAACATGTATAAATATTCTTTAGATAAAACTCTTAAAAACAACCCATTAAATTACAAAGCCCAATTAACTAATACATATATTTGATTAGAATTAAATATATGATACTAAAATAACAACAATAATAATAATCATAATAATAATAATAATAATAATAATAATAATAATAATAATAATAATAATAATAATAATAATAATGTTATTATTATTATTATTATTATTATTATTATTATTATTATTATTATTATTATTATTATTATTATTATTATTATACCAAGCCCATAATATCCAAAAATATGATATCCAAATTGAAAATATATAAAATATCCCAAACTGGAAAACTTCAACAAACATACAAAATATGCCAAGGCCCAACTAAGTATATTTTAATTTGGCTTAAAGTTCCAAAATCATAGTATACCCAAAGACATATACACAAAATCCCATAATAAACCAAGATATTTATAAAGGCCCATAACAAATTATTTATTCAATTTGTAGGGCCAAGCCCAATGAAACCAGACCCAAAATTTATATTTGTTTACAAACATAATTTAGAAAATATGATTATATGTAGTGCCCCGCTCCTCGCGGTCCACTACGTAATACCTATGGCTTGTTGACTCAGTCTTGAACTGAGTATTTGGGAAAACCTTTGCCGGTATCGATTGATCACGGATGAAATGCAATGAACCTTTCCAATTGATGGATTGGCTTCTCTTGAAATGAATCCAAGAGTTTTGTTGGATATTTTCTTTCGCTGCCTGGTTTTAATGAATGCATTTTCGTGTTGATTTTCGATGATTGGTTTTCATTGTTCGCTTTCATCGTATTTCGTATTCATTCCGAATCTTGAGAGAAAGAGACGAAGTATGCTAATCAACTATTGGTGCCAATGTAGGACGTATGAACTGTTCGTGAACGACACGTGAAGTCCCTCATTCTCTCAACTAAAATTCATCTCTGTGAGTTGCTTTAACCGGGCTTGCATTTATTTGTACGTCCTAATAAAAATAATCTCTAGTCCACTATGTTGCCTCGTTTCTGTGATCAACGATACCTCAATAATAAAAGATAAGAGAAGATAAATAAATGAATCACATGTAAAATAGAACTGTCGCTTGCTTGCTTCAATATGAACTGTATGCTCTTATGAATGGCCTAAAAGAGATAGCTCGGTATGGAAATCACGGCTTGCTCATGCAAGAAGAAGAGAATGAAAATGTTTACAAGTTGCTAGGCTCGTGCATAGTAGAATTATCTGATAGCTGCATTCGCATAGGTCTAGACAACTTGTGCACAAGGTGGTAATCTCTCGATCGATTTTGGAGGCACCTGGAGTCGATCGGCCTAGGAGAGAACAGGACACCTGGGGCTAGAAGTCCCCGCAGTAAAAGGGGGTGTCAGTCTATTAGTAGTTGGGCTAGAAGTTTCGATTGCTAGTAATGGGAATACCCATGGACCACAATAGTTAGGTTCATGCATATATACAGAGATTTATTGCGAGCTTAACATGCAGGGACGGAAATGAGAATATTTTATATATATGCAAATTGTGCTAACCTGTTTTTGTACAGGAATGACTGTCGGCGATGGATAAATTGGTTATGAATGTTTCTACTGTCATGTTTCTTATGAATTGTTAAAAAGAACCTAGACAAGTAGAAAGATCACTAGTAAATATGTAGCTTCACATATTTAATTAGTGCAGATATTTGTGAGTTTCGGCGAAGAGCCGCTCGCCAGTACATGATGTGTGCTGACCCACGTCGTGGGCATCTTTTTCAGAAAGCAAAGGAGACATGAGGATTTCAAAGAGGCACTAAAGCTCGTCTAGCCCAGTAGAGCTGTGCATTGCCTCGAAGCTTCATTTTCTTTCCAGTCAAATTTTCAGTTTTCTTTTCCTTTGAACGTGTCTTTCATTTCCAACATGTAATAAAGGGATATGATGTATGGGCATTATAACTATTTTCAAAACAGAGTTTTAAAGAGAAATCATGTAGCCAAGATAAGACAAATCTGAGTTCACAAAGCTTTGTACTTGTATTCCTATCAAGTTTATGAATAAAAGAAGTATTCTTATTTCAAATCTCTGTGTTCAATATTTGGTTTTCTGCAATGAATGGGTGCGTGCGTGTGTTTTGCTTGACTAATGGGTGCATGCGTGTGTTTTTGCTTGATTAGTTATTTTGTGCAGGTACATGGCCTTGTGCAAGCGCAACTTAGGCTTGCACGGCATCACACCTTAGCGAGGACGAACGATCCCGCAGGGATCCAGGCAAGACGGACGACCCTAGCGGGATCGGGGCGTGACAATATATATACAGCCCCTTCTTATATGGGACAAAGTTTATGGGACAAGTTTACGGGATAGCCAATTTCTTACGGAGAGAAAAGAAAACCCAAAAATATCATGTTTCTTACGTATATGTTTCTCTTCTAATTTCTTTCTCTTTAAAAATTTAAATCTCTCCTTCCAAAAACAAACATATCTCTACCTTAAAAAAATAAGACTTATTTATCTATTTATTTTTAAACAAAGAGAGATTTATTTATTTTTAAACAAAGAGATATTTATCTATTTTTAAACAAAGAGAGATTTATCTTTTTTTTAAAATAGAGATAGATAAATTATTTATTTTATTTTTTATAGTAGTGTAATGCCTGTTGTTCGTATTACGTATTTCAGAATACATGTACGTATTTTATCTTGTATTGCCTGATTTCTTGCTTAGCTTCCTTCATGGCTTGGTTTATTCCTGGTTCGGGTTGGCTTGGTTTGGTTTGGGATTGCCATTGGTTTATTATGAACCAAGAGTGAACCCCCTACCTACCACCACCACTACCATTTATTAACCCATTCTTCCTTCTCTCTCTTCATTACTCTTCTTCCATTTACTTCTTCACCTACCAGAGAGAGGAGAGAGAGGTCTAGGCAAGTGCAACTTGCTTCATGGAGGAACTCTAATTTTATAGCTTCATTCTCTTCCTTTCAACATTCTAACTTACTTTAGTACTTGGCATTTTCACTTTCTATGGCTAGATTCTTGTAGATCTAAGTTTACCTTATTTTCGGAAATATTGGGTTTTGATGTACTTAATCTTGTTATTTCTGAGTTTTGATGGTTCCATGTTGTAGAGAATTTCGTTCTACCCCATTTTGACCTATGGAAGTTCGGATTTGGGCTCCGGATGATAGAGTTATGCAGCTTGGAAGCCATGGCTTATGGTGTACTTCTTCTCGGAAATTTGGAGAAGAAGCACAGTCCTGGCCGCATGGTAGCACTTGACCGCATGAACATTCATGCGGCAAGTTAGTTCCAACCGCATGCACTATTGCCTTGACTTGACCGCATGACAAGTTCATGCGACAAGTATTCCTTCTAGCCGCATGAAGTCCTTTTCACATGACTGAGCTTCCCAGTCCAGCCGCATGGGACTCCGCCCACCCTGAGCCACATGAACTCAAAACTCGCGAGCCGCATAGACCGCAGTCTCCTAGCCGCATGGGTTTGCTTCCCTTGACCTCATAGTCATTGCTCCCCGCAGCCGCATGGGTTTGCTTCCCTTGACCGCATAGTCATTGCTCTCCGCAGCCGCATGGGTTGCTCCTCCCCGGCCGCATGTACCTGATTGGTCAGCCAGCCGCATGGACCATCCCCCGCCAGCCGCATTTGTTCCTTATCCCCCTGACCGCATATGTCTTGCCTTTCTCAGCCGCATGACTGACTGGATCTCCGAGCCGCATATGACTGATACCCCCTTTAACCGCATAAGCCTTTTCCTTTTAGCCGCATGCGCCTGACCCTATTCAGCCGCATGGACTGTCTCCTCCAGCCGCATGAAATCATTCCTGGTCGCATGGCTCTTCTATAGCCCTGACTATTGATATTTTATTATATATTTTACGTCCATTTTATATCCTTACGCCTTTTGTCATGAACTTGATAATCACGAATTCCAAGTTCTGTTCAGACGAAGGGTTACAACCCCAGTCCTTGTTTGGTTTACGGGTTGTAACCTGGTTATCTGAATAGCTCCATGGTTATCTCATCGTATATCACCTGTTATGCTTTTTCTTAAATTCCTGTCTTTATTATTAATCTATTACTATGGTGCTAATTGCTGGTTTTAGTTCCTAACTGAAGCTTTCTTTGTGGTACTTGCTCTTTCTGGGGTCTGACCCAGCTGATTTTGTATGGCCAAATTTTGGAGCAGCTCCAGAGGATCTACCGCTTTTCCAGCCCGATGGTGAACACCGGCGTAACCAGGGCAACGAGTGGGTTATTTTTGGCTCTCCCACTCTATTGTAAAAATATTCTTTTGAGGCGTTTAGCCGACGAGCACCTGTTTAGCTCGATTGCACTTTACTTACTGTCTGCCTACGGGCTGTAACATGATTGACAGATCCTAGGGTTGATCATGTATGACTAAACTCTTGTTAGTCCTAAAATTTTGTAATGACTAGCTTCATGATCAGCTGAATATGTAATATTTGGGACGCCTTATTATTGTATATTTAATGATCATACATCTTGTAACATTTACTTCCTTGTTTGTGATTGAGACACTAGGCTTGTTCATGACCATAGGAGACTGTTGGCTTGTAGTAAATCCTCATGTATCTAGACAGCCGTGATCGTATAGCGAGATGGATTCCATTTCATATACGTATCTGGCTATGTCTGCCCCCGCTCTCCAGTATTCTGGTTCTGGGGCGTGACATGGTTTAAGTGGTAGCCCATGCAGGTCTTGTAAATCAAGATATGTGAGGGTTTACCGAATAGATGTCTCAATCAGTATTCGCCCTTGATCTATACTAATATCTTCTGAATCCCTGGATTCTTGTCCTGATCATATGCTTGTATCGTTGATCTGTCTTGGTCCTTCCTTATTGTTTCCTATGTCGTCTTCTTCAGCGGCATCGTTCCTGGACCTGTCGGTCAGCAAGGCGGAGCACTTCCCGCGGATCAGCAGCAACCATGAGATCAAGCCCAGCATTCTGGAGTAGCCTCCAGAGTCGTGCCTTCTGACGGAGAGCCACCAGTCCAGCCAGTTCAGCCTGCCGAGCCTGATGATGGCACTTTGGTAGGACTCGTCAGGACCTTGATAGCTTCCCAAGATCGTCGTGGAGATGCCTTGCACCAGGCAGTGACGGATGCTCTGACCAGAGGAGGTCATCAGGGTAACAGCGCGGCCAATAGCTTCAAGCGCTTGAACCCTCCCTTCTTCGACGGTAGTGAAGATGCTATCGCCGCAGATGCTTGGCTTCAGGATACTGAAGTGATTCTCGAAGCAGCCAGGACCCCAGAGAACGAGAAGGTGGTCGTGGTGCGCTTGCAGTTATTGGACCTTGCCAGCAGCTGGTGGGCAGCGCAGGCCGTTGGATTAGTGGCCCCTCTTGCTTGGGCAGTATTCAGAGAGAGATTCCAGACCAAGTATTTTGATGCCGTAGCTCGGTATGATCTACAGACGAGGTTCACCAATCTGAAGCAGATGGGCAGGTCAGTCGATGGATATGCGGTCGAGTTTTCGAGACTCAGTCGGTTTGCTTCCACCTTGGTGGCGACCGAGTATGATAGAGCCCAGCAGTTCCAGCAGGAACTTCACCTAGAGATCTTGTTGGCAGTCGAGCAGTTTGAGCATCAGAATTTTGATACAGTCTTGAGAGCAGCTAGGAGGCATGAGTATACCTCCCATAGGATTGTGGATAGGGTCGGAGGTCGGAAGAGATCCCACGGCCAGATGAATCAGTCCTCAGCACTAGCCCCGACAGCCAGGGCTTTGACTATTGGAGCTCCGAGGCGGGCGGCCTCAATGACGTCGGTTCAGCATTCAGTCCCGACGTACCCTCAGGAGCAGAAGCGGAAGCAATCTTCCGCGGTAGGATATTCTCATTGCGGAAAGCCAGGCCATGTAGTGGCAGAGTGTCGCAGGGCGCACGGATTGTGTCTGGCTTGTGGAGCACCAGACTATAGGATTGGATCCTGCCCGAATAGAGGTGGTTCATCATCGTCCAACCTTTCTAGCTCTTCGGTGAGAGGACCAGCTCGGATCCAGCAGCAACAGTATCCATTGCCGAGGCCCTTGCCGCCTCAGTCCCAGGTATTCCAGCAGCAGAACCCCCAGCAGCATGTTCAAGCCCAGGCCCAGAGTCAGAATAGGCAGCGAAAATTTAAGCAGAGGGGACCAGCACCCCGAGGGCATGGTCATGCTATGGTGATGACCGCAGAGGAAGGATTGGCACCAGGAGAGGTAGTGGCAGGTACTATTCTCGTCAACTCCTTTCCAGCTTCAGCTTTATTTGATTTTGGTGCATCGTATTCTTTTATGTCTGCACGATTCGCGACACGGGTAGGATTGGAGCCCGAGTCATTATCAGTAAGGCTTAATATACTTACTGGTAACGGACTTGTGGGAGTCGATAGGGTGTTTTCTTCGTGTCGGATCGTAGTTAGCGGTAAAGAATTTCTCGCTAGATTGATAGAGTTCCCGATGGCCGATTATGATGTGGTCTTAGGGATGGATTGGTTGAGGGACCAGCATGCTAGAATAGACTGCCACATTGGTAGGGTTGTTTTTAGCATTCCAGGCGAGCCAGAGTTTTTCTTTTCCCGAGGCGCAGTTGAGCCCTCTCCTCCAGTATTGCGGATGGCAATAGCAGCAGTACAGTTGCCTCGGATAGTCGAAGAGTTTCCAGATGTTTTCTCAGAAGAGCTTCCAGGTATGCCGCCAGAGCGGAAGATCGAGTTCACCATAGACTTGATTCCCGGGACAGCCCCAGTGTCAGAGAGAGTCTACAGAATGGCGCCATCAGAGCTAGAGATATTGTACAAGATTATTGAAGAACTTCGAGCCAAGGGATTCATTCGTGCTAGTGGATCGCCTTGGGGAGCCCCGATACTTCTTGTGAAAAAGAAGGATGGTACGTCCAGGTTATGTATTGATTATCGTACCTTGAACTCAGTGACAATCAAGAACAGATACCCTCTCCCGAGGATAGATGACTTGTTTGATCACCTTAAAGGGGCAGCAGTATTCTCGAAGATTGACTTGCGCTCAGGATACCATCAGATCAGGGTCAGAGAGCAGGACATCCCGAAGACAGATTTTAAATCGAGGTATGGGCATTGGGAGTTCCTTGTTATGCCATTTGGAGCGACCAATACGCCGGCGGTATTCATGGATCTCATGAATCGCATCTTCATGCCTTAATTGGATCAGTTTGTGATTGTGTTCTTGGATGACATTCTGGTCTATAGCAGGAGTGAAGCGGAGCATGAGCAGCATCTCCGTGTGGTTCCTCACATTCTCAGGGAGCACCAGTTGTATGCCAAGTTCAGTAAATGCGAGTTCTGGCTCGATCGTATTTCGTACTTGGGTCACATCATCACCAGAGGAGGAGTAGAAGTGGATCCCCAGAAGATCGTGGCTATTGAGTCATGGCCAGTGCCCAGCACAGTTGCAGAGGTTCACAGTTTTCTTGGATTGGCCGGCTACTACCGGCGGTTTGTTTCAGATTTTGCTCGAATTTCGGCGCCATTGACCCAGTTGAACCGCAAGGATGTGCAGTTTGCTTGGACAGCAGAGTGCCAGGATTCTTTTGAGAAGTTGAAGCGAGGCTTGATGACGGCTCCTATTCTTGCACTTCCAGATGGAACAGGAGGATTCTCCGTGTATTGTGATGCTTCGGACAGAGGTTTAGGATGTATTTTGATACAGCATGGGAAGGTAATTGTCACGCCCCAGTCCCAAAATACGTAGGACCAAGTACGTAGACATGCCAGCTGTATACATACGAAATACATGGACCTCGTATGTATACATAAGCTGTAAATGTAGTAATCCAAGACAACTAAATCTCATCCACAAAGTTAAATAACGATATAAAGCAACTTTGAGTTTGTCAAGTACACAATAGTTGGGCGGAGACAAAGTCCACTACCAACCAAATTAAATATGGAAAAATATACAAAGAAAAAATTTAGCAAGCGAGAGCAATGGCGAGTCCAAGAGCAATCATCACGAAGGAAGGAATGGCCTTAACTAGATCACCTGCAAGAAATCACAAAAACACACACCTGGGGAAAAACCAGGTCCTCAGAGGGACGTAACAAGACACATAATATCATGCCATAAACTGAATAGTAAGAGCTCAATAGAAATATACATGCGTAAGGTTCTTAACCATTCTATGTGATATATATTTTGAGAAGACAACGTTCTACGCAGGAGCTTATAGTGTTCAGCATAGATGGAGAGAGAGTAGTTGTAGGTAGTGCTCATAAGAGGCACTATCAACTATGGGCAGAAAGTAGTTCTCATATGAGAACTATCGGACCCGGGGCAGTAAGTAGCGCTCATCCGAGACACTATCGGCCCAAATCTATATGTGCACTGAACAGGTAGCCCCTACGCTAATAACTGTCTTCCCCCTCCCAATGATACTACACATGTGTCGCCTCCACGACACTGTTTAATCCTTAATAACTGCCAAGTCTTCTACCAAAAATCTATTAGCAGTTACATCCTAACGTACGGCCTTTACGTACCGATGTACGGTCGATACGCAAGTCCGAAGCTATATACGACTCGCAGCTCACACACAACCCGTAGCACATCGTGACAGTTCATGAGATGCACTTAAACATACGGTGGTCCCTTAACTCTAAGTCAATTGCGCAAAATATAGTAATTTGTATCTACATATAATTTAAAAGAAACAACTAAAGAAAAGCATGCATGATATTGAGCAAGAAATTTAAACAGCAAAGGCAAGGTGTCTTGCCTGGTGGGTCGCCTGATGTGGTGCGGTGATCCGACAAGTCCTGGGTTGTCCAATAGCTACGATTAATGAGTAAAGGTACGAATCCACAAGAAAATAGGAAGCATGATTTAGTCACGATTAATGGTGGTAGTCGAGACGAATCGGTGTAGAAAGTTACGTACTATATTTTTTTTAGAAAAATATTTATATTACCAGAAACTAACCTTATTAGTAAAATTAGGTTTTTAGACCAATTCTTAGAAAATAAAACTCCTTTTTAAGCAGATACCATATTTTGTAAAAATAATTTATAGAGAGAAAACTAGCAGTTAAAAGTAATAAATATTTGTAATATTTGGAAATCGTCTCAGGGTAAATTTGTAAGTTGTAAAATCTACAAATTTTGTAGAAAAGCTAACTTTTTCTTAGTCAAAATACTTTAATAATTTTTTAAAAAATATTGTGTATTTATTTAATAAAAACAGATTAATATAATATTAATACTCCTAAAAATAAATTCATAATAATAATAATAATAATAATAATAATAATAATAATAATAATAATAATAATAATAATAATAATAATAATAATAATAATAAAAATCTTAATAATAATAATGGAAGTAATAGTAATAGAGGTAATAATGTTAATAATAATACTTAATAATAATAATAAAGGTAATAATAATAATAGTAATAAATATGATGCTAATAATGGTAATAATAGAAATAATAGAAATAATAATAATGATAATAGAAATAATAATAATATATTAATAACAAAAAAACCATTCAGTACTCTCTTATCGCACCAATGAAAAAAAACGAGAGAGATGAGATGAGAGAGAGTAAGAAAGGGGAGGCTTACCATCGGCTCGGCCGGGTGGCCGGCGGCGAAGACGGCGGCGGGTGGTGCCGCAGCGCTGCGGAGGGGTTAGGTCGGGACGCCTACCGGATCTGGCACGGTCGCGGCGGTTCGTGCCCTCCCGCTACGGCAGGAGGTCGGCGGACGAAGAGCGGAGGAGGCGGCGGTTCTCAGGCGCCGGCGGGGGCGGCTCAGCGCTGATTGGGCGGCGCGCTGGCGGGGAACTGACGGAGGCGAGGCGGTGCGAGAGAGGAGCGCCGGAGGGGGTTTACTGGCGGTCGCCGGGGTCGGATCTAGGCGGAGCGACGGGTGTGCTCGTCGCGACTTTGGTCGGAGGATGACCGGGGCGAGGGATCCGGCGGTCTGGAGCACGGGGCGGCTCAACGCTGGTGGCCGGGCGGCCATGGCGCTCGAGGAGGCGTGGCTGGACGAGGGTTTCGATAGGCAGAAGTCAGCGGTCGACGCTGTGGCGGAAGGCAGTGGCTACCAGCGCCGTGGAAAGGCGCGCAAGCAAGCGACGAGGTCGGGTCGGCGAAGGTAAGGGTTTGCTTCCCTCCTCTTCCCTACTGTTCTTGCGAATTTTTGGTCGGGGTGAAAGTTGGGGAATTGGCCGGAGTTGCCATAGGACGTGGGTCCAAGGAGATGGCCTGGTAAGGGTGGTGGTTGTGTGGCTATGCTGGTGGTGGCGTCGGGAAGTTGCCGGCCACAGAGGAGTTTGGGGAGTGAGCGATGATGGCGTGGTGGTGGTGGAAGGGGTGCTGTTTGTCGAACTACTGATGGTGGTGTTTGCGGAGTTTGGCCGAAGGGCAGAGAACGAGAAGGCTGGGGATGTTGGTGACGACTACGTGATGGGTTTGGGGCATCGCCGTGTCCTGCGAGACATGGCGGGGATTTCAAGGGTTGTCGGAGAAGGGAGGAGAGATTGTATTTGTATAAAATAGAATTATAGTGGATGGGGGTATGGACACAGACACGGTGCACAAATTTTTGGATGTGTTGTGGTAGAAAATTTTGGAGGAGTACCTGCCTTTATATAGGATGTGGGAATACCCAATTGGATATGAATTGGAATAGTTTAAACCCCAAATAGAATATTCGTAATTTAATTTAAATCAATTTAAATCCAATCCAAATATAAATCAAATTTTAAATCTAATTTAATTTTTAGCTCAAAATCAAATGGGATAATTCAAACTTCAATATTTAACTATTTAAATAAATTCATGGACTCAAATCAAGATTTAAATCGCCAATAAAATTCAAAAATGTATTTTCCAAAATACCTATAATAATAATTTCGAAAATAATAAATATTTAAATATCTTTTTGAATAATAAAATATTAATTTTAATAAATTTCAAAAATTATATTTTTATTTAAAAGAGACAGATAAATAATTACGAAATATATGTATGCACAAATAATGCATACATGCCTTTCCTAGTATATAATAAAATATTATTTATGATTAATAATTGCTAAAATAAAAAGGCTTTTTATAGCAAGAATAATAATTATATAATATTTTGAAATAAAGTAAAAATATTTTTCTAAAAATATGTACGCTCGCACATATTCGCACTCGTCGAAAAATTTCGAAAATCAAAATGTCGCGCGTGACGTACAATACGATTATGCGACGTACAACACAAATTTTAAATCAGTACCAAAAATTTTAAAAATAATACAGTAGAAATTTAGGGGTTTTACAGTAATAGCTTATGCGTCACGGCAACTTCGTGATCATGAGAAGAATTACCCAACCCATGACTTGGAGCTGGCAGCAGTAGTGTTTGCACTTAAGTTGTGGAGGCACTACTTGTACGGAGATAGGGTGGAGATTTTCACCGACCATAAGAGCCTGAAGTATATTTTCACCCATAAGGATCTTAACATGCGTCAGAGGAGGTGACTGGAGCTTCTTGTGGATTATGATGTCAACCTGCGATATCATCCTGGGAAGGCCAACGTCGTTGCAGATGCATTGAGCAGGAGAGCCGGAGTTTATTTCCTAACAGCACAACCGGAGCTGTTAGCAGATCTTCAGAAGATGGGTATTGAAGTTGTTCTCCCTTCCAGTGTAGCATTGATGGCCAGCATACAAGTTCAGTCCACTATAGTTGAGAGGATCCGGATGACGCAGTCAGCAGATTCCAAGCTTCAGCGACTCAGAGCAGAGTGTGAGGCAGGTCGGCGACCAGTGTTAAGCATTCATGAGGATGGTACACTTCGACATGGTAAGCGTCTTTGTGTACCCAGTGGAGATATCAGACAGGAAATCATGGCAGAGGCTCACAGTTCACAGTATTCCATTCATCCGGGCAGTACGAAGATGTACCGTGATATCCGTCAGCATTTCTGGTGGAATGGTATGAAACGGAAGATAGCCCAGTTTGTCTCTCGGTGTTTGGTTTGTCAACAAGTTAAGGCTGAGCATCAGAGGCCCGCTGGACTTCTTCAGCCCTTGCCGATTCCAGAATGGAAGTGGGAGCATGTGACTATGGATTTCGTGACTGGATTACCTAGATCCCCAGCTGGTAGAGATGCTATTTGGGTTATAGTTGATCGGCTCACGAAGGTAGCTCACTTCCTCCCATTCAGAGTTGGTCAGTCGACAGCTCAGTTAGCAGAGATGTACCTCAGGCAGATTGTCAGGTTGCACGGAGTGCCAGTCAGTATCACCTCGGACCGAGATTCCAGATTCATGTCGCACTTTTGGCGTAGCCTGCAGGAGAGTTTGGAAACTCATCTCCAGTTCAGTTCAGCATATCATCCGCAGACAGATGGTCAGTCGAAACGTACAATCCAGACTCTTGAAGACATGTTGCGGTCTTGCACACTTGACTTCGATGGTTCATAGGAAGATCACCTGTACCTGGTGGAGTTCTCATACAATAACAGTTTCCAGACCAGTATCCAGATGGCACCGTTCGAGGCATTGTATGACAGGAAGTGCAGATCCCCGTTAGCCTGGGATGATGTTGGAGAGAGACAGATGCTCGGTCCAGAAATGATCGCTCAGACAGTCGAAGTGGTCAGGCGAGTCCGAGATCACCTTCGAGTTGCCCAAGATTGCCAGTGCCATTGGGCCGATTCCCATCGGCGCCCTCTCGAGTTTTCTGTCGGTGACCATGTATTTTTGAGGATTTCGCCTAACCGTGGCGTTATTCGTTTCGGCGTACGGAGAAAGCTTAGTCCTAGGTATATAGGGCCATTTGACATTCTGGAGCGAGTAGGAGATGTATCCTATCGTCTCGCTCTTCTTCCGTCGCTAAGCGAGGTGTATGACGTGTTCCATGTATCCTAATTACGACGGTATATCCCAGACCTGAGCCACATCCTGGATCATTCAGAATTGGTTGTTGGTACCAATCTTTCGTATGAGGAGAGGCCCGTGTCTATATTGGACCGGAGAGAGAAGATCCTCAAGAACAAGACTATCAAGTTAGTCCGAGTTGCTTGGGGTCATCATTCTTTGTGTGAGTTAACATGGGAGCGTGAGGATGATATCCGATCGCGATATCCCGACTTGTTTGACTTGTGAGGTATAATGTCTTCCTTATGCCTCATGCCTTCGATTCCTTGCTTGAATGAGTGATTGCCTGCCTAGTTATAGCTTGCTTGTGATTAATATAGCTTGTCCTTGTCTTTCTAGCCTCTTAATTAAATTCCGAGGACGGAATTCTTTTAAGGTGGGTAGAGTTGTAATGCCTGTTGTTCGTATTACGTATTTTGGAATACGTGTACGTATTTTATCTTGTATTGCCTGATTTCTTGCTTAGCTTCCTTCATGGCTTGGTTTATTCCTGGTTCGGGTTGGCTTGGTTCGGTTTGGGATTGCCATTGGTACATTATGAACTAAGGGTGAACCCCCTACCTACCACCACCACTACCATTTATTAACCCATTCTTCCTTCTCTCTATTCATTACTCTTCTTCCATTTACTTCTTCACCTACCAGAGAGAGGAGAGAGAGGTCTAGGCAAGTGCAACTTGCTTCATGGAGGAACTCTAATTTTATAGCTTCATTCTCTTCCTTACAACATTCTAACTTACTTTAGTACTTGGCATTTTCACTTTCCATGGCTAGATTCTTGTAGATCTAAGTTTACCTTATTTTCGGAAATCTTGGGTTTTGATGTACTTAATCTTGTTATTTCTGAGTTTTGATGGTTCCATGTTGTAGAGAATTTCGTTCTACCCCATTTTGACCTACGTAAGTTCGGATTTGGGCTCCGGATGATAGAGTTATGCAGCTTGGAAGCCATGGCTTATGGTGTACTTCTTCTCGGAAATTTGGAGAAGAAGCACAGTCCTGGCCGCATGGTAGCACTTGACCGCATGAACATTCATGCGGCAAGTTAGTTCCAACCGCATGCACTATTGCCTTGACTTGACCGCATGACAAGTTCATGCGACAAGTATTCCTTCTAGCCGCATGAAGTCCTTTTCACATGACTGAGCTTCCCAGTCCAGCCGCATGGGACTCCGCCCACCCTGAGCCGCATGAACTCAAAACTCGCGAGCCGCATAGACCGCAGTCTCCTAGCCGCATGGGTTTGCTTCCCTTGACCTCATAGTCATTGCTCCCCGCAGCCGCATGGGTTTGCTTCCCTTGACCGCATAGTCATTGCTCTCCGCAGCCGCATGGGTTGCTCCTCCCCGGCCGCATGTACCTGATTGGTCAGCCAGCCGCATGGACCATCCCCCGCCAGCCGCATTTGTTCCTTATCCTCCTGACCGCATATGTCTTGCCTTTCTCAGCCGCATGACTGACTGGATATCCGAGCCGCATATGACTGATACCCCCTTTAACCGCATAAGCCTTTTCCTTTTAGCCGCATGCGCCTGACCCTATTCAGCCGCATGGACTGTCTCCTCCAGCCGCATGAAATCATTCCTGGCCGCATGGCTCTTCTATAGCCCTGACTATTGATATTTTATTATATATTTTACGTCCATTTTATATCCTTACGCCTTTTGTCATGAACTTGATAATCACGAATTTACTTGATACATTGGGACATGATAATTGAGCCTGACATGACAGTGACCCGTAGTGGTGCACTCCTGACATGACTAATCTGACATGACCTGATAGTGGCCCGTCGTGGCGCACTCTTGACCAGTAGACTTGACATGATAAACCCGACATGATATATCTGATAAGCTGTTGCGACGGCTACCTGACATGACATGACCTGTATAAATAACCTGGACACCGTAGGCGATTGTGCTTGTACAATAATCCAGTCATGTCTTGCATCATGTCTAGGAGGGAAATCTTGAGTACCACGGTCAGGAGTACCCACTGAAATGGACTAAGGCTAATAACTAGATTAATACACTAGTCATAAAGAGATCTCCCAGCTACAGGCAATCCCGTTACCTGGGCACGCCTTGGGATCTGTAGCCTGCCGTCGAGTAGGGCACATTTCCAGCACACTGTCATGTGTTGCACCCTTCAAGCTACCTAAGGGTACATTCGTTTTCTGGACGATGTACCCACCTGAATTCAACTCTAAATCTTTTAACCCGGGTAACCTGGATGGTCTGCAGGGCTTGTGGCTGTGGAGCAATCTCACTGCATCTTGCTAGTAACTAGGCCTGTGATAACCCTAGTTAGTTAAAGTATCAAGCCGTAATTCTTGCTTGGCCGTGAAGTGATTAAATGGAGTCTAACCTGTCTAGTCTTGTCCTGATTCTGTTCCAGATTACTGCATGACCAGAATGCCTGTATTTATTTTACCAATAAATGGTGTGAATTCTAAGTTCTGTTCAGACGAAATGTTATAACCCCGGTCCTTGTTTGGTTTACGGGTTGTAACCTGGTTATCTGAATAGCTCCATGGTTATCTCATCGTATATCACCTGTTATGCTTTTTCTTAAATTCCTGTCTTTATTATTAATCTATTACTATGGTGCTAATTGCTGGTTTTAGTTCCTAAGTGAAGCTTTCTTTGTGGCACTTGCTCTTTCTGGGATCTGACCCAGCTGGTTTTGTATGACCAGATTTCGGAGCAGCTCCAGAGGATCTACCGCTTTTCCAGCCCGATGGTGAACACCAGGCGTAACCAGGGCAACGAGTGGGTTATTTTTGGCTCTCCCACTCTATTGTAAAAATATTCTTTTGAGGTGTTTAGCCGACGAGCACCTGTTTAGCTCGATTGCACTTTACTTACTGTCTGCCTACGGGCTGTAACATGATTGACAGATCCTAGGGTTGATCATGTATGACTAAACTCTTGTTAGTCCTAACATTTTATAACGACTAGCTTCATGATCAGCTGAATATGTAATATTTGGGACGCCTTATTATTGTATATTTAATGATCATACATCTTGTAACATTTACTTCCTTATAGACAGCCGTGACCGTATAGCGAGATGGATTCCATTTCATATACGTAGCTGGCTATGTCTGCCCCCGCTCTCCAGTATTCTGGTTCTGGGCGTGACAAGTAGACATAGATATTTTTTGAAACAATCTATCTTTACAAACAAATATACCTTTAAATTGTATTTCATAAATTAATTTTAATGTTAATCTTAATATTAATGCTGCTATTAGTTTTAATTTTTAATTTTAATTTTAAAGTTAAAGTTAATATTGATGTTAAATTTAATCTTAATCTTAATCTTTTTCTAAATCTAAATCTTAATCTTAATCTTAATCTTAATCTTATTCTTAATCTTAATCTTAATCTTAATCTTAATCTTTATTTTAATTTCAATTTTAATATTAAAATTTTAATGTTAATGTTAATTTTAATGTTAAAATTAATTTTAATGTTATTATTAACATTAATTTTAATTTTAGTGTTAATTTTAATTTTTAATTTTAATGTTAAAACTAAAATTAATCTTCAAATTAAAATTATCAACTAAACTAAAATTAAAATTAACATTAATTTAAAATTAAAATTAATATAAACAATAGCATTAACCGAAAAATTAAAATAAGAAATAATATTAAAATGAACATTAATATTAAGATTAATATTAAAATTAAAATTAATATTGGTAAATCTAATTTTTATAGGTATATTTATTTTTAAAGATAGATTTTTTTTAAATCCATGTCTATTTTAAAAATAGATAAAATTAACTTATCTATCTCTATTTTTTTAATTTAATAAATAAATCTCTCACTATTTAAAAAATAAATAGACTTATCTTTAAGATAGATAGGTATGTTTTTTAAAAGAGAGATTTAATTTTCTTTTTAAAGATAAAAGATTTAGAAGAGAACTATACCTGTATTTTCTCATCCCGTAGATTTGTCCCGTAAGTTATTCCCGTAGAAAAAGCTCTCTCTATATATATATATTGAAATTAACATTAACATTAAAATTTTAAAATTAAAATTGAAATTAAAATTAAGATTAAGATTAAGATTAAGAATAATATATATATATATATATATATATATATATATATATATATATATATATATATTAAAAGTTAATTACAATAATAATTAGTTGTATAAAATTTGTACCTACATTTGTACATAGTATGCTATTAATATTATATATACTCAATAAATATACAAATCTCCACTGCAATCAGCATTCATTCTTCCAATGTATTACAGTAGTACTTATATATTAATAATATCAATAGCAAATACTAATCTATTTATGTTGTTTCTGAAAATAGAAATAAAATAATAATAATAATAATATTTATTAAAAACTCAGACTTATTCCTCTACCCCCCCTATTTATAGTGAGCACAGAGCTCCCCACATAGTTAAGAGTAAGAGAGAGAGTCAAAGGAGTCAAAGAAACAAAGAAAAGAGTGAAATTGAGGGAGAGCTTCTCACCTGAGAGATGCGCGCGCTCACGGTGCCGCGGTATGGGACGATCGGTGTCGGATCTAGAGTGTAGAGGGGACTCACAGAGGTGGCGTGCGGATATGAGCAGTCGGGGAGCGGCAGAGGGGTCACCAGCGCTTCCAGGCGGCACGGTTAACGTGGGGTTGGGAGGCGCTAGGTCTGTCGGCGCCAGGAAAGGCGAAGATGGGGTGAAGGCGGGTGCTAGAGACATGGAGGGGTCGAACGTGGAAGTGGCGTTGGGGTGGCATGGTCTTGGCCGTAGGTGGTAGGGTACGTACTGGCGAGGGTGTGCACAGTGCCCGGAGCCGTCGCGGTTCGAGCGCGGCTTGGGCATGCTGGCTCGGCGGAAGGCCGCTGCCGCCGCAGTGCGGGGACGGTTTGGTCAGAAGGTGCATGCATGGCTTGGCAGAAGATATCATTGGCATCGATGGATAGACGCCGGCTCGGAAGGACCCGATGGCGAGCGGTAAAGCTATCGCAAAAACGGCAAGGGCTAGGCAGGGTTTCTCTGGCTACCCGCACGGTCTTGGAGATTGTCGTAGGGAGCTTTAGTAAATGGTTGGTTTCTAGCGGAGTCGCGGTCGGGGTATGTCTCATGGGATGCAAACGGTGGTCGGGTGTTGTCTATGGAAGAGGCTTGGGATTGAGGAACTCGGCTGATATATATATAGGGAAAGAGAGGGTATATGTGCACGATTCGGTTCATATGGAAATATAAGTAGAGAGATTAGAACTAGGCAAGGAATAGAATTTAAAAGATTTGTTTAATTCCTTGAAATATATATATATATATATATATATATATATATATAGATATATTCACATCCTAGCAAAATTTAGGATTAGGTTGCAAAATAGATTTTCTATCCGATTGGGAATAGAATCAATATCTTTGGTTTTACATACATATAAATATGAATATTTACATATATAGATATCTAACTTAACATATAATCTGGGTTAAATAATACTATTTCATTTATTAAAATAAAAACCAAATTTAATATAAATCATAATCCATTAATAAATTAAAATCAAGGCTAAATTACAACTTAATACCCTCAACTATTTCAGTTTTTCAACTTAATACCCTCAACTTTGATAGGTACTAACTTGATACCCTGAATTTTTTTTGACAAAATTGCCCCTCCCATCCAACCCCCCCCCCCCCCCCCCCCCCCCCCCCTCCCCCTCCTGCCTCCGGCCGACGACCTCCCCCCCACGCCGGCGACCTTCACCCCCTCCACCCAAACCCCCCTCCCTCCCGCCGATGACCTTCCCCACCCCTCCCTCCTCCCTCCCATCGGTGACCTCCCATCCCCCTCCAGCTCGCGAACTCCCCTCCCCCCACCCCACGTTGGCGTGCCCGGAGTTGCGCGAGGCGGCGGGATCGCACGCTTGGGAAGCAGCCGGAGGCGGCTGGGGGGGCACGGGGCCACGGCCACGGGGAGGGGTGCACGGGGGCGACGCCGGGGGGTGGGGTGGGGGTGGCTTGCTGGAAAGGAGAAGGGAGGGGTAATTTTGTCATTTTTAAAACTTTGGGTATCAATATAAAATTATTATATAGTTGAGGGTATTAAGTTAGTACCTATCAAAGTTGAGGGTATCAAGTTGAACATTTCAGATAGTTGAGGGTATCAAGTTGTAATTTAGCCTAAAATCAATATTAATGTAAATAAATATTTGTAATATCAAGTAGTTTTAAATTATATGAATATAAAATGATCAACACGGTAATTTAAAATAATATTTAACATTTTGTCAAATAACATATTCTAAATCAAAACAATATTGGTTATCATTATAATATAGATAATATCCGATGTCATCGAATAATCTTATCCTAAATTCTACAAATATTTATAATTTTCAAAACAATTTTGAAAATTAATATTTAATGACATCTAAAGTAGTAACCAAACATCTTGCATAATTCTAACAATATAATTTAATAAAATATTTTTATTGAAAGAAATCAGCAAACTCAAAATTAAAAACTAGTTTTTGATAAAAGAATTAATCATAAAGTCAATCACAAAGTCTCGACAAAAATTATCTTTAAGCACATAAATAAAATTAAAAAAATTAGAAAAATTCAGGAAGAGGAGTTACAAATCTACCCAATTTAGAAAAATTTTGTCCTCGAAATTTCAAATGGTAGGGCTAGGCACTGCTAAGAATAAAATAAAGAAAATGATATGATTAATAAACAAAATTAGATAAGCGTAATCGTGGATAGATTCGAAATTTTAAGGTAGGATGCGATTTGGCACGATCCAGAAAAAAATCAAAGTGATTGAGTTTACGATTAAATTTTTGTTTAAGGATGATCAAAGAATTTGGTTTAGCGCGATTGATTGTTTAAGCACCATCAAAATATGACCAAAGTATATGGTCAATGATCTAGTCAAGGTCAAAATCTAAGCATGCTTAAGGATAGAATCGAAATATGATTAGCTAAACAAGAAAAGAAAAGTCATTAGGCACGCTTAACTGCTAATTAAAATTAAGTAAGCATGATCAACGATCAAAAGTTAGACCAAGTCTAACAGGATTAAATCACTTAGATACAAGTAGGATGTAGTTACGATTAAGGCTAATCATGCAAGTCATCCAATCATGATTAAAATTTTAGCATTAGTATGAATATGATCAAAATAATCATGATCAAGGCTAGAATAAAAATCTAAATATTAGCAATAATAGAGTTAAAATATAGGCACGACTAAGTTTATAGTCAAAATAGTTTAGTCACGATCAAAGTCGTTTATGAATGATCAAATAAAAAACATTTTGGCACGATCCGTTACTAAACAAAATCATTTAGACACGATCATAGATTCAAAATCTAAGTATGATTATGAATCTAGTGGAATCAAAAAATGGGGTTAAAAGATACTAGGAAACCTAATAACGATATAAAGATAAGAAAGAATGGTTCAAGAAAGAAAATGATAAGGACTAACTCAATTTCGCGTGAGCGTGCTTGAAATTGCAAACCATGAAAATCAATAGTCATATGTCAAAAAGAATGTAGTCTCTATAATATTTGAAAACTGTATGTATATATGAAGTTATTTTACCGAAAATTTATGCCTCGCTAGTGTACATCTGGCTGCAATAAACTCTTGGATCCACGACTCAAGTAAGAATATGGTATTGAATACTCTATCCAATATTGACATAATAACTTAAAGATGAAATAGGACAACCGACATAGTTTTAATAATATTCGATAATCTACTCTTACTCGAATTACTTCCACTTAGGGATCATGTCTCGCCAGTGCGCTGCTGGCTGCAGTGAACCCGCAGTCTCCATAATTCAATAAATTGGGACAACACGGTTCTGTTTTGCCATTGTAAGTCGACAAATATTCTTTCAAACTTTGACATGAGTGTAAAACCCATAAATTGAAATTTAATAATAAATGAGGTTTTTTTTACGATGTTTAAAATGTTTGCTAGTAATTTGGAATGAATAGAATTAGGATATTAGTGTTATTATTATTATATATTTAGTCAGTTATAAAGGAAAATTAATATTAGTATTTTTGAAAATAATTATTAAGTATTGGTTGTGATTATTAATTGATTGTATTATTGATTGATTATTTAATTATTTAATTTAGGCCTTTAGTTCCTACCCAAGCGCAACTCTTAAGCCCATCAACCCACTCCCCTCGTTCAACCCCCACTCATCGGTTTCTACTCTCCGATCCACTTCTTACGGATCCAACATCTTCCCCCTACGTACAAATATAAAAACTCTTTTCTTCCAGAACCATTTTCTTCTCACAAAAAAGCTTCACAAACTCCTCTCCACCACCCTCCACACTAAACCATTCTCTAAACCGTCTCTTCCTCCACGCTCCTCGCTCCACCCCGCTCCTATCTAGACTCCAATTCGCCACCTTCTGACAACGATCGATGCCAACCGTGCGCGCCGCCATGTCGTCCGCCACACCCCGTGCGTGCTGTCCCAGTGCCTGCGGCTCCCCCGTACGCCCGACCGCCCGTGTCCGTGACCTCCATGTCTGCTCGGCTCCTCCGTGCACGACTCTGATTCTCCTTCTCCGAGCTTTTTGGTAGGTTTTTCTATCATATAACCTTTTTCCTTTTAGCCAAAAACCTATTTCTTGTCCGACCAAATTAACACAATAGAGCTCTGCCAATTTTGGGATAGTTAGTTTCTTATTTAATTGTTTAGTTAATTTAGTGTAATTAACTAATTAGATGATAATCAATGGTTAGATTAATAATTAGAAAATTGATGGTAATTGCGATTATTATTAGAAATTGTGATAATTATTAGGCTGTCGTAATTGTTGAAATAAATTTTTTTATGTAAAATGATTAATTTGTGATTAATAATTATTGTTGTCTTATTAAAAAAATATAGTTGTAAAATTATAGTTAATAATTGTCCCTAGTAATTGCTAAAATAATAACATTTCAATAAAATGATTACTAAATAAATGATTATTGTAGTCATATAATTATTATGTTTTTTTAGAAAAATAAAATAGTATTTTGGATTAAAAAGGAGGTATTATGTATGTTATGGTTATTTACGAAAATAAAACGTTATTTGTTTCCGAAAAATATTTTTTAAGACGAAAAGTGTATTTTTTTATTATAAGTAAATCTAATTAAAGTTAGTTAAAATAAAACCCATTTATTATTGACTTTAAATAAAATATAGTAATTTCTCACATTTTGTATTACAAATAAGATTTTAGTAAAAAGATCATTTTATCAACTAGTGTTATTTATGTGTATTATGATTAAATTATTAAAAAGAAATATAGTTTTTTGTTTATTAGAAAAATGCAAGTTTCGTTAATAAAATCGATCGTTAGAGTAAATCGTTAGCATTAATAATAAATTTATTGGGACCCTTAGAATGGTTTCTAAACTAGACTGTTAATTAATGTAGGTTTCAGGACCTAAGTCTGAGATTGTTTTCCTGCCTCTACCTACAGCACCGAAAAGCTAAGGCAAGTTTCATATTATTCAAAATTATATTTTTGTGATAATTAAATGCATTGCATCATTAAGATTATTACTGTAACGACACATTTACCTACGGGATCCCTCTCGGACCCAAATTGATTGCTTGATTGACTTATTGACTCGGAGATTGGGGAGTAGTGTTAGCGTCTGTGACCAAAACCCATGTTACTATTAGTGCTAACCTCTATTGCACGGGGTTGAGCCATACCGTATGCTAGCATTAGATCTAATGCTAGTATACATATTGACTCTACCAGTCGGTCACAGATTGCTACATACTCAAATCACTATTGAATCATTGTATATTGCATCATTATTTCTCTTGAGATTTTATTGCTTCATTGATCCTTTATTATTATTAAGAAAATATAATAATGCTTTAAAACAATTTTTGCGTCCTTTAATTATTTCTTAAAATGCTGGAATTGGATATATATTTCTTGCTCCTCTCCTGACGGGAGACCAACATTTTTAGGTGACATCAACGACGAGGAGTTGCTCGTTAGTACCTATTATGGACCGGACTTGAGTTCTAAGGGGATAGCTGAACCCAACCCAGAGGCTCAAGATTTCTAATAGCTTTTGTAATTCAGTTTTTTAACAGTTGTAATAAAAAAAAAGTTGTAATAACTTAAATACTTTCTTTTCTTGTGTGGTTGCTTTCAGATAGACATCTAGTTCCAAACATAAATATTTTAAATAAAAGTTTTTAAATTCTCGTATTTTAGAATATTGTGTATTTGTGTTACTACTGATTGATACAGCTTACTGCCGCCATCTCACAACGGTGCAAGCTGGGCATGATCCGACTGGACCCAGAATCAGGGAATCGGTTCGTAACATATTTTCAGTAGTGGCCCATGCAGGTCCAGACAAACAACATTAGGAAAACTAACTAGAAATAATAGAACACTTAGAACATTAAAATATTATGACTCGTCACAACATAGGACCTGTTGTAACTCATATGGCCCTTCATTTCATCTCCTTGTAACATACAAAAACCCTTTGGCACAAGGGCGCCGGGCCGAAGCAAATCTGGTCAACGAGTGCGAAAATCTAAATCTTGTGTTAGGGTTATATACTAAAAGCATCACTTTTGTAGTAACCTTATTTTCTTAAATTTTGAATGAGAATCATATGGGCAAATGTTTGCATATTGTATTTGTTGCAAGTGTTAATGCAAATGTCTGATATTCTATATTGTAGATAATATGGTGTGTGGTGTCACACAGAAGATCATATTATCAGTTTCCTATAGAGTATATAAATAGTTCACAACCTAGATGGACTTGGACAATCTATTGGAAAGGTTGTAGTGTAATCTGGTATTAGTCTATCTTGACTATAGGTTTACACTAGTACACTTTGTATGTATTGAACAGGACCACTTGAGGTTGTTCTCTTTGTACTGACTACATAAGAGAACAAACACCTCTGTTATTATGGATGCTTGTACTCTTAATCCGGATATAATAACGGACATGTATATGCAATGTACATTACTTTGACTCATAAAAGAGTGAGATTCATTATGGATCAACAACCTCTATGAATTGGGTAATAACATTGTATGTATGATGGGCTGTTGATTATAAATAGAATCTATGTTCCGATACATCGGATTGATGATGTCCTCTTAAGGAGCTCATAAGGATTGTCATGTAAACCCTGCAGGTGGATTATATCCGACATGACAAATAAAGTTGAGTGGTACTACTTAAGGATAAAAGATGTCGAATCAATATAGTTGTCAGTAACTTAATTTGATCGACAGACATACGATATCTTAATATGGGGAGCCAAATGAGCATATAATAAAAGAAGCCCACAAACATAATTTGGGATTAGAGAGGTAGTGCAACAATAGCTCATTAGTGGACCGAGCTATTGTTAATGGGCCTGGATTGTGTGTTCGGGCTGAACACGGGATATCCAGATCCGTTAGGAGGCCTAACCCTAATTTCTCCTCATGGTCCCTGCCGTAGCCTATATATATCCTCTATTCTCTGGCCGCCAGATGATAGATCAGAAATCTGAAATTTTCTCTAAATTCGTGATTTACGTAAGGAGAAAAAGAGAGTGCTGCCAAGGAGAAGAAAAAGTTGGGAGATCGTCGCCCACACGACGTCCAACTCGAGGAAGGAATACGTGCAGAAGATCTTGGAGTCGTCCGCTCGAGATTGCCAGGAATTACTTGTCTCCTTTCCGTCGCAGGTATAATTCGTGAACCCTAGTTTCCGCCTATGAAGGGTTAGAACACGTATTAGATCTGTTTAACTTTCTATCGATCAATACGCACACCAAAGGAAGGGTCCTGGGAATCCCCAGTTCCATCAATTGGTATCAGAGCCACTTTGGATCTACGTATTGATTGATACGTCCATGTTGTCCAATAAAACTTGCGCTATGTAATAGTCGGTAGATGTAGATCTGTTCTAACTCGGTTTTGCAGGCATCTTAGATCCAACTATTATGGTCCAATGCATGTTTTTTTATTGTGTTGTTTAAACCACGGACATGTCGTGGATGTTGTTGTTGCTGTGGATGTAATTAAAATCACGAGGGTTGATCGTGCTTATTAATTTAATTTTTTAATCTAGATTATGTGTGAACTCCTTCGGGAGGCATAGGATTGATGTAATTTTAATTATTTTTGATCAATCGTGATGGCGGTGGTGGCTGTTTCTGACGCCGAACGAGATGCTGGTTTTGAGCAATCCAGAGGCAGACAGATGATTTTCGATGAAGGAATCGACAGCCAAATTCTAAAAAAAAAAATAGATCTGCGCAGCACCAGATTTTGGATTCGGATAGTTGAGGACGGAGCAGCAAAGATGACCATAATAGTTGGATATTTTCTCTTATTTTTGCTATTTTACTTTTTCTAATTATGCATGTTTATTATTGTGTGGTTGTTTTTTTGAAAAACCAAGCCTACATTAATAATGGACAACATGGACATAATATCAACTAGTAGAAAAACTCTCATTGTTAAATAACTAAGTGGGAGAGGATTTTTATTTAGTATAAATCCTATGGTCTCCATTACTGGTTTGTAGGTGATGTAATTATACTTGCGTGTTGGCTTTAGTGCTTTCCTCCATATCGGATGAGTATAATTATGGATCATCAGTACAAACTTCCTTAGGGATAATTGTAGAAAGTTACCTAGTATGTGTTCACTTCTCCATCTGAAGGAACTCTTTACAAGGTAATGGACTTAGTATTAAGTAATAGTATACCCTTAGATACAAATAATGGTATCCTCCCCATCGGAGTCACTGCTATTATTTGTATGACCAGAGCAAGACCAGCATATTAATTTTATTTATCATAAAGTTATATTGACATGATAGTAAAATTAATAAGAAAAATCTACTTGAACAAAGTTGAATTTGTATACGTCCACACTATCGTGGCATGCTAAATTTATGGTGTTCAAGGTGTTGGTAAATTTCTTATTATTGTTTTGAGGGAATCAATATTTAGTTAATTCAAAAAAGTTTTTTTTTGCCCTACATAATTTTATTTATGTGATTCTCAGGATTTCAAAAAATGGGTTCTTTCAGTCCACTTATGGTGATTCTTAAAGAAAACAAACTTACTGGACCTAATTATATTGATTGAAAACGTAATTTGGACATTATTCTGACTGCTGAGGAGTACAAATATGTACTTGTTGAGGAATGCCCACCTAAGCCTGATGCTAACTCTGATGAAGAGGTCAAAGAGGCTTATAAGAAGTGGAAAAATGCAGATGAGATGACACGGTGTTACATTCTGGCATCTATGTCAAATGTACTGCAACATCAGCATCAGGCCATGACCACAGCTTATGACATGATGTATAACCTCAAGAAACTCTTCGGACATCAGAGTAGAGCAGCTAGGCAGTTTGCTATGAAATGTTTGATGAATACAAAAATGGCTGAGGGGACACCAGTAAGGGATCATGTTCTCAAGATGATGGGTCATCTGAATGAGATGGAGATACTTGGTGCTGAAATCGATGGGGAAACCCAGGTCGATATCATTCTCGGGACTCTGCCAAAAAGTTTTGACAATTTCTGCCTTAATTACAACATGAACAAAAGGTTGTATAGTTTGGCAGAACTTGCAAAAGAGCTACAGGATGCTGAATCTTTCTTTAGGCAGAGTGGTCATGTTTTTGTTTCTGAAAAGACTTCTACTTCTAAGCCAAAAGGCGGTAAGAAGAAGAATAACATTCAGAAACAGGCAAACTTAGCAAAGAAGGGCACGGGACCTCAAGGAGCGGTGAAAAAGCCGAAAGGCAAATGTTTCAAGTGCAAAGGGTCAGGACATTGGAAGACTGATTGTCCACTTCTCAAACAAGGAAACAAAGAAGGCATATCTCATTTACTAGTAGTTGAAACATGTTTAGCGGTGTTATCTACCGGCACCTGGTGTGTAGATACAGGAGCCACTAATCATGTCTGCAATACATTGCAGGGGTTCCAGAAAACCAGACGGCTCAGTGATGGAGAGATATGCTTGTTCATGGGTGATGCTACAAAAGTATCGGTCGTTGCATTAGGAGATGTTACTTTATCTTTTGGTAGAAATAAGTCTTTGACATTGAGAGATTGTCTTTATGCACCTTCACTTAGAAGGAATTTAGTTTCTGTTTCTATGTTAGTTAAGGATGGATATTCAGTTTATTTTAATGACAATATTGTTATTAGAAAGAATAAACATTTTATCTGTTCTGGTGCATTGGTTGATAATTTGTATGACATTAATCCTATTTCGCCCACAATGCAACTTATGGAAATGAATAATATGTCATCTAACTTAAATAAGAGAAAAGAACCTTCTTGTATGAACCAAACATATCTTTGGCACTTACGATTGGGGCATATTAACCTAAGAAGGATTCAAAGACTGGTTGAAGATGGACCTTTGAGTTCATTGGAAGTGGAGGCACTACCAGTCTGTGAATCCTGCTTGGAAAGTAAAATGACAAAAAGGCCTTTTACGACAAAGGGATATAGGGCCAAAGATGTGTTGGAATTGGTTCATTCTGATTTGTGTGGACCCATGACTATCCAAGCTAGAGGTGGCTTTGAATATTTTGTCATATTTATTGACGATTATTCAAGGTATGGATACATTTATTTGATGTGCCGTAAGTCTGAGTGCTTTGAGAAATTCAAAGAGTACAAGGCTGAAACGGAGAAACGTCATAGAAAATGTATCAAGTCATTACGATCAGATCGTGGTGGCGAGTACCTCTTTGGAGAATTTAAGGATTATTTATCAGAAGCTGGGATTGTATCCCAATTGACTGCACCTGGAATGCCCCAACAAAATGGTGTAGCCGAAAGAAGAAATAGAACTCTTATGGAGATGGTTAGATCAATGATGAGTTATTCGAATTTGCCAGATTCGTTTTGGGGATATGCCTTAGAGACTGCAGCTTATATTTTGAACTTGGTTCCTTCTAAGTCAGTACCTCTTACTCCCACAGAGCTGTGGATTGGGCGTAAGCCTAGTCTGAAACATGTTCGTATTTGGGATAGTCCAGCACATGTGCTGAATGGGAAAGCAGATAAGTTGGAATCTCGTACAGAAGTACGCTTGTTTGTAGGCTATCCAAGAGGAACAAAAGGAGATTTATTTTATAGTCCTAAGGATCAGAAGGTCATTGTTAGCACCAATGCCCAATTCTTAGAGGAAGACTATGTGATGAGCCATAAACCCACAAGTAGAGTTGTTCTAGAAGAACTGAGATGTGAGACACCAAGTACTTCAGTACCAACAGTACAAGAGGATGAACCACAAATAACTGCACAACGTGTCACAAATGTTACACCACAACCGATAGTGCCTCGTCGTAGTGGGAGGGTTGTGATACAACCTGATAGATATATGTTCTTGGGCGAGTCATCAGACTTCGTCCCTGAGGAACAAGATTATGATCCCTGTACCTACAATGAAGCACTCCAAGATAAAGATGCGAAGTCTTGGCAAAAAGAAATGATATCTGAAATAGAATCTATGGATTCTAATCAGGTCTGGGAGCTTGTAGAACCACCCGTTGGTGTAAAAGCCATTGGATGCAAGTGGGTCTATAAGAGAAAAAGTGGATCAGACGGTAAGGTTGAAACCTTTAAAGCTCGACTTGTAGCAAAAGGTTTTACTCAAAGAGAGGGTATCGATTATGAGGAAACCTTTTCTCCTGTAGCCATGCTTAAGTCTATTCGGATTCTTTTATCTATTGCAGCTCATCTCGATTATGAGATTTGGCAAATGGATGTCAAGACAGCTTTCCTTAATGGAAGTCTTGAGGAAGACATCTATATGAAGCAACCAGACGGGTTTATTAAAAAGGGCCAGGAGCATCTTGTTTGTAAGCTCAAAAAGTCCATTTATGGACTTAATCAAGCTTCCAGATCTTGGAACATCTGTTTTGATCAGGTGATAAAATCCTATGGATTTGATCAATGTCAGGATGAATCATGTGTATACAGAAAGTATGACGGAAATGTGGTGGTGTTCCTAGTACTTTATGTGGATGACATCTTGCTCATTGGAAACAATGTGAAGGTATTATCTGATATAAGGGTATGGTTATCCAAACAGTTTGATATGAAGGACTTGGGAGAAGTATGTCACATCCTTGGGATCAAAGTTCTACGAGATCGCAAGAAAAGGATGTTGGGCTTATCCCAAGCTTTCTATATCGATACTGTACTAACTCGTTTTAGTATGCAAAATTCTAAGAAAGGTTTCTTACCTTTTAGACATGGAATTGCTCTATCAAAGGAGCAGTGTCCGAGGACACCTAAAGAGATAGAGAACATGAAGGCAGTTCCTTATGCTTCAGCAGTAGGAAGCTTAATGTATGCAATGCTATGTACAAGACCAGACATCTGTTTTGCCGTAGGCATGGTCAGCAGATATCATTCTAACCCAGGACAAGAGCACTGGACTGCCGTAAAGCATATTTTAAAGTACCTGAAAAGGACTAAAAAGTATATGTTAGTTTACCAGGCAGATAGTTTAGTTCCCTTGGGGTATACAGACTCAGATTTTCAGTCAGATAGGGATTCCAGAAAATCTACCTCAGGTTATGTGTTTACTTTGGGAGGTGGAGCCATTATGTGGAGGAGTATCAAGCAAAAATGTATTGCTGATTCCACCATGGAAGCCGAGTATGTGGCAGCCTCTGAGGCAGCCAAAGAAGCGGTTTGGCTCAGAAACTTTCTGTTGGACTTGGATGTGGTACCTAGTTTGCCTAAGTCTATTACACTTTATTGTGATAATAGTGGTGCAGTGGCAAACTCGAAGGAACCACGAGCCCATAAGACAGGCAAACACATTGAGCGTAAGTACCACCTGATACGAGATTTCGTAAAGAAAGGAAAAGTTGCTGTGATCAAGATAGCATCAGCCGACAACCTAGCTGATCCCTTTATAAAGAGCTTACCAGCTAAGGCTTTTGACAGTCATGTTGAGGGAATGGGAGTCAGATGTGTAGCAGCATGGCTTTAAGTATAAGTGGAAGATTTGTAACAGTATACTGAAAAGCAATGCTTTGAGTATAAGTGGGAGATTGTTAGGGTTATATACTAAAAGCATCACTTTTGTAGTAACCTTATTTCCTTAAATTTTGAATGAGAATCATATGGGCAAATGTTTGCATATTGTATTTGTTGCAAGTGTTAATACAAATGTCTGATATTCTATATTGTAGATAATATGGTGTGTGGTGTCACACAGAAGATCATATTATCAGTTTCCTATAGAGTATATAAATAGTTCACAACCTAGATGGACTTGGACAATCTATTGGAAAGGTTGTAGTGTAATATGGTATTAGTCTATCTTGACTATAGGTTTACACTAGTACACTTTGTGTGTATTGAACAGGACCACTTGAGGTTGTTCTCTTTGTACTGACTACATAAGAGAACAAACACCTCTGTTATTATGGATGCTTGTACTCTTAATTCGGATATAATAACGGACATGTATATGCAATGTGCATTACTTTAACTCATAAAAGAGTGAGATTTATTATGGATCAACAACCTCTATGAATTGGGTAATAACATTGTATGTATGATGGGCTGTTGATTATAAATGGAATCCATGTCCCGATACATCGGGTTGATGATGTCCTCTTAAGGAGCTCATAAGGATTGTCATGTAAACCGTGCAGGTGGATTATATCCGACATGACAAATAAAGTTGAGCGGTACTACTTAAGGATAAAAGATGTCGAATCAATATAGTTGTCAGTAACTTAATTTGATCGACGGACATACGATATCTTAACATGGGAAGCCAAACAAGCATATAATAAAAGGAGCCCACAAACATAATTTGGGATTAGGGAGGTAGTACAACAATAGCTCATTAGTGGACCGAGCTATTGTTAATAGGCCTGGATTGTGTGTTCGGGCTGAACACGGGATATCCAGATCCGTTAGGAGGCCTAACCCTAATTTCTCCTCATGGTCCCTGCCGTAGCCTATATATATTCTCTATTCTCTGGCCGCCAGATGATAGATCAGAAATCTGAAATTTTCTCTAAATTCGTGATTCACGTAAGGAGAGAAAGAGAGTGCTGCCAAGGAGAAGAAAAAGTTGGGAGATCGTCGCCCACACGACGTCCAACTCGAGGAAGGAATACGTGCAGAAGATCTTGGGGTCGTCCGCTCGAGATTGCCAGGAATTACTTGTCTCCTTTCCGCCGCAGGTATAATTTGTGAACCCTAGTTTCCGCCTATGAAGGGTTAGAACATGTATTAGATCTGTTTAACTTTCTATCGATCAATACGCACACCAAAGAAAGGGTCCTGGGAATCCCCAGTTCCATCATCTTGAGACCCCCGATTTTATAGCAGAAATGGAAGAATGAATCTCCATTTTCTCTCTATATTTGATTTAAGTCATAAAACTTTTGGTGGTTTGTATTTTCTGTTTTCTCGATAAATTAAAGTTCTATTTCGAGCACTTTCCTCAAACGTGTGACAAACTTTAATTTTCTTTACTTATAGGCATGGACCACGGGACAGTAGATTGTCTGGTTGATAGTGGAACAACTCACACTATCTTGAAAGATAAATCATACTTTATCTCCTATACGCCTAAAGTAGTCTCAGTGACAACCATTTCGGGACCCTCAATCCTTGTTCAAGGTTTTGGCAAAGCCCGTTTTTCGTTGTCCAATAGGTACTCCCGTTGAAGTATCAGAGGCCTTATATTCTCCAAGGTCCAGTCGTACCTTAATAAGTTTTAAGGATATTCGAGAAAACGAATTTCATGTTGAAACTGCTCGAGAACATGGCTTCGAGTATCTTTTTATTACCTCCACTCAGTACGGCCAAAAGCGTATCATTGAGAAGTTGAAAAGTCTTTCAAGTAGTTTGTATCTCACTACAATACAATACATCGAGAGTAATCTCATCATTCACCGAGCGCTAGTTGATGAGAGGACTTTTATGCTATGGCATGACCGGCTGGGTCATCCGAGTCAAAATACGATGCTTCGCACTATGAATACATCACATGGGCATCCTCTTGGAGGAAAGAATTTCGTTATAAATCCGAAAAGCCTATGCCAAGCTTGCTCGATTGGGAAGACGAATCTCAAGCCACTCCATGTGAAACCTACGAGATTAGTTTTTCAATTCCTTGAGAGAATTCATGGAGATATTTGTGGACCAATCCAATCAACATGCGGACCATTTAAATACTTCATAGTTTTGGTTGATGCATCGACTAGATGGTCACACGTAGTGTTGTTGTCCACCCGAAATCCAGTATTTTCTAAACTTCTCGCCCAGATCATTAAGTTAAGGGCTCACCATCCAGATTATCCGATAAAGTCTATTAGACTTGATAATGCCGCAGAGTTTACATCGAAGACTTTCGATGACTATTGCATGACTTTGGGAATAAATCTTGAACATCCTGTTGCGTATGTTCATACCCAAAATGGCCTAGCAGAAGCTTTTATAAAGCGACTGCAAGTGATAGCGCGGACCCTGGTTATGCGTACCAAACTTCCACTATCTGCATGGGGCTATGTAATTTTGTACACTACAAATTTGGTCCGTCTGAGGCCCATGGCCATCCAACCACTTTCTGCGTACCAGCTGGTTACTGGATGTGAGCCTGACATCTCATATTTATGCGTGTTTGGTGCCTAGTCAATGTTCCAATTGAGCCGATAAGGCGTTCAAAATTTGGTCCTCAGAAGCGACGGGGAATATATGTCGGTTATAACTCCCCGTCCATCATTCGCTATTTAGAGCCCTTGACAGGCGATCTCTTTACCGCGAGACACGCGGATTATGACTTTGATAAGGCAATCTTTCCGTCGTTAGGGGAAGAAATGCATGCTAACGTTGATGAGGAACGACGTAAATTAGCGTGGCATGTGCCCGCTGTTGCTCATCATAATCCTCCCTCTGCATATAGTGATAAGGAAGTACAGAGGATTCTAGGTCTGTAAGATATTACAAATCAAATGCCAGATGCATTTAGCGACCTAGCAAAAGTTACGAGATCAATTATACCTGCTGCAAATATGCCTGCAAGGATAGACGTCTCTGAGAGACGCCATGTTCCTGTGAAACATGTTGCTCCGGTCGAACCCGCCGAGCAAAGGACGCTGCCATCGGCCGTCCAGTCCACCGCTATTTCCAAGAAGAAGGGAAGACCGGTTGGTTCCAAAGATGTTCTGCCCCAGAAGCGGAGAAATCTTGTTAAAAGCGTTTTGCCACATGAGATCATTAAGGATCAAGTCGATGTATTAGAAGAGCGCGTTCCAGATGAAACGCCTATTCCTAATCATGCCGATAACCTCGAAATATTCGTCGAGTATGCTAGCTTAGACGATATTTTGAAGCGAAATGAAACTGTCATCGATGATGTATTCATATACTCAGTGGCCACTGACATTATGAACAATGATGACATGGAACCTCGTAGTGTTGCTGAGTGTCAACGACGAACGGACTGGTCACAATGGAAATAAGCAATCCAGGCTGAACTAGACTCCTTAGCAAAAAGTAACATATTTGGACCTGTTGCTCCAACACCACCCAATGTTAAACCAGTTGGTCACAAATGGGTTTTCCTAAAGAAGCGTAATGAGAGAAATGAGATTGTGCGATACAAGGCTCACCTTGTGGCGCAAGGCTTCTCCTAATGCCCTGGAATTGATTACGAGGAGACGTATTCCCCCGTAATGGACGTCATAACGTTCCGCTACTTAATCAGTTTAGTAGTTTCCGAAAAACTGAATATACAGCTCATGGATGTGGTCACAGCCTATCTCTACGGGGATCTGGACACAGAGATATACATGAGAGTCCCTGAAGGACTAAAGATGCCTGAATCAAGTAGTTCCCGACCACGGAACGCGTTCTCGATTAGACTGAGGCGTTCGCTATATGGATTGAAATAATCCGGGCGAATGTGGTATAATTGCCTAAGCGAATACTTAATCGGTTTGGGATACATTAATAACGAACTTTGCCCATGCGTGTTCATAAAGAAATCCACTTCAGGATACGCAATCATCGCGGTCTATGTAGATGACATGAATCTCATAGGAACCGAAAAAGACTTGTCAGAAACTGCTGATATCCTGAAGAGGGAATTCGAGATGAAGGATCTTGGGCAGACACGGTTTTGCCTCGCCCTACAGATCGATCACCGTAAAAATAGAATTCTTGTCCATCAAGCGAACTACACCCAAAAGGTGTTGAGACGCTTTAGTTATTTTGACGTTAAGCCGTCCTCTACTCCTATGATCGTCCGCTCTCTAGACATTACTAAGGACCCATTTCGTCCAAAGGAGGACGACGAAGAGATATTGAGTCCTGAGTGCTCTTATCTGGGTGCAATAGGCACTTTATTGTACTTAGCCCAATGTACTAGACCGGACATCTCATTTGCTGTAAATTGTCTAGCTCGACACAGCACCGCGCCAACACGCCGCCATTGGAATGGCACAAAAGACATTTTTGCTACCTTAAGGGTACTACGGACTTGGGCTTGTTCTATCCCTACGCGGTTTTGAGTGAGTCCAACGCTCTTGGCACTCAAAACAATACGACCCTTGTTGGCTACGCCGATGCAGGATACTTATCTGATCCGCACAAGGGGCGTTCCCAATCTGGTTACGTCTTTACCATTGGGAATACGGCAATTTCTTGGAGGTCTCGCAAACAGACCTTAGTGGCTACTTCAACGAACCACTCTGAGCTACTCGCGCTCTATGAGGCGACTAGAGAGTGTGTATGGTTTCGAGCTGTTATTGGCCATATTCGAAGTACATGTGATCTTTCATATGATCCAGATGAACCTGTTGTTGTCTATGAGGACAATATCGCTGTTATTGATCAAGCGAAATATGGTTACATCAAAGGGGATGCTACCAAGCACATATCGCCCAAGTTGTTCTTTACACATGAACAACAAGCGCTTCAGAAGATTGAAGTACAACACATTGGATCGGAGAATAACCGTGCAGACTTGTTCACTAAGTCACTGCCGAAACACTCGTTCCAGAAACATGTCAGAGCAATTGGACTTAGGAAACTTTCAGAGCTAGCCTAAGTGAAACATGTTTCCTGTACCCTGTTGTGTGCATGTAAGGGGAGCGCCCCAACGAGCGTCTCCAAACGCCCTGTTGTGCGTATATCCCGCGTCCTGTCGAGTGCGAGTGAAAAGGGGAGCATCCTGATGTAAGCTTGTGTACTCTTTTTCCCTTAGACCAAGTTTTTTCTATTGGATTTTCCTTGGCAAGGTTTTTAACGAGACACAGTTCAAATCCCTTATTCACTAAGGATTATTATAATCAGGGGGAGTATCCAGTTGTATACTTCTAAACCATCGTGTACTCTTTTGTCCTTCGATCAGCGGTTTTTCCTACTGGGTTTTCCCTGACAAGGTTTTGACGAGGCACCTTTGCAATGGTTAGTTTACCCCCATCACACTGACCTGTGTGTACTTTTTTGTCCTTCGACCAAAGTTTTTTTCCCACTGGATTTTCTTTGGCAAGGTTTTGACGAGGCACAAGTAGATCGTCAAACTTGAAGATGCAAGCTACAGACAGACGAAAAAACCCAGAAATGTTTACAAGCAAAATTTCTGGAGAGCCAAGGGGGAGTGTTGTAACTCATATGGCCCTTCATTTCATCTTCTTGTAACATACAAAAACCCTTTGGCCTTTCGTTTCTTCATAACCCCCAACCTCTCTCCCTATATAAAGAGAGGTTGGGATAGCTTGTAATATGCACTTGTGTGGTTGATAATATACGAGAAAGCTTCGTCTCCGTGTGTTTGAGCTTTTGCCTTACTACAGGACCGAATTTTTATTCAAAATATTTTTTATGTGTGTAACTTAGTTAATTTCGTTGCTTATGTTTACTTTCTCCCATTCCAGAGAATAGCAAAGGAAGGGCTTACTTGACCTGGATTAGTTGGAGCCTCAGATGTTCCATCCTTTGACGACTACCCTCCCCATCCCATAGTTCAGAAGACTAGTTCCTTATCTCTACCACCACTTTTCAATCATTAGGCCGATAGTTATAGTACTTATCTTTACATTCTAAATATGTCTTCTCACTTAGTAGTAATGATCTAGTATTTAGTGTTTAGATATTAAGGAGATAAACAGAGTATGACTAGAGGAGTAATATCTAGAAGTAAGTTGCATGGACGTATGGTCACTAGAAATAGGGTATCATAGTAAGTCCTAAGGAGATGATACCAGGAAGACACGAACTAAGCTCGAGGATCAGTTGCTAGAACCAGAAGTTTTTTTTTAGCTTAGTAAGATGTTATAGGTACATGACTAATTAGTTGAGCATTTATCATATGAAGACGATACAAGAAAATACTGAGATTTAAATTGAAATTTAAGGAATAAGGATGATGATACAAAAAAAAATTAATACGATGATATCAGAAGTTATCAAGATGTTAATATAGAGTTGCATGATAAAACCTAGGATATAGTTGTGATTAAGAATTGCATAGTAGAAATCTAGGTAGATGTGAGAAGACTATGACAAGAGGGGTCATAAATAAGTATCGTGGGTGACCAAGGAATAATTTTGACAAACGGAACCTCATCATGGAGAAAATAATAGGATTTCAGGAATCAAAAAATTTCAAGGAAGTCAACTTTAGGGAAAAGATAGGAAAGATTACTAATATAGGACTTACCATATATTGATGTTAAGTTTGGGAATTTTGGTATGTCCTTTGGATGAAGCCTTAGTATGACAGTACTCGTGATAATTGGAGGTAATATTAAACATAAGGAATATAAATTAAAATCTGGAACGATTTATAGCAAAGGATTTATAGAGTACATGAGTTATAGGATAAAGATGAGATAAATAGGAACACTTGAGATTGGAATCAAGGAAGGGATAATTAATGTTGTGAATACCAAGCAAATTGATATTATAAATTAGAGGTTGTTAAAATGATAAGCATGGAGATGCACTTTAGGAAGATGCATGATGAATCAAAAGACATATAAAGGATGACCGAAATAAGAAATTTTGGACGTAGGGTGTAACTAATTAAAGATGACAATCGCTATGAATTGAATGGTGCAAAAGATTATAAATCAGAAACGATAGATAGAAGGATTGTAAATAATAAAAGTTTAGGAAATGTAATAAGATATATTATTAACAGAGGAAAGTTTGGTCAAAGTGATATAGTGAAATCAAAATAAAGGATTTGAGCTTAAACATGATACTTAAATTTTATTGAGAATTCAGGATCAAATATGTAAATGAGGATTTGGAATCAAAATATATACATTGTTGGTGAAATAGAAGTCTAAATAAATTACAGAGTGATCACATATGAGTACAATAGATAGGCATGAATGATAAAAATTTCACAGATCATGACAAATTTGAAAATTTCAATTTTGGGAAGAGATTATCGTACTTATCGGAAAGGTAACATTTTGGATTAACTAATGATGTTAAGAATTAGAAGGAGTAAAGGGTGACATTAAGACGATTGATATTCATGAGTCATGATTAATCTAGGATGAATTACTCAAGAAATAAACTGATGAACGAGGAATAAGTTATATATTGAGGATAAATTGAGGAGTAAATTTTAAGTTATTAAGAATTGTAGGAGGAATAAAATTTTGGTGGATAGACAAAACTTTCTAGAATGGTTGGAGAAATAAAATGTCGATTGATGATGATATACAATTTTTGAGAACAATAAGCAGTTGAGTGTATGACTAAGTTAACAAGCAAGAAAGAGGGTTTGTATTGGACAAATAATTACATGATGAATTGAAGAGGATAGAAATATAAATTGTTCACTTGAGGTTAGAATTGCAAATGTACAACTCCAAGTTAGCTTAAAGAAAGAGACCAAATAACTTATATTTCGAGGATGGGAATTTTGACAACTTCCAAAACAATGATAGTAACTATCCATAAAAAAAAGTGGATTATTATGACAATTGGAGTATTGAAACGTGATATTAAATTTTAAATATGATATTGGGTTACTGAGGATTGATACTAGATTATTAAGACAAGACGGAGTGGTACAAAATTATAAAATTTTGTTCATGAACGAATAAGATGTACAAGAACATGATGGAACACATGTAGTGGTATGACATAGAGTTAAATTTTGGACATATATCTAGTTGATTAGCAAGATGAAGGAAGTACAAAATATATTACGGGAAATATTATGTGTTTAGTAAGAAAAGATGGGAAGAAATTTTTTTCAAGATTATGACGGTGATTGACAATTCAAGGATGGAAGCAGAAATCCTTCCTCGTAGACTAGAGTGACCAATTTTTATAAGAAGGGATCAACGTTATTTGAGAATAGTGGTTGGATTGATTAAGATAATACACTTCATAGATTTGTTATGGGACAGTTAGTATAGTTAAGCATGAGACTGTTGAGGAAGAAATACCCTTACTTGTTTGAGACATGATTGTACCCCGGCCCTTATCTTTGAAATTTCGAGGACAAAATTTTCTAAGGAAAGAAGGATTTAAAACCATAAATTAGAATTTCATAATAAATTGGTTTATTTATGATATTTAAATTGTTTGCTAGTAATTCAGAATTAATAGAATTTGGATATTATTATTATTATTATTATTATTATTATTATTATTATTATTATTATTTTATATATATATATATATATATATATATATATATATATATATATATATATATATATATATATATATATATAGTCGGTTATAAAAGAAAAATAATATTAGTATTTTTGAAAATAATTATTAAGTATTGGTTGTGATTATTAATTGATTGTATTATTGATTGATTATTTAGTTATTTAATTTAGGCCTTTAGTTCCTACCCAAGTCCAACTCTTAAGCCCATTAACCTACTCCCTCGTTCAACCCCACTCACCGGTCTCCACTTTATGATCCACTTCTTATGGATCCACCATCTTCCCCCTACGTACAAACACAGAAACTCTTTTCTTCCAGAACCATTTTCTCCTCACAAAAAGGTTCCACAAACTCTTTCCACCGCCCTCCACACTCAACCATTCTCCAAACCGTCTCTTCCTCCACGCTCCTCGCTACAACCCGCTCTTATATAGACCCTAACTCGTCACCTACCGACGAATGACGGATGCCGACCGCGCGTGCCGCCCTGCCGACCTTCGTACCCCGTGCATGTCGTATCGCTGCCCGCGGCTCCCTTGCGCCCCCAATTGCCCGTATCCACGACCCCCGTGTCCGCTCGGCCCCTCCGTACAAGACTCCGAGGCCGAAGCTACACTTCAGTTCTCCTTCTTCGAGCTTTTCGGTAGGTTTTACTGTCACAGAACTTTTTTCCTGTTAGCTAGAAACCCATTTCCTGTCCGACCAAATTGACATAATAGAGCTCTGTCAATTTTGAGATAGTTAGTTTCTTATTTAATTGTTTGCTTAATTTAGTGTAATTAACTAATTAGATGATATTCAATGGTTAGATTAATAATTAGAAAATTGCTGGTAATTGTGATTATTATTAGAAATTGTGATAATTATTAGGCCGTCGTAATTGTTGAAATAAATATTTTATGTAAAATGATTAATTTGTAATTAATAATTATTGTTGTCTCATTAAAAAATATAGTTTTAAAATTATAGTTAATAATTGTCCCTAGTAATTGTTAAAATAATAGCATTTCTGTAAAATGATTACTAAATAAATGATTATTGTAGTCATATAATTATTATGTTTTATAGGAAAATAAAAATAGTATTTTGGATTAAAAGGAGTTATTATATATGTTACGGTTATTTACGAAAATAAAACATTATTTGTTTCCAAATAATTATTTTTTATGACGAAAAAGTGTATTTTTTTTAGTATAAGTAAATCTATTTAAAGTTAGTTAAAATAAAAATCCGTTTATTATCGACTTTAGATAAAATATAGTAATTTCTCACGTTTTGTATTACAAATAAGATTTTAGAAAAAGTTTGCTTTATCAACTAGTGTTATTTATGTGTATTATGATTAAATTATTAAAAAGAAATATATTTTTGTATTTATTATAAAAAAATGCAAGTTTCATTAATAAAATCGATCGTTAGAGAAAATCGTTAGCATTAATAATAAATCCATTGGGACCCTTAGAATGGTTTCTAAACTAGACTGTTAATTAATGTAGATTTCAGGACCTAAGTCTGAGATTGTTTTCCTGCCTCTACCTATAGCACCGGAAAACCAAGACAAGTTTCATATTATTCAAACTTGTATTTGAGTTGATAATTAAATGCATTGTATCATTATGATTATATACTTTATCGACACATTGACCTACGGGATCCCTCTCGGACCCAAATTAATTGCTTAATTGACTCATTGACTCAAGGATTAGGGATTAGTGTTAGCGTCTGTGACCAAAGCCCATGTTACTATTATTGACTCTCTCGTACTAACCCCTATTGCACAGGGGGTTGAGTCGTACTGTATGCTAGCATTAGGCCCAATGCTAATATACATATTGACTCTACCAGGCAGCCATAAATTGCTACACACTCAAATCACTATTGAATTATTGTAGATTGCATCATTATTGCTCTTGAGATTTTATTGCTTTATTGATCCTTTATTATTATTAAGAAAAATATAATAATGCTTTAAAACTGTTTTCGCATCCTTTAATTATTTCTTGAAATGTTGGAATTGGATATATGTTTCTTGCTCCTCTCCTGACGGGTGACCAACATTTTTAGATGACCTCGACGACGAGGAGTTGCTCGTTAGTACCTATTATGGACCGGACTTGAGTTCTGAGGGGATAGCTGAACCCAACCCGGAGGCCCAAGAATTCTAGTAGCTTTTGCAATTCAGTTTTTTAACAGTTGTAATAAAAAAAAGTTGTAATAACTCAAATACTTTCTTTGCTTGTGTGGTTGCTTTCAGATAGACATCTAGTTCCAAACTTAAATGTTTTAAATAAAAGTATTTAAATTCTCGTATTTTAGAATATTGTGCATTTGTGTTACTACTGACTGATACAGCTTACTACTGTCGTCTCACAACGGTGTAGGCTGGACATGATCCGACTGGACTCAGAATCATGGGATCGGGTCGTGACAATGGGAATTTCAAAGGAGCTTCTAGAATTTCAAAAAAGTCGATCATGATAGAAAAAGTGTAAGTATGTGTCCTTGAATGAAAGTATCCGTTTTGAAAATCAGAAGATTGATCAAGAAAAGATCGAACACAAGAGAAATAAAAAATCAAATTTCTATTTCTCTAATATTAAAAGATCGAGGAAAAATATATACATATCTTGTATTTCAACAGAACTAACTCTGAATAAATATATGGATAATTGGATCATGTTAGGTTCAAACTCAATGGATGGAAATCAAATATTGAATCTTAGAGAAATAATTTACTATGACCAATGTGTAACGACCGTGGTTCGTATTACGTATTTTGGTATACGTATACATATATTGCATGTTTCCTGGCATGGTTTATCTTGGTATTTCTCTTGCTTGGTTCGGCTTGGTTGGCTTGGTTAGGTTTGGATTGGTTTTTCTTCATGTGGACCAAACCCCCACCTACCTCCACTCTTCTCCTTTATGGCCGTCCACTCCTTCTCTCTCTTCATTTACTTCTTCTTTATTTACTTCTCCTTCTTCACCAGTACTCTCTTCACCTACCAGAGAGAGAGAGCCTAGGCAAGTGTAGCTTGCTTCATAGAGGAACTCAGTTTTTATTGTTCCATTCTCTTCCTCACGAGATTCTAACACACTTTAATACTTAGCATTTCTAATTTCCATGGTTCAATTTGTGTAGATCTAAGTTTATTATATTTTTGGATTTCTTGGATTTTGATCTATTTAACCTTGTTATTATCTAGTTTTGATGGTTCCATGTTGTAGAGAATTTGATTCTGTCCCATTTTGACCTATGGAAGTCTGGATTCTGACCTCGGATGAAGGATTTAGGAAGCTTTGAAGCCATGGATTTCATGGCTCTTCTTCTCGGACAAGTGGGGAAGAAGCACAGTACTTGACCGTATGGATTTTCATACGACAAGTTTTCTTTAGCCGCATGGCAGTCTTTGCCGCATAGGCCATGGGCTCCTTGCCTTAGTCGCATGAACTTCTGCCCTTCAGCCGCATAAATTCATCCCTTGGCCGCATGGCAATAATGGCCGCATGGCAAATCCAGCCGCATGAACTCAATCATTCGCTGCCGCATATGACCCATCTTCCGCAGCCGTATAAGGCCTTGGCATGACTCAGCCACGTGGCCTTATTGGTCCCAAGCCGCATGGATGCCTTGTCTTTATTTGTCGCATGAACTTCTGCTTTCCAACCGCGTAGACTCAAGTTTCCTTAGCCGCATGAACTCTGCTCGACTTCTAGCCGCATGTGCCTTGTTCCCCCGTAGTCGCATGAGCGCCATGTTCTCTTGTCGCATGAGACCCGCACTCCACAGCCGCATAAGCTCGCAGTCTTTTCAGCCACATATGCTTGCGTCTTCCCAGTCGTATGTGCCCTGTGCTCTTTGTCGCATAAGCCCGCATCTCTCTCCTAGCCGTAGGAGCTTAATTCCCCTAGCCGCATGGCTCTTCCCTTAAATCCTTGTCCTCTTTGAGTATTATATTATTATATTATTATTATATTAAAATGCTATATAGATTTGCACATATTCCCTGAACACGACAGTGGCCCGCCGTGGCACACTCTTGACAAGTAAACCTGACATGACATCCCCCGATATGCTGTTAAGACAGCTAGCCTGGCACGACAAGGATGATTGACCTGGACACCGTGGACGATTGTGTTTGTACAAATAAACCAATATTGTCTTGCATCATGTCTAGGACAGGGAATCCTGAATACCATGGTCGGGGGTACCTACTGAAATTTAGTAAGGCTAATAACTAGATAATCCAGAAGTCATGAAAAGATTTACCAGCTACAGGAAATCTCGTTATCTGGGCACCCCATCATGGGATTTGTAGCCTACCGTCAAGTAGGGCACATTTGCAGCACACTGACATGTATTGCAACCACCAAACTACTTAAGGGTACATGCGTTTCCTGGATAATGTACCCACATGAATTCAATCCCCTAATTGCGTCTGGATAACCTGGATGGTCTGTAGGGCTTGTGGCTGTTGGGATAATCTCATTGCATTTGCTAGTAACTAGGCCTGTGATAACCCTAGTTAGTTAAAGTATCAAGCCGTACTCATTGATTGGCCGTGATTGATTGGATGGAGTTTAGCCCATCTTAGTCTTGTCCTGATCATATAAAAGATTGTGACATGACAGGATTACTTATGCTTGCCTTAACATTAACGATCAGGGGACCAATTCTATTCAGGTGAAGGGTTACAACCCCGGTCCTTGTTTGGTTTAAGGGTTGTAACCTGGCTCCCGGAGCAGCTCTTTGTCCTCTTTTCGTTTATTGTCTTATTGCACCCCATGTCATGCTCGTCATGTTTTACCTTACTTCAATAACATGATTATTTATACTGGCCTTAACAATAAAGATCAGGGGTCCAGTTCTGTTCAGGCGAAGGGTTACAACCCCGGTCCTTGTTTGGTTTAAGGGTTGTAACCTGGCTCCCGGAGCAGTTCTGTGTCCTCTCTTCGTTTATTGTCTTATTACTTTATCAATAGTATTTGAGACGGGTTCCTATTCCGGTGAAGGGTTGCAACCCTGGTCCTTATTTGGTTTAAGGGTTGCAATCTGGCTACTCGAATGGTTTTTTCGTACTTAATTTATTATTGTTGTCCCTGTTATTATCAGTTTCGTTTATAATTATCTTTAATATTCAATTGTTATATGCTGGTTTTAGTTCCTAAGTGAAGCCTCCTTTGTGGTACTTGCTCTTTCTAGGGTCTGACCCAGCTGGTTTTGTATGGCCAGATATCGGAGCAGCTCCAGAGGATCTACCTACCTTCCAGCCAGATGGAGACCACCAGGCGTAACCTGGCAAGGAGTGGGTTTATTTTTGGCTCTCCCACTCTATTGTAAAATTATTCTTTTGAGACGTTTAGCCGCCGAGCACGTATTTAGCTCGATTGTACTTTAATTACTGTCTGCCTACGGGCTGTAACATGATTGACAAATCCTAGGGTTGATCATGTATGACTAAAACTCTTGCTAGTCTTGACATTTTGTACGACTAGCTTCATGATCATCCGAATATATAATGTATGGGATGCCTTACTATTGTATATTTGGTGCTCTGACATCTTTTAACTATTATTGCTTGCTTGAGATTGAGACTATAGGCTTGTTCATGACCGTAGGAGACTGATGGCTTGTAGTTAAACCCTCATATATCTAGACAGCCGTGACCGTATAGAGAGGTGGGTTGCACTTCAATATACGTAGCTGGCTATGTACGCCCCGCTCTCTAGTATTCTGGTTCTAGGGCGTTACATGGTTTAAGTAGTGGCCGATACAGGTCTTGTAAATCAAGATATGTGAGGGTTTACCGAATATATGTCTCAATCAGTACTCGCCCTTGATCTCTGTTCGTATCCTCTTAATCCCTGAAATCTTGACCTGATCACATGCTTGTATCGTTGATCTGTCCTGGTCCTTCCTTATTGTTCCCTATGTCGTCTTCTTCAGCGGCATTGTTCCTGGTCCTACCGATCAGCAAAACGGAGCACCTCCTATGGACCAGCAGCAACCCGGAGATCAAGCCCAGCATTCAGGAGTAGCCTCCAGAGTCATGCCTACTGGAGGTCAAGAGCCACCAGTTCAGCCCGTCCAGCCTGCAGAGCCTGATGATGGCACTTTGGTGGGTCTCATCAGGACATTGTTAGCTTCCCAAGACCGTCGAGGAGATACCTTGCACCAGGCAGTGGCAGATACTCTGACCCGAGGTGGTCATCAGGGTAACAGTACGGCCAACAGCTTCAAGCGCTTGAACCCTCCCTTCTTCGATGGTAGCGAAGATGCCATTGCCGCAGACGCATGGCTTCAGGATACAGAGGTGATTCTAGAAGCAGCCAGGACTCCAGAAGACGAGAAGGTGGCCGTAGTGCGTCTGCAGTTATTGGATCTTGCCTGCAGCTGGTGGGCGGCGTAGGCCGGTGGATTAGTGGCACCCATTACTTGGGCAGTATTCAGAGAGAGATTCCAGACCAAGTATTTCGATGCTGTAGCTCGGTACGATCTACAGACGAGGTTCACCAATCTGAAGCAGATGGGCAGGACGGTCGACGGATATGCGGCCGAGTTTTTGAGACTTAGTTGGTTTGCTCCCACCTTGGTAGCGACCGAGTTCGATAGAGCCCAGCGGTTCCAGCAGGGGCTCCATCTCGAGATCTTATTGGCAGTGGAGCAGTTTGAGCATCAGACTTTTGATGCGGTATGGAGAGCAGCCATGAGGCATAAGTATACCTCCAGAGGATCGTGGATAGGACCGGGGGTCGGAAGCGATCCCATGGCCAGATGAATCAGTCTTCAGTACCAGCCCCGGCAGCTAGGACCTTGACCATTGGAGCTCCGAGGCGGGCGGCCTCAGTGACGTCGGTTCAACACCCAACCTGACGCACCCTCAGCAGCAGAAGCAGAAGCACTCTTCCGTAGTCGGATGTTCACACTGCGGGAAGCAGGACATGTGGTATCCGAGTGTCGCAGAGCACAGGGTTTGTGCTTGGTTTGTGGTACCCCGAACCACAGGGTTGGGAACTGCCCGAACAGGGGGAGTTCATCTTCATCAACCTTCTCTAGTCCTTCAGTTAGAGGACCAGCACCAGTCCAGCAGCAACAGTACCCGTTCCCAAGGCCCTTGCCAACGCAGGCCCAGGCATTCCAGTAGCAGAGATCGCAGCAGTATGTCCAAGCCCAAGCCCTGATCCAGAGCAGACAGAGAAGTTTTCAGCAGAGGGGACCCGCACCCAGAGGACATGGTCAAGTGCTGGCTTTGACCATGGAAGAAGTGGGATTGGCACCAGGTGAGGTGGTGGCAGGTACTATTCTCGTCAACACCTTTCCAGCTCAGTATTATTTGACTCTGGTGTATCGCATTCATTTATGTCTGCACGATTCGCGACACGGATAGGACTGGAGCCCGAGTCATTATCAGTAAGGCTCAATATACTTACTGGTAACGGACTTGTGGGAGTAGATAGAGTGTTTTCCTCGTGTCGTATCGTAGTTAGCGGTAGAGAGTTTCTCGTTAGGTTGATAGAATTTCCGATGGCCGACTATGATGTGGTCTTAGGGATGGATTGGTTGAGAGACCAGTATGCTAGGATAGACTGCCATATTGGCAGGGTTATTTTTAGCATTCCCGGCGAGCCAGAGTTTTCTTTTTCCGGAGGCGAAGTTGAACCTTCTCCTCCAGTATTGCGGATGGCAGTAGTAGCAGTACAGTTGCCCCAGATAGTTGAAGAGTTTCCAGATGTTTTCCCAAAAGCGCTTCTGTCATGACCCGCACCCTAGAGTAAGGGCACGAGACGTGGGTACGTCCAGCCTACGCCGCAGTGTCGGCGGTAGAACGCTGTCCTAGGTCACAATATCTAGCAATATAAAGCATAAACAGTTTATACTCCCCGAATGGGGGTGACATGATAAAAGTAGACTCAATCACAACTAAGAAAGAGGAAGCACAATATGATATAAAACTCAAGAAAAAACAGATGATAACATAGCTGATAGATAAATAAATGAAACTGCTGAAATGAAAGAAAATCCCAAGTACATCAGAAAGTCTAAGTGTCTAAGATAATATAAATCCCAGATCCCAAGTATCAATAAGTACAATCATCCATGAAATACTGAAATGAAAGCATCCTAGTCTAAGGGTGTGTCATCCACAGCTAGTGGGGCCTGCTGATGGTCCAGGTCTAACATCTCATCCAAGGTGGCACCGTAATAGGTATCCACACTAGCCTCCTCCTCCTCCTCTGTAATATTTTCAACAGGTCCAGTCAGGACAGGAGCGAGTACAGTACATCTCAACAGTTCATAACAGGTTAGAAGATATAATCATGCAGTAAGGTAAGATACAGGTACTGAAAGAAGTGCAGTATGTAAACAGAGAGTGAAAGTTGTAATAGAAATATCTACTATAAATAGAGAACTAACATGTGACTAGTGAGTCAGAGTACAATATAGACATGTAAATGGCATAGGAGATTTTGATGCTACACTACGGAAGAGATTCTGATACTACACTACTTGGATAGTATTCACATGTCTATTTCTACTCTCCCGTACCCCCAATCAGTACACAAGGATCCAACCAGGTTATGTTATGATACTATGTAATGCCCTCGAAGGGTGATAAGCCTCCGAAAGGTGATAAGCCCCCGAAGGGTGGTAAGCCTCCGAAAGGTGATAAGCCCCCGAAGGGTGATACATAGTAGACCCATAAATGGGATAAGGATTCCAGGAAGACTCTGTGATCATAAGAGTATATGTCACAAGTGATCGAAGAATCAACGAAGTATAGTGATACACTATGTAAGTGAAACGCACAGAACATAGAGTACCCGATGCTCCCTAAGGATAACATCTCAAGAAGGGATCCATATAGTACCAATCCGTGTGACCAACGTGACAGTACAAGTAAAGTAATCTACTGCAGGAAATAGTTCTAAGCAGGATATGAAATGATCAGAGAATGTACTCGCCTGGTATCTGAGTGTCCAACTGAAAAGTACTGTCCGAGGAGTGGTGTCTGGCTCCTATTAGAACAGCACAAGTCACAATAAGTCCAAAATGATAAAAATATGCAATTCAATGCATTCTAGATGAATCTAGGTCAATCTAGGCCAAAGTCAACTCTTGGTCAACTATGGTCAACCCTAGAAGTCAAACTAGGTCAACTATGGTCAAACTAGGTCCAACAAGTCTAAACTAGGTCAAACAAGTCTAAATAGCCTATTCTAGGCCTAACTAGTCCATACCAGTCTAAACTAGGCTAAACTAGCCCATGCTAGCATACCAAGTCCATACAACCCATACAACACAAGGTCAAAACCAAACATCACACAACCTAGTTGCATCTAGGCCTACACATGGAGTTTATATAGTAAATATATATATATATATATATATATATATATATATATATATATATATATATATATATATATATATATATATATATCAACATAGGGCTACCTATATGTGTATCACACTTGCATATATATAATACATATATAATAATATACCCACATATTATCATATATATGATACCTACATACATGTATCCACATATATACATAATATATTATATACATACATATACATATATCACATACATACACATATTCATATATAATATATACATATATATGTATATAGAGAGAGAGTGCATGTGTGTGTGAAGCTTGTGTGTGAGAGGAGAGAGTGGTGTGGGAGTGCACAGAAACTGAAATCAGTGTGTGTGCTCATGAGAGTGTGGTGAGTGAGTGATAGTTGTGTGAGAGTGTGTGTATGAAGCTGTGTGTTAGGGAGTGAAACATGGCAGTGGTGGTGTGTAATGTGTTATGGGCTGTGTGTGTGTAGAAAGTGAGGGTGAGAGGCATAGGAACAGTTTATGCAGGAAATTATGTAATAGGCAGTGAGTTAACAGTGGATGGGGAAAATGTGGAATTCTGTGAACCCAGTCCCACAGTTCAGTTTACAGAGAAAAGAAAGGAAAACCAATTCATGTATACCAACATTCCCAGTTTTGACAGTTAACCCAGAATTGAACCCAAAACAAAGCCAATAGACCATCAAATCAGTTCAATTTCGACACACCATTAGTAAACATGTAGGTACACTTCTTTCAGGTCTTAAACCATACAATTAACAGTATAAAATAGGTTAATATGATGTCAAAGTTCATATTTTAAAAATCTGGAAACAGAGAAAGAGGGGACTGATACTATGTTCAGAAATTATTGGATAAATGAGAATTCATGCATGAAAATGAACTAAAGTGTCGAATATTGGTTGGTAATTATACTAGGGTTTGTGCTCGTGTCTAGCAATGTGTTTGTGTCCACCCAAGTGGACACAAACGTGTCCAAACATAATTTAACCAAAACTAATACACAGGACACGAACAGCAGTGCAATGTCTCGTGCACAGGTGCACCTAGGTCTAGGACACGACACAAGTGTCCAAGTGTCTCATGGTCGTATCAGTAGCTAGGTGGGGTGTCACGGTAGGTGTCTAAGTGCCTGAGTCGTGTCCACGAAGTGTCCAGCTCCGTGTCCAAACCCGTGTCAGTGGCCGACTGTGCGCATGTGCGTGTGTGTGTAAAACCAATACACTGGGGATTTCTCCCTCGACACGCCACGTGGTCATCTGAAACTTGACACATGGTGTGTCAGTCAGTGCCCCGTGGTGTGTGCCAAGTTTTGTGTCCATTAGTCGCGTGTCGTGTCCGATGCAGCCCCCGAACAGCAGGACAGTGCAGTCCCAAGCGCGCACGGATGTGTCCATGTGTCCAAACCGACACGACACAAGACCAAAACCACCTCAGTCCCCCAAAAACGTGTAAGCGACATCAAAAAAATGATTCCTATTCAAACACAAATAAAAAATAACACGAAAAGTTTCACTGTGGCATTTCCACAAACACCATGCACAGGACACTGATACGTGTCCAGATTGGACACGAAAACGACACGAAAACTTAGGGTTTCCTATTCCTACTGTCAGGTTAGGTCTAGGGCTCCCTATTGATGCAAAAATCTCAGGATTCTATGGTGTGGATAGAGAGTTACCTCAATGTATTAAAACTCTCAAAAAGCTCTAATGAGTGATGTTCTTCTTGATGGTGAAACTCCTCCAAATTGATAGAAAACTGAGAACAACCAATTCCAACAGCAAGAAAACAATAATTAGAACCTATTGCAACTTGTTTGGATTAAAAAGGAGGAAAAATGGATTTTTTTAGGGATTTTTGAACATGGAGACTCACCTCTTTCTTCTCTTGTAATAAATTTCTAAGGAAGAGGCTAGCCCTAGATTTTAGGAGAGATTAAATAGTGGGGGAATCCCTAGGTTGGCTGGACAAAATGTTAGGGTTAGGGTTTGGGCACTTGACTAATGGACTTTGGGCTTATTTGGCTAACTATTGATTTATTGGTTAATCACAAGTCATGGCTTATGACTTAAAACTCTACTTAAGTCAAATAACCATACTATTAGTCAACTCTAGTCTAACTAGGGTGGCATGACCTAATCAAGACCAAACTCAACTAGGGTTAGCTCCTAGGTTAGTCTACCATGGTCATTGCTAGTCAAAGTCAACCTAGTCAACCATCATTCAAACAATTTCAAAATAATTTCTAAAAAATTCCATAAATTCAAATAAATTCTAATAAATTTAAATTACCCCAAAAATGTCAAAAATACTCTCAAACTAGAAATATGGTAGTGACAAATCTACCCTCCTTAAAAGAATTTCGTCCTCGAAATTGAAAGGTGAAATACAACTGGTGAGAGGGATAGAAAGCATACCTCACGGTCCAAAAAGATAAGGGTAGCGCTCGCGCATCTCATCCTCCCGCTCCCAGGTAGACTCTCCTGGAGAATGATGCCTCCATGCGACGCGTACCAAGGGTATCACTTGGTTCCTCAGAACCTTCTCCCGTCGATCCAGAATCTCCACTGGCTGCTCTGGATAGCTGAGAGAAGGCCCAACCTCAATCTCTGAATGATCAAGCACATGGCTAGGGTCAGCCACGTACCGTCTCAACTGTGATACATGGAATACGTTGTGGACCCCCACAAGTGCAGGCGGCAAGTCTAGCCTGTATGACACGTCACCGACTCTCCCGCTGATAACGAAAGGGCCGATGAAGCGCGGGCTAAGCTTCCCGCCTCCACCAAAACGTATCGTACCACGAGTCGAAGATATCCTCAAGAAAACCTGGTCTCTGACCTAATCACAAGCAAGGTCTCAATTAATTATAATAAACAAACATGATTATTAAAACACAACAATCAAACCTAAACTAATCCTACTCTAATCTGTACCTTAAACTCCAAGGGTCTCCGGTGGCTATCGGCCCAGTGCCGATGTCTGTCCTGCGCCACACGAAGTCTGTTCCTGATGAGCTTCACCTTCTCGGCTGCATCAACAACCATCTCTGGCCCCAGTAAAGCTCGCTCACCGACATCATCCCAAGATAAGGGTGTACAACACCTACGCCCGTACAAAGCCTCGAAAGGTGATATCTCAATGCTGGCCTGAAAACTGTTGTTGTAAGCAAACTCTACCAAATGAAGATAATCCTCCCAGGAACCTCCAAAGTCCAAGACGCACGTCCGCAGCATATCCTCAAGGGTCCGAATAGTCCTCTCCGACTGTCCGTCCGTCTGGGGATGGTATGCGGTACTAAACTTGAGCTGAGTGCCCAAGCTAGTCTGCAGACTCCTCCAGAAATGGGAAGTGAAGTGACTATCCCGATCTAAGATGATGCTGACCGGAACTCCGTGAATCCTGACTATATGCCGCATATACATCTCCGTAAGCCTCTCTGTAGACGTACCCACCTTGAATTGCAAGAAATGGGCCAATTTGGTCAACCTGTCAACGATGACCCAAATCGCATCTTTCCCTCCTGGTGTACGCGGCAATCCTGATATAAAGTCCATAGTGATATGCTCCCATTTCTACTCGGGAATGGGCATCGGCTGCAACAATCCACCGGGCCTCAACCTCTCCGTCTTGACCTGCTGACAGATCAAGCACCTAGCTACGAAGCGAGCCACCTCCCGCTTCATCCCTGACCACCAAACATGCTCCCGCAGATCTCGGTACATCTTGTTGGCACCCGGGTGTATAGAGTACTGAGATCTGTGGGCCTCCTGCATAACCTGCTCTCTGAGATCTCCACTGGGCACACATAACCTGGAACCGTGCCTCAAGGCACCATCCTCTGCAAGAGAAAACTCGCCCTCCAGCAATCCTGCTCGAACCTGCTCTCGGAGACACCGCAGAGCAACGTCCTCAAACTGTGTCGACTTGATCCTCTCCACCAAGTCTGACTGAATCTGCATCCCCCATAGCTGCATCTGCACTCCGGGCACGATCACCTCAATCCCAAGGCTCTCCAAGTCGGCAAGCAAATGTCGATCCATGGTCAAACACATGGCTGTCGGATACCTACTCAAGGCATCGGCAACCACGTTGGCCTTCCCTGGATGATACTGTAGTGCAATGTCAAAGTCCTTCATCAACTCCAACCATCTGTGCTGCCTCATGTTCAACTCCTTCTGAGTGAACACATACTTTAAGCTCTTGTGATCTGTGAAGATCTCCACCCTCTCACCATACAGATAATGCTTCCACAGCTTCAGAGCAAATACCACTGCTGCCAGCTCCAGGTCGTGGGTAGGGTAGTTCTTCTCATGGGGACGCAATTGCCTGGAAGCATAGGCAATCACCTTCCTCTGCTGCTGCAACACACAACCCAGCCCCTTTCCTGAAGTATCACTATAAATAGTGAAACCACCCGATCCTGAAGGCAATGTCAGAATCGGAGCTGTCGTAAGCCGCTTCTTCAACTCATCAAAAGCTGCCTGACACTCCTCTGACCAAACATACTCAGCATCCTTCCGGGTCAACCATGTCAACGGCTCTGCAACCCGGAAGAAATCCTGCACAATCTCCGATAATATCCTGCCAGCCCCAGGAAACTCCTGATCTCTGCAACTGAAGTCAGTGCTACCCATGCCTCGACTGCTATAATCTTCTTGGGGTCAACTGAGATACCATCTCCAGTCATAACGTGCCCCAAGAAGTCCACCCGGTCCAAGAAAAACTCACACTTGGAGAGTTTCCCATAAAGCTGCTCCTTCTTGAGAATCTCCAGCACTATCCGCAGATGCTCCTCGTGCTCCTCCTCAGTCTTGGAATATATCAAGATATCATCTATGAACACCACCACAAACTGATCTAGATACTGGTGGAACACCTTGTTCATAAGGTTTATAAACACTGCTGGTGCATTGGTTAGCCCAAACGGCATAACTAAAAACTCAAACTGCCCGTACCACGTCCTGAAAGCGGTCTTGGGAATATCTTGCCCCTTCACCTTTACCTGGTGATATTCCGACCTCAGATCAATCTTGGAAAATACCCAAGCTTCGCTCAACTGGTCAAATAGATCATCGATCCGCGGCAGTGGGTATTTATTCTTGATCGTGAGGTTTTTGAGTGCCCTATAGTCAATACACATCCATACTGACCCATCCTTCTTCGGCACAAACAACATTGGTGTACCCCACGGCGACGAACTCGAACGGATGAAGCCCTTGTCCTGCAGCTCATCCACTTGCTTCTTCAGCTCCACCAACTCACTATTGTTCACCCGATAGACATGCTGAGAGATGGGTTCCGCTCCTGGAACCAAGTCTATCAAGAACTCAATGTCTCTGTCTGGTGGTAATCCAGGCAACTCCTCTGGAAAAACATCCATATACTCTGCTATCAAGGGGTGTGGAATCGCCTGCTCCTCGACCGAGACTCCGCAGAAAACTCCGCTGCTCTGCTCCGCCTGACGTCTGGAGTACTCGAACTCTGGCTCTCCCGGCGCTTTGAAGAAAATTCTACCCCCTCTGCAATCAATGCTGGCGTGGTGCCTGCTCAACCAATCCATGTCTAGTACTATATTATAGTTCGGCAATGGCATTACGAGCAGGCTCACCTCCAACTCACGACCTCCTAAAACTACTCTTCGACCCTTACAAACATCACGTACGAGGATAATGCCACCCCCGGTCGTGATCTTGTAAGTCCTAGGCAACGATTCAGCTATGATATCATGTCTAATCGTAAAAGATACTGATATGAAGCTAAGCGAAGCACCGGAATAAAATAATGCAAATGCTGGACTGGAGTCGAGAAGAATCGAACCTGCAATCAGCTCTCCTATCACCTCTGCATCTCCAGCTGCCATGGCGAAAGCTCGTCCCTGCTGGCCTTCCCTGGCCTGCTGCTGGTGCTGGACGAACCTCAGCTGCTGCGTCGGCAGGGCTGGTCCCCTCTGCTGGCCTGCTGGATCCCTAGCTCCACCTTCCGGAGCTGCTCGTCCCATGCGGCACTCCCTCATCTGGTGGTCTGCTGAACCACACACTAGGCACTGGCCCAACCTCTTCTGGCACTCATTGAAGACGTGCCCAGGCTTCTTGCAGTAGCCATAATTACCACCCTGTCTCTGACCCTGCTGGTGCTGCCTCAGCTGCTGCTGCTGATGGACTGGCCTCTGCTGAATCGGCTGCTGAAACTGCTGCTGCTGGAACCTCTGCTGCTGGTGGTGCTGCTGCTGAAAGTGCGGCCTCTTGGCCGGTCCTCCGCTACTGCTGCCTCCCTGGGAGTCTCGCCCCCTCTTGAGCCTAAGCTCAAGATCATCCTCTGCAGCTAGTACGTCTACCAGGATTTCCTTAAATATAGCACTGCGGGCGTTCTTGGTGTAGGACTTGACCTCCTTTACCAAGCCCTTCCGGAACCTCCGGGCCTTCGTCGTCTCGGACAAGTCATCCATAAATCTGCTCAGGCGACAGAACTCTCCTGCGTACTCCTCCACGGACTGGCTCCCCTGGACTAGGGCCTCGAACTGGGTCTCGAGGGCCCCCAGTGCTGCGTTTGGAAAGAACTTCTCCTTGAACAGCTTCTTGAATGCTGCCCAAGTCTGTCCTGCTGTGCCGACCCTCGGGTCGGTCTGGTACCAGGTACAGGCTAGATCCTGCATCATGCTGGCCGCTGCCTCTATCTGGAGCCTCGTCGGAATCTCAGCCAGCCTGAAGATCTCCTCCATATGCTCGATCCACTCATCGGCATACAGGATCCCCTCTGTCCCTCGAAAGTCTCTCGGGTGCATCTTTTAGAAGTTCTGGATGCCCTTCTTCCGCGGCTGGTGCAGCTGCAGGGCTGCCACTGGCTGAGCTACGACCCTCTCAACTGCTGTCACTGCCAGCTCAATGTCTCGAGTGAGCTCTGTCGTGTGTCTCTGCTGCTGAGTCTGCTGACCCTCCATGTACTGCCTGAAGAAGGCTAGCAGCTGCACTGCGTCTACTGTCCCTGGAGGTGGCTGCTGGTAAGGATCCTTTGGGAGAACTGGGTCATGCCTCCCTGCCGGTGGAAGCATACCACCTGCTGCTGCTGTCGGGGCCTCAATACGAGCAAAGGTGGCAGGAGCTACAGTCCCCTGGCCCTGCTGTACTGGCTGGGAGGTAGCAGTCCCCTCCATAGCATCCTCATGAATGGTACGCTGTGAACGAGTCTCTACCATCCTGAAGATAGACAAACAAGAGTATCAATTTCTGAGAAAGAAGCGATATAACAAGGGCGGACAATTAAAATTCAAAAGGATCAGCTGAAAATAAGGATTTAGATGGCAATAAAAGAATTTTTCCTAATGTGATCGAGTACCTAAAAAAATTATTGTCCTATATCCTACTGCAGGCTGTAGTGATATTCTAATTCGAATACCACTACACTTCTAATCTTGACCTGCATGGGCTACCATTAAAAACGTGTTACGACCCGCACCCTAGAGTAAGGGCACAAGACGTGGGTACATCCAGCCTACGTCGCAGTGTCGACGGTAGAACGCTGTCCTAGGTCACAACATATAGCAATATAAAGCATAACCAGTTTATACTCCCCGAATGGGGGTGACATGATAAAAGTAGACTCAATCACAACGAAGGAAGAAGAAGCACGATATGATATAAAACTCAAAGAAAAATAGATGATAACATAGCTGATAGATAGATAAATGAAACTGCTAAAATGAAAGAAAATCCCAAGTACATCAGAAAGTCTAAGTGTCTAAGATAAAACAAATCCCAGATCCCAAGTATCAATAAGTACAATCATCCATGAAATACTGAAATGAAAGCATCCTAGTCTAAGGGTGTGTCATCCACAGCTAGTGGGGCCTGCTGATGGTCCAGGTCCAACATCTCATCCAAGGTGGCACCGTAATAGGTATCCATACCAGCCTCCTCCTCGTCCTCTGTAATATTTTCAACAGGTCCAGTCAGGACAGGAGCGAGTACAGTACATCTCAACAGTTCATAGCAGGTTAGAAAATATAATCATGCAGTAAGGTAAGATACAGGTACTGAAAGAAGTACAGTATGTAAACAGAGAGAGAAAGCTGTAATAGAAATATCTACTATAAATAGAGAACTAACATGTGACTAGTGAGTCAGAGTACAATATAGACATGTAAATGGCATAGGAGATTCTGATGCTACACTATGGAAGAGATTCTGATACTACACTACTTGGATAGTATTCACATGTCTATTTCTACTCCCCCGTACCTCCAATCAGTACACAAGGATCCAACCAGGTTATGTTATGATACTATGTAATGTCCCCAAAGGGTGATAAGCCTCCAAAAGGTGATAAGCCCCCGAAGGGTGGTAAGCCTCCGAAAGGTGATAAGCCCCCGAAGGGTGATACATAGTAGACCCATAAATGGGATAAGGATTCCAGGAAGACTCTGTGATCATAAGAGTATATGTCACAAGTGATCGAAGAATCAACGAAGCATAGTGATACGCTATGTAAGTGAAACGCACAAAACATAGAGTACCCGATGCTCCCTAAGGATAACATCTCAAGAAGGAATCCATATAGTACCAATCCGTGTGACCAACGTGACAGTACAAGTAAAGTAATCTACTGCAAGAAATAGTTCTAAGCAGGATATAAAATGATCAGAGAATATACTCGCCTGGTATCTGAGTGTCCAACTGAAAAGTACTGTCCGAGGAGTGGTGTCTGGCTCCTATTAGAACAGCACAAGTCACAACAAGTCCAAAATGATAAAAATATGCAATTCAATGCATTCTAGATGAATCTAGGTCAATCTAGGCCAAAGTCAACTCTTGGTCAACTCTGGTCAACCCTAGAAGTCAAACTAGGTCAACTATGGTCAAACTAGGTCAAACAAGTCTAAACTAGGTCAAACAAGTCTAAATAGCCTATTCTAGGCCTAACTAGTCCATACCAGTCTAAACTAGGCTAAACTAGCCCATGCTAGCATACCAAGTCCATACAACCCATACAACACAAGGTCAAAACCAAACATCACACAACCTAGTTGCATCTAGGCCTACACATGGAGTTTACATAGTAAATATATATATATCAACATAGGGCTACCTATATGTGTATCACACTTGCATATATATATTACATATATAATAATATACCCACATATTATCATATATATGATACCTACATACATGTATCCACATATATACATAATACATTATATACATATATAGATATACATACATATACATATATCATATACATACACATATTCATATATAATATATATATATACATATGTATATAGAGAGAGGGTACGTGTGTGTGAAGCTTGTGTGTGAGAGGAGAGAGTGATGTGGGAGTGCACAGAAACTGAAATCAGTGTGTGTGCTCATGAGAGTGTGGTGAGTGAGTGACAGTTGTGTGAGAGTGTGTGTGTGTGAAGCTGTGTGTTAGGGAGTGTTTATGGGCTGTGTGTGTGTGTAGAAAGTGAGGGTGAGAGACATAGGAACAGTGTATGCAGGAAATTATGTAATAGGCAGTGAGTTAACAGTGGATAGGGAAAAACTGGATTTCTGTGAACCCAGTCCCACAGTTCAGTTTACAGAGGAAAGATAGGAAAACCAATTCATGTATACCAACATTCCCAGTTTTGACAGTTAACCCAGAATTGAACCCAAAACAAAGCCAATAGACCATCAAATCAGTTCAATTTTGACACACCATTAGTAAACATGTAGGTACACTTCTTTCAGGTCTTAAACCATACAATTAACAGTATAAAATTGGTTAATATGATGTCAAAGTTCATATTTTAAAAATTTGGAAACAGAGAAAGAGGGGACTGATACTATGTTCAGAAATTATTGGGTAAATGAGAATTCATGCATGAAAATGAACTAAAGTGTCGAATATTGGTTGGTAATTATACTAGGGTTTGTGCTCGTGTCCAGCAATGTGTTTGTGTCCACCCAAGTGGACACAAACGTGTCCAAACATAATTTAACCAAAACCAATACACAGGACACGAACAGCAGTGCACTGTCTCGTGCACAGGTGCACCTAAGTCTAGGATACGACACAAGTGTCCAAGTGTCTCGTGGTCGTGTCAGTAGCTATGTGGGGTGTCAGGGTAGGTGTCTAAGTACCTGAGTCGTGTCCACGAAGTGTCCAGCTCCGTGTCCAAACCCGTGTTAGTGGCCGACTGTACGCGTGTACGTGTGTGTGTAAAACCAATGCACTGGGGATTTCTCCCTCGACACGCCACGTGGTCATCTGAAACTTGACACGTGGCGTGTCAGTCAGTGTCCCGTGGTGTGTGTCGAATTTCGTGTCCGCTAAACGCGTGTCGTGTCCGGTACAGCCCCCGAACAGCAGGACAGTGCAGTCCCAAGCGCGCGCGGATGTGTCCATGTGTCCAAACCGATACGACACAAAACCAAAACTACCTCAGTCCCCCAAAAATGTGTAAGTGACATCAAAACAATGATTCCTATTCAAACACAAATCAAAAATAACACGAAAAGTTTCACTGTGGCATTTCCACAAACACCATGCACATGACACTGATACGTGTCCAGATTGGATACGAAAACGACACAAAAACTTAGGGTTTCCTATTCCTACTATTAGGTTAGGTCTAGGGCTCCCTATTGATGCAAAAATCTCAGGATTCTATGATGTGGATAGAGAGTTACCTCAATGTATCAAAACTCTCAAAAAGCTCTAATAAGTGATATTCTCCTTGATGGTGAAACTCCTCCAAATTGATAGAAACCTGAGAACAACCAATTCCAACAGCAAGAAAACAATAATTAGAACCTATTGCAACTTGTTTGGATTAAAAAGGAGAAAAAATGGATTTTCTAGGGATTTTTGAACATGGGGACTCACCTCTTTCTTCTCTTGTAATAAATTCCTAAGGAAGAGGCTAGCCCTAGATTTTAGGAGAGATTAAATAGTGGGAGAATCCCTAGGTTGGCTGGACAAAATGTTAGGGTTAGGGTTTGGGCACTTGACTAATGGGCTTTGGGCTTATTTGGCTAACTATTGATTTATTGATTAATCACAAGTCATGGCTTATGACTTAAAACTCTACTTAAGTCAAATAACCATAATATTAGTCAACTCTAGTCTAACTAGGGTGGCATGACCTAATCAAGACCAAACTCAACTAGGGTTAGCTCCTAAGTTAGTCTACCATGGTCATTGCTAGTCAAAGTCAACCTAGTCAATCATCATTCAAACAATTCCAAAATAATTTCTAAAAAATTCCATAAATTCTAATAAATTTAAATTACCCCAAAAATGTCAAAAATACCCTCAAACTAGAAATGTGGTAGTGACAGCTTCCAGGGGTGCCGCCGGAGCGAGAGATCGAGTTCACTATCGACTTGCTCCCAGGGATAGCCAGTGTCAGAGAGAGTCTATAGGATGGCACCGTCAGAGTTAGAGATATTGTACAAGATGATTGAAGAACTCAGAACCAAGGGATTCATTCATGCTAGTGGATCGCCTTAAGGAGCCCCGATGCTTCTTGTGAAAAAGAAGGATGGTACGTCCAGATTATGTGTAGATTATCGTACCTTGAACTGGGTAACAATCAAGAACAGATACCCTCTCCCGAGGATAGATGACTTGTTTGATCAACTCAAGGGGTAGCAGTATTCTCAAAGATTGACTTGCGGTCAGGATACCATCAGATCAGAGTCAGAGAGCAGGACATCCCGAAGACAACTATCAGATCCAGATATGGGCATTAAGAGTTTCTTGTTATGCCATTTGGAGCAACTAATGCGTCGACCGTATTCATGGACCTCATGAATCGTATCTTCGTTCCTTACTTGGATCAGTTCGTGATTGTGTTCATAGACGACATCTTGGTCTACAGCAAGAGTGAGGCAGAGCATGAGCAGCATCTTCGTATGGTTCATCAGACTCTCAGGGAGCACCTGTTGTATGCCAAGTTTAGTAAATATGAGTTCTGGCTCGATCATATTTCATACTTGGGTCATATCATCACCAGAGGAGGAGTAGAAGTGGACCCCTAGAATATCGTGGCTATTGAGACATGGCCAGTACCTAGCACAGTTGCAGAAGTTCGTAGTTTTCTTGGCTTGGCCGGCTACTACCGGTGATTTATTTCAGACTTTGCTTGGATTTCAGCACCATTGACCCAGTTGACCCGTAAGGATGTGCAGTTTGCTTGGACAGCATAATGTTAGGATTCTTTTGAGAAGTTGAAGCGAGGCTTGATGACGGCACCCATTCTCACGCTTCCAGATGGGACCGGGGGATTCTCAGTATATTGTGATGCTTCCGACAGAGATTTAGGATGTGTTCTGATGCAGCATAGTAAGATAATAGCTTATGCGTCACGTCAACTTCGTGATCATGAGAGGAATTACCTAACCTATGACTTGGAGCTGGCAGTAGTAGTGTTTGCACTTAAGCTTTGGAGACACTACTTGTATGGAGATAGGGTGGAGATTTTCACCGACCACAAGAGCCTAAAGTATGTTTTCACCCAGAAAGATCTTAACATGCGTCAGAAGAGGTGGCTAGAGCTTCTTGTGGATTATGATGTCAACCTGCAATATCTCCCAGGGAAGGCCAATGTAGTAGCAGATGTATTGAGCAGGAGAGCCGGAGTTTATTTCCTAACAGTACAACCAGAGTTGTTAGCAGATCTTCAGAAGATGGGCATAGAAGTTGTCCTTTCTACCAGTATGGCACTGATGGCCATTATGCAAGTTCAGTCCACTAAAGTCGAGAGGATCCGGATGGCGCAGTCAGCAGATTCTAAGCTTCAGTGGCTCAGAGCAGAGTGCGAGGTAGGACGAAGACCAGAGTTATGTATTTATGAAGACGGTATATTTTGATATGGGAAGCGACTTTGTGTACCTAGTGGTGATATCAGACAGAAGATCATGGCTGAGGCTCACAGTTCTCAGTATTCCATTCATCCCGATGGTACGAAGATGTACCGTGATATTCGTCAGCACTTTTGGTGGAATGGCATGAAGAGGAAGATAGCCCGGTTTGTCTCTCGGTGTTTGGTTTGCCAACAAGTCAAAGCTGAACATCAGAGACCAGCTGGACTTCTTCAGCCCTTGCCAATTCCAGAATAGAAGTGGGAGCATATAACCATGGACTTTGTGACTGGATTACCTAGGTCCCCGGCCGGTAGAGATGCAATTTGGGTTATTATAGACAGGCTCACGAAAGTGACTCACTTTCTCCCATTCAGAGTTGGTCAGTCGATGTCTCAGCTAGCAGAGATATATCTCAGGCATGTAGTCAGGTTGTACGGTGTACCAGTCAGTATCACCTCAGACAGAGATTCAAGATTTACGTTACACTTTTGGCGCAGCCTGCAAGAGAGTTTGGAAGCTCACCTCCAGTTCAGTTCAGCTTATCACCCACAGATAGATGGTCAGTCAGAGCGTACCATACTAACCTTGGAAGATATGTTGAGATCTTGTACACTTGACTTCTGTGGTTCATGGGAAGATCATCTGCACCTGGTGGAGTTCTCGTACAATAACAGTTTCCAGGCCTGTATCCAGATGGTACCGTTCGAGGCACTGTATGGTAGGAAGTACAGATCTCCGCTAGCATGGGACGATGTTGGAGAGAGGCAGATGCTCGGTCCGAACATGATTGCTCAGACCGTTGAAGTGGTCAGACGAGTCAGAGATCACCTTCGAGTTGCCCAAGATCGTCAGCGTCATTGGGCCAATTCTCGTCGGCGCCCCCTTGAATTCTCGGTCGACGACCACGTATTCCTGAGGATTTCGCCTAACCGTGGCGTCATTCGTTTCGGCGTACGGGGAAAGCTTAGTCCTAGGTATATAGGACCGTTCGATATTCTGGAGCGAGTAGGTGATGTATCATATCGTCTCGCTCTTCCGTCATCGCTACGTGAGGTGCATGATGTGTTCCATGTATCCCAACTACGACGGTATATCCCAGACCCGAGCAATATCCTGGATCATTCGGAATTGGTTGTTGGTACCAACCTTTCGTATGAGGAGAGGCCCGTGTCTATATTGGACCGGAGGAAGAAGATACTCAAGAACACGACAATTAAGTTAGTCCGTGTTGCTTGGGGTCATCACTCTTTGGGTGAGTCAACATGGGAGCGTGAGGATGATATCCGATCGCGATATCTCGACCTGTTTGACTCATAAGGTATAATGTCTTCCTTATGCCTTATGCTCTCAATTCTTGGTTTGAATGAATGATTTCTTGATTGATTGTCTTGTTATAGCTTGCCTGTGATCAGTATAGCTTGTCCTCGCTTCTCTAGCATCTTGATTAAATTCTGAGGAAGAAGTTCTTTTAAAGTGGGTAGAGTTGTAATGACCGTGGTTCGTATTACGTATTTTGGTATACGTATACGTATATTGCATATTTCCTGGCATGGTTTATCTTGGTATTTCTCTTGCTTGGTTCGGCTTGGTTAGCTTGGTTCGGTTTGGATTGGTTTTTCTTTATGTGGACCAAACCCCCACCTACCTCCACTCTTCTCCTTTATGGCCGCCTACTCCTTCTCTCTCTTTATTTACTTCTTCTTCATTTACTTCTCCTTCTTCACCATTACTCTCTTCACCTACCAGAGAGAGAGCCTAGGCAAGTGCAGCTTGCTAAATGGAGGAACTCAGTTTTTATTGTTCTATTCTCTTCCTCACGAGATTCTAACAAACTTTAATACTTAGCATTTCTAATTTCCATGGTTCAATTTGTGTAGATCTAAGTTTATTGTATTTTCAGATTTCTTAGGTTTTGATCTATTTAACCTTGTTATTATCTAGTTTTGATGGTTCCATGTTGTAGAAAATTTGATTCTGCCCCATTTTGACCTATGGAAGTCTGGATTCTGACCTCGGATGAAGGATTTAGGAAGCTTTGAAGCTATGGATTTCATGGCTCTTCTTCTCGGACAAGTGGGGAAGAAGCACAGTATATGACCGCATAGATTTTCATGCGACAAGTTTTCCTTAGCCGTATGGCAGTCTTTGCCGCATAGGCCATGGGCTCCTTGCCTTAGCCGCATGAACTTCTGCCCTTCAGCCGCATGAATTCATCCCTTGGCCGCATGGCAATAATGGCCGCATGGCAAATCCAGCCGCATGAACTCAATCATTCGCTGCCGCATATGACCCATCTTCCGCAGCCACATAAGGCCTTGGCATGACTCAGCCGCATGGCCTTATTGGTCCCTAGTCGCATGTATGCCTTGTCTTTATTTGTCGCATGAACTTCTGCTTTCCAACCGCATAGACTCAAGTTTCCTTAGCCGCATGAACTCTGTTCGACTTCTAGCCGTATGTGCCTTGTTCTCCCGCAGCCGTATGAGCGCCATGTTCTCTTACAGCATGAGACCCGCACTCCATAGCCGCATAAGCTCGCAGTCTTTTCAGCCGCATATGCTTGCGTCTTCCCAACCGCATGCGTCCTGTGCTCTTTGCCGCATAAGCCCGCATCTCTCTCCTAGCCGTAGGAGCTTAATTCCCCTAAGCCGCATGGCCCTTCCCTTAAATCCTTGTCCTCTTTGAGTATTATATTATTATATTATTATTATATTAAAATGCTACATAGATTTGTATATATTTCCTGAACACGACAGTGGCCCGCCGTGGTGCACTCTTGACAAGTAAACCTGACATGACATCTTCCGATATGCTGTTAAGACAGCTAGCCTGGCATGACAAGAATGATTGACCTGGACACCGTGGACGATTGTGTTTGTACAAATAAACCAGTATTGTCTTGCATCATGTCTAGGACAGGAAACCCTGAATATCACGGTCGGGGGTACCTACTAAAATTTACTAAGGCTAATAACTAGAAAATCCAGTAGTCATGAAGAGATTTTCCAGCTACAGGCAATCCCGTTATCTGGGTGCCCCATTATGGGATTTGTAGTCTACCGTCGAGTAGGGAACATTGACATGTATTGTAACCACCAAACTACTTAAGGGTACATGCGTTTCCTGGACAATGTACCAACATGAATTCAATCCACTAATTGCGTCTGGATAACCTGGATGGTCTGCAGGGCTTGTGGCTGTTGGGATAATCTTATTGCATTTGCTAGTAACTAGGCCTGTGATAACCCTAGTTAGTTAAAGTATCAAGCCGTACTCATTGCTTGGCCGTGATTGATTGGATGGAGTTTAGCCCAGCTTAGTCTTGTCCTGATCTTGTACAAGATTGTGACATGACAGGATTACTTATGCGGGACTAGTTCTATTCAGGCGAAAGGTTACAACCTCGGTCCTTGTTTAGTTTAAGGGTTGTAACCTGGCTCCCGGAGCAGCTCTGTGTCCTCTCTTCGTTTATTGTCTTATTGCACCCCATGTCATGCTCGTCATGTTTTACCTTACTTCAATAGCATGATTATTTATACTGGCCTTAACAATAACGATCAGGGGTCCAGTTCTGTTCAGGAGAAGGGTTACAACCCCGGTCCTTGTTTGGTTTAAGGGTTGTAACCTGGCTCCCGGAGCAGTTCTGTGTCCTCTCTTCGTTTATTGTCTTATTACTTTATCAATAGTATTTGAGACAGGTTCTTATTCAGGTGAAGGGTTGTAACCCCGGTCCTTGTTTGGTTTAAAGGTTGCAATCTGGCTAATCGAATGGTTTTTTCGTACTCAATTTATTATTGTTGTCCCTGTTATTATCAGTTTTGTTTATAATTATCTTTAATATTCAATTATTATATGCTGGTTTTAGTTCCTAAGTGAAGCCTTCTTTGTGGCACTTGCTCTTTCTGGGGTCTGACCCAGCTGGTTTTGTATGTCCAGATATCGGAGCAGCTCCAGAGGATTTACATGCCTTCCAGCCAGATGGTGACCACTAGGCGTAACCCTGGCAACGAGTGGGTTTATTTTTGGCTCTCCCACTCTATTGTAAAATTATTCTTTTGAGACGTTTAGCCACCGAGCACGTGTTTAGCTCGATTGTACCTTTAATTACTGTCTGCCTACGGGCTGTAATATGATTGACAAATCCTAGGGTTGATTATGTATGACTAAAACTCTTGCTAGTCTTGACATTTTGTACGACTAGCTTCATGATCATCCGAATATGTAATGTATGGGACGCCTTACTATTGTATATTTGGTGCTCTGACATATTGTAACTATTATTGCTTGCTTGAGATTGAGACTATAGGCTTGTTCATGATCGTAGGAGACTGATGGTTTGTAGTTAAACCCTCATGTATCTAGACAGCCGTGACCATATAGAGAGGTGGGTTGCACTTCAATATACGTAGCTGGCTATGTATGCCCCCGCTCTCCAGTATTCTGGTTCTGGGGCGTTACACAATGGGAAATAATTATGGGCCGTTCGATATGACGATGTTTAGAGAAGGCAGAAGATAAAATTGCATAAATGATAAAGTTTAAGAATTAATCCTAGGAGTTCCTAATTTACCAAGCGAATAATGTACCCACCTTTGATCAACATCCTATCAAGACACAATAGTACATCTTTCTAGAAAAATTCCTTAAGTTATCAAATAGGGTTTGGAATTCAATAAATCCCTACCTAAATCACATGGCCTATGTAGCAACCTTAACTACCCAATAGTCAAATTGAATAAGGGCTTCCCTATGGTATACCTAGCCCTAGACATTCTCCTAAAATCAAATAAATTCTAATTGTGAATGAGCACTTCCTAGTCGCAGGATCGCAACAGTACGACTAATATGGTACTACCACGTGTTCGTATGATTTTGCAAAAACTGAGATACATGGGATACTAAAAAACTTATCATGACCCGTACCCGCTTTACGGATGCAAGTGTGTGTGCAAGTCCGGCCTACACCGCAGTATCGACGGTAGTACGTTGTCTAGTCCGTAATAAACAAAATGCTCATAAAATACTATCTTTATTGCTCATTCACAACAACTAAATCAATTTACAAAATTTACAAGTTTTGCAGTTAATCAAAATACATTGCCTTACAAATATTAAAAATACCAATACCTAACTAGTCTTCTAGGGTTGACCTTCGCATACACCCATGTCTTCCCAAAGATCTAATGCAAATAATAGCCATGACTAATCTAAAAAAATTGGTTTCCAGTCAGGAATGGAACGAGTACATTTCTAACATCAGTTCCAATAATTGATCAAGTCTATAAAACAGTAAATAATAATAAAATACATGATGAACAAATAAGCATAGAATCATGGATAGGAACATAGAGTAAAAGCAACTAAGCATGGTAATAATAACAAGTGAAAACAGTACTAAAGCTGATAAGACATACAACCAGCAATGCATAAAGTGGAACTAGAAAAACTTCACCTAACTAGTGTGTTGAAATACCACTTTTGACATGTAAACGGGTAGGGGTTAGATTTGGCCAACCGTACGTGTCGTGTGCGGCTGCTATTCTCTACGTAAGACCAATGGGATATTTCTGGGTATATTTACATGTCTACTAATGTATTTTCCCGTCCGACTAGTATTAATGGATTCAAACAGATCATGAACACGAAAATCATACATTACTCACGAAATATAACATGTAAAGAATCCATAAAATACTATATCGTGTAACCATCATGTCGAGAATCAAATAGATAATCAATGTAACAATACTAAATGCATGAATAATAGAAGTTATCAAATTTAAAAACTATCAGAAAATGTACTCGCCTGAGGTTCTTTGCTGGTGAAACAGATAACCTTGTTGGGTCCAGGATCGTCTAATTGGCTAGGTTCAGATTCGCAAGAAAAAACTAGGAATACGATTAGTCACGGTCAAGGATTGACTATTCTAATAAGAAGGGAGTTGATTAAGAATTATTCCTATAAATATATATACACACATATACCATTAAAAAAGTATTAACCAAACAAAGCCCAAAGGATATATATATATATATATATATATATATATATATATATATATATATATATATATATATATATATATATATATAACTCAAAATTGATTATTATAATTTTATAAGCCCAAAAGCAATAAAAAAAATTTAAAACTGAAACCATTAATTTGTATAATAGCCAAAACCCTTAGGCCCAAACTAAAGCCCAATTTCTATATAAACCTATGAAAATTAATTTAAAGTCAAATTAGATTAAAAAAAACATGTATAAATATTCTTTAGATAAAACTCTTAAAACCAACCCATTGAATTACAAAGCCCAATTAATTAATACATATATTTGATTAGAAATAACTATATTGGTACTAAAATAACAACAACAACAAGAATAATAATAATAATAATAATAATAATAATATTAATAATAATATTAAAAATTATACCAAGCCCATAATATCCAAAAATATGATATCCAAATTGAAAATATGTAAAATATCCCAAACTGGAAAACTTCAACAGAACATACAAAATAGGCTAAGGTCCAAATAAATATATTTTAATTTGGCTTAAAGATCCAAAATCATAGTATAACCAAAGCCATATACACAAAATCCCATAATAACCCAAGATATTTATAAAGGCCCATAACAATTTATCTATTCAATTTGTAAGGCCAATCCCAATGAAACCAAACCCAATATATATATATATATATATATATATATATATATATATATATATATATATATATATATATATATATATATATAAAGTTAATTACAATAATAATTAGTTGTATAAGATTTATACCTATATTTGTACATAGTACGCCATTAATATTATACATATTCAATAAATATACAAATCTTCACTACTATCCGCATTCATTCTTCCAATGTATTACGTACTAATATATTAATAATATCAATAACAAATACTAATATATTTATGTTGTTTTCTGAAAATAGAAATAAAATAATAATAATAATATTTATTAAAAACTCGGACTTATTCCTCTGCCCCCCTCATTTACTGTGAGCACACAGCTCCACACAGTTAAAAAGAAGAGAGAGAGTTAGAGGAGTCAAAGAAACAAAAAGAAGAGTGAAATTGAGGGAGAGCTTCTCACCTCAGAGATGTGTGTGCTCGCGGTGCTGTGGTACGGGACGATCAGTGGTGGATTCGGAGGGTAGAGGGGACTCACAGAGGTGGCACACGGAGAGGAGCAGTCGGGAGCGGGAGAGGGGTTACCGCGCTTCCAGGCGGCACGATCACGATGGGGCTGGGAGGCGCTAGGCCGGTCGGTGCTAGGAAAGGCGGAGATGTGGTGAATGCGGGTACTGGAGACAGGGAGGGGTTCTCGACCGCTGTGGCCGGGACAAGTTTGGTAAAGGATCTTCACCAGCGTCGGCCACTGAGCGCGACGCGACGAGGGTCGAACGTGGAAGTGGCATTGGGGTAGCATAATCTTGGCAGCAGGTGGCAGGGTACGTATTGGCAAGGTGCGATCGCAAAAGCGGGGCACCGGGAGCGATGGCTAGAGGCCGTCACCACTGACAGTGCATACACGGCGCACAAAGACATCACAGCTCGAGCGCTAATTGGGCATGCTGGCTCGGTGGAAGGCCGTTGCTGCCGAAGTACAGGGATGGTAAGGTCAAAAGGTGCACGCATGGCTTGGCAGAAGACATCATTGGCGTCGATAGATTGACGTCGGCTCGGAAGGACCCGATGGCGAGTAGTGAAGCTAATGCAGAAACAACAAGGGCTAGGCAGGGTTTCTCTGGCTACTCGTGCGGTCTTGGAGATTGCCGTAGTGGAGCTTTGGTGAATGGTTGGTTTCTAGCAGATTTACAGTCGGGGTATGGCTCATGGCGGGTGTTGTCTATAGAAGAGATTTTCGATTGAAGAACTTGGCTGATATATATAGGAAAAGACTGCAAAACTCGTGGTAGTACTAAAGATAGTCGTACTACCATGGGCTTGGGAATAGAATTAGATTTTAAGGACCCCTCCATATGTTTAATATGTTATTAATCTCCATACTTGACTTTAATTACTCCTTTGATTTGCATCATGTTTGAATCTTCGTACCATCTAATAATTTTCCCTTATTTGCAGTCAATAGATTCTCAAGACAGAAACATCGATCCCCTGAACACTCGACCAACTGTAGGCGGATCTTCCACAGACGGGACCCATCGACACATGGAGTCCAGGTTACTGATCTGGATACAGCTGCAGACCTCGAGGGTCCATATAGATGACATTGCACCACCCCCGAAGTTTCCTCCGCATACACCACCTCCAGCACCTGTTCTGCCTCCAGCACCTGCACTAGACAATGTTATGCTTCTTGGGATCTTCTAGCAGCTTATCACTTCCCAGACGGAGCAGTCCAACATCTTCCGCGACAGCTTGAGAGAGGTTCTTCAGACTAGATATGCTCCTCGACCCCCGCCTTGGAACTTTCAAGGACTTCATGAACCTTGGGCCCCTGGAATTCTATAGACGGAAGGGATTGTCTATGCTGATGAGTGGCTAAAGAACGTGGATTAGTTTCTTCAGATGGCTCGAGTTTCTGAAAACCTTAAGATCGAGTCAGCCAGCATGCAGCTTTTCGACATCACCCGGACATGGTATAAAGATGAGTCCCGACTCTCCACACCAGATGTGACATTGGCAGAGTTCAAGGAGTTGTTCAAGAAGAAGTTCTACCCCGACGTAGCTCAAGAGGCGTTAGTAAGTTAGTTCGAGAGTCTGGAGCAGGAAAATCTCATCGTCGACGAGTACACCTCAGAGTTTTCTCGCCTCAGCCGCTTCGCAAAGAGCATGGTCAACACCCTTGAAACCATGGCTCGAAGATTCAAGAAAGAATTATCTCACAAGATTTGCCTAGCCGTCGCTACCAGTCGAGCCACCACCTATGAGATCTTGAAGGTCGCACAAGCAGTAGAGAAAGAGCTGGGCCGCAAGCCGAAGAGAGACCGAGATACATACAGAGGAGGTAGCAGTCAATTGGGATCTAGAAAACGCCCCAATCTTCTAGGAAAAACCTCAGCACAGCAGTATCATCTGCAGCCTCGTTTCCAGCAGCAGCAGTTCCAGCCTTCTGGAAGAGCTCCAGCACATCAGTAGAACCATCCTCCAATTTGAGCTCCCCCTTTACAATAGATTTAGTAGAGACAACCAACTCTCGCCTGCGGCTATTACATGAAGCCGGGCATGTATAGGAGGTATGCAGGAGACAACTTAGAGTGTATTTATTCTGTGTTTCGAGTGTACACCAGATGAGGAAGTATCCTGTAGCGTAGATTCATACAGCTTAGGGGACAGCTCCTGCCCCGGGAGCACCAGAGAGGTCTGCGACAGCCCAGCAGCAGAGATGGCCCCTGCCCACACAGCAGCAGTGCTTTGTCCAGTACCAGCAGCAGGGCAAAGCTTTTGCCATGGCGGCTTAGGAGGCAGAAGCATCTACTGACGTGATAGCAGGTTCCATTCTTCTTAAATTTTTTCCAACTATTGCTTTGTTTGATCAATACTAGGATAATGACTTTAGGCGACCAATGGTTTTTTGTTGCCTAAATAAAAAATTACTTGTCTAAGATTTATCGCCACCAAATTCTTTGGTCACAAGCATCGTCGCCTCAGGCTCCTGGCCCAAAGTCAAGGATGACTAATTAAGCATTTTAGTCACTATTGATCTTTGGCTACTACACTGTTGCGAGAAAATTTCTTTGTCGTTCCAAAGTTTTGGCCAAGAAGACTTTGTCACCTTAGGATGTAGAATATTTTTAGAGGGAGGGGCACGCCAATACCTTTGCCGACTAAAATAGTTGGCATAAGTAGAATGTGGCGACTATATTTGGTTGCAATAGGTCATCTGTGGTGACTATCATTGGTCCACTAAGGTTGTCTGTGGCGACTACGATTTGTAGTAATAGGTAGTGTGTGATGACTAGCCATGGTCACCTAAGACAATTTTTGACGACTATGATTAGTCATAATAGGTAGTGTTGGAAGACTACTGTTGACCGCTAAAGATAGTATATGACGACTATCATTAGTCGCCTAAGACACTATCTGACGACTATGATTGGTCATAATAGGTATTATGTGAAGGGTACTATTGACCACCAAATATAGTTTGTGGCGACTATCATTGTTCACCTTCGACACTTTATGACAACTATGATCGGTCGCAATAGGTAGTGTTTAGAGACTATTATTGATCGTCAAAGGTAGTCTATGGCAACTATCATTGGTCGCCTAAGACACTTTGTGGCGACTATAATTGGTCACAATAGCTAGTGTGTGAAGACTACTATTGACCACCAAAGATAGTTTATGATGAATATCGTTGGCCCCCAAGAATTCTATTTATAATTATATTTTATATGCTTCTCTTTGCCTATTATTGAACACATATAAAATAGAGGAAAAGAACACTTTGCAAAATGATGTTATTTTATTAAAACATACAATTTGTACACCACAAACATTCAAGAACTACACAAAAAAACTACTAAGTTGTAAAAAAATCATAGAACATTGCTACAAAGTTGTAAATTTTTCTGTGATGAACTTGAGCTTGTTGTGACTGGACTTTAGGCGGGGAAGTCGAATAAACATTTCCCATTCTTGAGATTCTTCTTGACAACCATTTTTCCAGGGCCCTCAACGTCTGTTCATCAAAGACTTGATCCTTTATGTGTCATCCCATCTAAAGTACATAATAGAAAGCAAATGAATCTGTTATATATAACAGGCCAGAAATTTTAGAAGTATAATTCACCCTAAATATTAAACAATTCAAAAATTATAGAACTTTAATCCACTCTAAAGATTAAGAAAAAGCCAGAAGTTTAACCCAAAAAATTATAGAACTTTAATCCATTATATAGATTAAAAACAAGTCAGAAAAGAAATTCACTAATAAAAGGAGCCTTGGTTGTATGGTTGTGCAAACAAACCGGTGTACGGATCAGATTCAAGTAATACCAAGTTTATATTTATTTTTCAATCATGAATACGAGTACAAGTATAGATAAGAAGATGAAGAACAATTAGAGAATACATGTCAGGAAATCAAGCATGAAAATTGATTCTCTATCCCATGTGGCATGAAAATTGTAGATCTTTATGTCATCAATAATCTCACTGACAAAAAGTATAAAAAATGATTTAGTTTACCATATGGAAAGTAATAGAAGTTTAGCAACGTTACTTCTGTTTCACCAACATTCTGATATGTGGGGCCACAAAGATAATGAGTGATCAATCTATCTTCTAACATTATTTCTAAAAAAGTAGATTGATCAGTTATATATTGGAAAAGTAATCCTATGGAAACAATGACAGCCCAATATAACTATGCCAAATAATAAAGAAGATTTAGGAGACATACAATGGGCAAAAAAACTAATGAATATTTTGAACAAAAATTGCCAAGGGGAAGCACAGAAATAAACATTATGTGCATCAACAGTAAAAAAAGGATTGTATAAAATCCAGAAAGAGTGACACAACTCTAAAATGCTACTTTATGTCATATCAATAAACAATCTTCATATATATTTTGCGCAAGCTTCTCCATATCATTAAACATTTTCATACTAGCTTTATATTTTCTTCTCCAAATCCTATAAAGATTCCCTTCTAGTCTTATTTCCTCTAAAGTACATTTAACATATCACAATTGTATGATAATCACAAAATTTGCCTTTTAAGTAAGAAATATATTTCCAAGTTACCAGTCTAGCAACATTGTCAGTACTAAGAAAAAGTTACAGGAAGTAGATTTATGTAACTCACTAATAGCTTTTTTTTTCCAATTATCAATACTGTCAATACCACAAACAGATATTCCAAAGCCATAATATTAATTTACATCTTAACATATCAGAAGCCTAAGATATTGTTTACAAATATATGAAAATGACAAGCCAATATGTAATACACAAAATAATGTTATCAAAATAATCAACAAAAACATTCTTTCTGAATGTTGTAACTGACTGATAGAATACAAGAAAGCTAATTTTAACATTAGCAACAAGACAATTTAGCTATGTACAAGCTCAATTGTACCTATATTTCTATTTAGAATGGTTTTTTTACAATGATAAGTAGACGGGAAGGTGAAACAACATATCAATAAAGAAGAAAGTTTGTCTTCTTCACGAAAACACATTTTAATTATGATTGAAACAAACTTGTCATGATGCAGTACATAAATGAAAATCATATTATTTTGTTTCTTACCTGCATCAACTTGATGTTTAGACGAGAATTAGCAGCCTCAGAAATTCCAAAAAGTGAACCTGTAAAATATCACAAGAACTTGCAAAATACTATCGTGGTAAAGATTCATTATTGCAGAGGTTGAGGAAATTAAGGTAGGCATGTCTTGCAACTGACTTTATCCATCTCATGTCGGACCACACATTATCGCTAGTATCCGGTTCACCTGCATCCATAGGGTGGAATTCGCCCCACCAAACATGAGTGCTCGCATCGGCACATGCCATCTCTGGTATCAAACACATATTCAGTCCTCCATATTACCAAACCCACAACAAGCATCTGTCGTAGTAGGTTCTTGAAGTTCTTGAGTAAATTGTTTATACTTTATTGTTTATTTCCATACAGAAATATTTGACTTTATACACTAGAATGTTCTTAACCAGCAATTGCAGTTTGGGCAACCAGTTTATAATTTACAGGTTAATGTTTTAACCAGCACTAACAGTTTGGTTTTTGAACTCACCAACAGATCTATTTGGTTGTCATGGCATCAAGTAAGTTCTTGAAGTTATATACTAGAAAAAATTAGCGCATAACTCGGGCAGTTGAAAAAGAATTGGTAGGCGACTAAACTGAATATGGGAAGATTAGGATTTGCCTCTAGAAGCATAAACAAGAAGCAAGCTGATACAATTTACCTAGGAAGCACGAACATGACAAATATATGGGTCGTGTCGTATCAGACGTGTATCAGGCACGCATCAAACACACCATGGACACACCAAAATAGGTGTTGTGTTAGTGTCATCGTGTCCTAACTGTATATCCTATCCGTGTCTGTGCAACAACAATTTATAACTGCACTAATATATGACACAAGACGAAGGGCACAAAGGAATGACATTTCAAAAAATTAGGGTGAAAAGGAAAGGCCACAACAACAGAGGAAAGAAAGCAATATCCAAGCACAGAGGAAAGAAAGCAATATCCAAGCAAACGATCGAAATAGTACATCACATAAACATTTAAGTTTGAGAAAAGAAAAAGATGGTGTACGAAAACGTTAAAGCGGCGGCAGGGGGGGGGGGAGAATTATCGCAGTACAAAAGTGCAGGACAACCTTCCCACCGGGATATCACTAAACATTAAGACTAGAAACCAATTCTTTTCTAGGGCAAAATGGCCTAGAGAATAAGAGCTTGTGTGCTAAATTATAATTGCACAGTTACGTTCATTTTTGTAGCCATGCTTGCTGTGGTTTCTGTAATATTATTGGAACTAGAAACAGAAATGTTAACCGAGAGTGAGATTGAGATCAATGTCAAAAATGTCAAAAGAACATATAAATGACCTTATTATGTTCATAAGACAGATTTTCCATGCATTCAATTAGAAACTCCACATTGTGATTGCGTTAGTGAGGAACTTGCAAAAAAAAAGAGTCCAGGAACATGCACCAGAGGTGAAACGGTCTGAAATCCTCCAGAGGAATGTGTTATAGTATTCTACTGAGAAACTTGGGAGTCTGAGACGACATTGCACCATGGGAATCAGAATGTCCACAGAACCCCACTTGGAGAGGTTAAGAAGAATTAATTGAAGAATATGCAGTAATTTCCTTATACTCTTCCATCTGTGAGCATAAACAATAAGTACAAGAAACCATTAGATACAGATTCCACTGCATTGACATGTTATATTAATTAAGCTAACGCTGACAACAATGCCACATGGGAATTAGATCACAAATGCAGCCAATATCTATTGCCTTGACTCATCTAATCACTATCTCGAATCATGTTGGGGAAATTAACTCATTTGGTTGTAAAGACAAATAATATGAAAGAACAACAAGAAACACCAAAAGTTCCAGGAAATTTTATGTAAAACATGTCAACCCTTTCATAACTGATGTGTAATTATTATTTGCGAAGATGATATAAATTCCTTCTAGGATTTAATTTCTAAACCATAAATGCATAAGTGTGAAAAATATAATATATCTAACCATCCCAAGATCATGTTTCCTTCTTGGGATGGTTAGCTACATACACAGGCATACATGGTTGCAAGTTGCAACACTACAAGTGTAAAATTGAATCGGGAAAAAAGGAGGATATTAGTAAGTGGTGGTATCCCTCAAAGTTTGGTCTTGATCATAGCTCTGACAATTATTCCTTTTCAGAAGCTTATCACAGTTAAGATGGCTACTGGCTCATGGTAGTTTTGGTGCAGTGGCAGGTGCCATGAGCTTGATCAGGAGCTAGGCTAGGTTATGCCTGCATGATGCAGTTTATCACTGTACAGTTCACATTCAATTCATGATGATTATGACAGGAGGAGGTCATAACTAAGGCTATCACTAACTCAAACTTTCAAAATTCAAATGACCATATCATGGATACATATGAATGCAACTTCAAGAAAATTTACAAGTTTCCTTTATATAGCATGCATTGTATCATCCAATCAAATTTTTAGCTTATTCTATAGTGATTTATGCTTCTCTATGTTGCACAGAACACAGAAAAAGATGAACAGGATACAGATACGGGATACTTTACATTTTTAGATAATTGCCGTAGTAGTCAGCTATATGGGATACTTTTAGATTTCTCATGGAAAATAGAGAGACATTAAATGCCCATCAGTAATCAACCTCGACATTACCGTACCAGAACACAGCGAGACATTACCTCGATATATGTTAGCATTCAAACTTCATGTTAAGATTTGGAAAGCTTTGTCAATTGGTTTGGAGAGTTCAATAGGAGGTATCTTGATGCTGAATCTATTGGTTTAGAGAGTATACCATCTCTTCTCGATTGCTCAGATCCCTGCACCATTTACACACAATCAAACCATCCCTTAATAAATAAAGTACCAAATAGAGAAAGAAAAAAAGTCAAGAGAAAAGGCTCACAGCTCGACTAGTAAGGTCATGATGTTCATGTTGTGGCCCAACGTCCCTGTGAGTCCCAAACCTGATAATTTTTTGTACAAGAAGATAAATTAAGACATGAATGCTTGTGCAGTTTCTTGCTTGGTACAAGAAGATAAATTAGGAGAATTGGTAAAGGATGGAATTAAGTTGCAGAGTACCTGGATCTATCCATATGTCTCATTTTGCTTTTGATTTGTGCTTGTGCAGTTTCTTGCTTGATACTGGGTTACAAACACAATATTTTACCTTAATTCTTTTACAATAAATCCATGGCATGACTTATTATACATATTCGATTATCTACTACAAATTTTTATAGGGAGTTGTAATATTGAAAATTGTCATTTGGCCAAATTTTGTAGTATGCAGAATGATTCTTTGTCGAAGGTTTTATATCTATAAATACAAAAGGAAATGATGTAAAAGCTACCATAACAGAATGGAAGTAGGAAAAGATAACTTCTAAGTCAAGCTCATTAGATATTAGCTTCATGATGCCAATGGAGAAGACACTTGCTCAAGTACCCTAATAAGCAAGATGAGTTAGAATATATTAAATCATATGAGCAGACAGTTCCAATGTGGCAATATTTCTCTCAAGGCTTAAAAATAAATTAAGATCAATTTCAAGTATAGAAAGAATGGCATTTACTAAACCAGGTCATTGAAATTTTATGTTATTTTATGGCACATGTAGAATATTAAACATAAATTAATCATTTATGCATCATTAATATTTTGTAACTTTGGTGTTACACTAACCTCTTAATTTCCTCTGAGAGATCGTCATTTGTTGATTGCACCAAAGCTTGTTGTCTCAAAACCTGGTTCTCGAAATTGAGGTGGAAAAATTGTCTCGAGCCTGCATTTCAAAGAAGATCACGAAATGCAAAATAGATAATTAGGGGAAAACTACAAGTATTACCATGAATTGTATATTTCCCCTCCTTGAACCTACCCCTAACTGTCAACAAATAGCTATTTGGAAGGAAAAAAAATCTAACCTAAGAAGCACAGACACTCCAAAAATCGGATGTAGTATTCGTGCCCGTGTCTGTGAAATGTAGAAGTAGACGCTAATGAAGTTGGAGAAGAATTTGAACTATAAATTTTCCCTTCTCTAGACCAAGCAAAAAACACCATCAGTAGAAACCTAACCCTATTATTGTCATCAAATAACTATTCAGAATAAGAACCCAACCTAGGAATCTCGGACACACTGAAAATCGGGTGATGTGTTCGTGTCCGTCATATTCAAGTCCGTGAAATGTGCAGCCAAACCCTAATAAAATTGAAGAAACCTCCCCCTTCCGTGTAATTCTTTGCAGACTCCATTGATCGGAGCTCCCAAAGTCCCAAACCTGAGCCTCTTCTCTGCTTGTTCGGCGTCGACGAAGTGGTCGAGGTCGGTGAGGAGGGACTCGATGTGGACGAGGTACTCGATAGCAGAGCGGAATGGAGTGTGCACGATGCCAAACAAAGTCACCTTCGGCATAGAGGAGAGGAGAGAACAAAAAAGGAAAGATTTCTAGGGCTCGGCCGGCCGCTCGGGATGGGGTTCGGAGGGAAATAAAATTTGCATAAAATTTTCATCCTCAATAACACTTTTCAATGATCACGTGCAATACATGTTATCCTTTTTTTATTTTCTTTTAATTTTATTAAATTTCTAATGGTTTTAAGTGTTACAAATAAATAGTATGATTACTAACATTAAATTTTATTTTTTGTTAGTTTTACTAACGATTTTTCTAATTTGTAACAATTTTCTACCGTTGGTAATTTGTAACAGTAAAAAACTGTTAGAAATTTAAAAAATAATTGTGCTGGAAAATCCTTGTTTTGTGTAGTGATGTTTAAATAATTTTCGCCATAAAATATAGTATCATGTGCTGATTAAAGCCTTGTTATAGGCATTTTATCGAGTTTTAATCCAAACAACCATTTGTACCCTTCTATCTTGAATTTTGAACAAAACATTACAGCTTGTTTTGATATTTTCGTTGTATTGACTGTAGAAATTTTTTCTACAGTCATTGATGTAATCAGGACTATAAAAATTTTTTTACAGTCCTGATGCTTCCCAGTCGGGAAGGAACGAGGAGATGGAGAAGGAAAAGTTTAGGATTCTGAAGTAAAGGAAGGAGAAAAAAGATTTTGAAGAGAGGGAGAGAAAATAGGAATTAGAATGTTTGGGTTTGGGGGGGGGGGATTGGGGGTTGGGCCGCCCCTAGGAAGTTTTTGGCTACCCTGAGTAAAGTTTCACAAAATTAGGCTAGCTCCAAGTAAGTGTTGTAGTGCCCCTAACAAAAACCTATTTGTAGAGTATTCACGGTATGCAAGTTGTGTCATCTTTGATGTTAGACTTGTATGATGCATGAAATGCGTGCCATGATATAATGACACGCAAAATGCTTTCCATGAATATTACGGCTCATATATGCACGTCGTGATTAAGGTAAAAATACGACACACAAGAAGGCGAGTCGTGATAAACTCGACACGTCTGGCTTATTCACATCGTGCTCTAAAATGTTTGTCCTAAAATAATTATTCACGGCGTACCTTCTTATGCACCCCTAAATTTTTATGTCATAAAAAGTTTTTTTTTTCTTGTAGTGATATATTTATTTTTAATCCTCACCTTTTTTAAAAAAGAGGAAAAAGATAGAAGAGTCCTCTCGATGACGATGTGGTTCCGAGGATTGTGGAAGAAGAAGCACCATGTTTTTGCAGAATATGGGAGAAAACTTTACGATGATGAAGTTTGGCGGGTTTTGCCTCTCAAATATATTTTATGTAATCTGTTATTTTTTCTTTTATGTTTCACTTTATATAATTTGGGCCTAAATTTATTTTTGGAATAATATATTTAAATCTTAGACCACCAACTTATTTTATTTCATCCTAAAGATTTTTGGTTGGCTTTTAGGCGACAACTGTATTTTTTAGTCGCTAAAGATTAGTTTTGGCCAGCTTTTTGGCCTAAAATTTCCACCTAAACTGAAAAAGATTTAATATATTATGTACTCTATATTTTTTTTTCTTTTAAAGTTTTAGTTTAGAAGGAATGTATTTTTTGGTTGGCGGCTAACTAATTTTTATCTATCACCTAAATTTAATTTTGGTAGAAAATTTACTATTCCCCATACTTTAGGCGAGAACTTTTTTTAGTCGTCTTAAATTTAGTATTCCTCTACTTTAGGCGAGAAACCCTTACATTAGGTGAGAATCTTTTTTTAGTTGTCTTAAATTTAGTATTCCCCTCTACTTTAGACGAGAATATTTTTTAGTCGCCTTAAATTTATTATTCCCCTATTTTAGGCGGGAAACCCCTACTTTAGGCGAGAATATTTTGTTTAGTCATCTTAAATTTATTATTCCCCTCTACTTTAGGCGATAATATTTATTCTAGTCGACTTAGTTTTCTCTTGCAATGAATTTTTTGGTCATCCAAACAAAGTAATAGTCACTAGAGATAGCACAATTATTTTTGCTAATTCGGAGGACTTTAGATGACAAAAGTAATTTTTTAGTCACTAAAGATTAGTTTGGGCGACTAAATTTTTATGGTCACCCCAGATTTGGTGGTCTAAAGCCCCTATCCTTGTAGTGGATTTTGGTGCCAGTCATAGCTTCATGTCTGTAGCCTTTGTTTTTAGACATAGTATTGTATATGAGCCCTTGGATTGCAATTATAAAATTTCAACTGGCGGAGGCATCATCTTAGTCAAGGATGTTTGTGTCGGATGCCTCATTACCTTAGAAGACCAAAAATTTCGTGCCAGTTTACTCGTAATGTCACTTCCAAGCTTTGACATAGTCCTCAAAATGGATTGGTTGAGTAAACACCATGCCAATATTAATTGTCGTCGCGAATGTGTCATGTTTAGTCCGCCTGGAGAGACCATGTTCGAGTTCGCTAGGGGAGCAGTAGAACAGCGTAGCGAGGCTATTTGTGGAGCCATAATTGTAATGGCTATGGTTCGTGTTACGTATTTTGGAATACATGTATGTATTTTGTCTCGTATTGTATGTCTCCTTGCTTGGTTCGGCTTGTTTGGTTTGGCTTGGTTCGACTTGGGTTGCTTTTGGTTCATCATGGACTAAGGGGAAAACCCCTACCTACCACCACCCTCACCATTTATTAACCCAACTCTCTCTCTCTCTCCCCATTCACTTCTGCATTAATTTTTTTTCTTCCTCCATTAACTCTCCACCTACCAGGAGAGGCTTAGGCAAGTGCATCTTGCTTCATAGGAGAACTCAAGTTTTATTGTTCCATTCTCTTCTTCACAGCATTCTAAAACACTTTAGTACTTAGCATTTTTAATTTCTATAGCTCATTGCTGTAGATTTGAGTTATTTTATTTTTGGATTTCTTGGGTTTTGATCTATTTAATCTGGTTATTATCAAGTTCTGATGGTTTCATGTTGTAAAGAATTCCCTTCTGCCCTATTTTGACCTATAGAAGTTCGGATTTGGACTTCGGACGAAGGTTTTATGAAGCTTGGAAGCCATAGCTTGCATGGTTCTTTTCTCAAAATAATAGAGAAGAACAACAGTTTACTGTCGCATGATTCTTTGTTGCATGCCTTTATGCGGCAAGTTCTCTTCCTGGCCGCATAGTCCTTGCTGTATGACTTGGTCGCCTAGCCCCGGCCGTATGAACCTTTTCAGCCGCATGAGAGCTAGTCCCTTCAGCCGCATGGTCTTACATGGACCGGACCGCATGACCCGCATTGGCCAAGCCGCATAAGACTTAACTCCCTGAGCCGCATACGCTTGAACTTCCCTGGCCGCATAAGGTCCATTCCCTGTCCGCATAAGCCTTTCCCCTTCAGCCACATGAACTTTTGATCCCCGAGCCGCATGGACTTGAACCCCAGCCGCATATGATCTCTAGCCGCATATGATCTCCAGCCGCATACACAACCCCCAGCAGCAAGGAACTTTCAGCCGCATAAGACCTCCTTCCTCCCAGCCGTATGAACTTGATAATCCCGAGCCGCATGTGACCTATTCATTTCCAGCCGTATGAGCTTGTTGACCCAGAGCCGCATGTGTCCTTCTCACCTGAACCGCATAAGCCCGTGTTTCTCGAGCCGTATGAGACTCTCTCCCTTGCTGCATGACTTGCACCCCCTTTATTATATTGGAATGTTACAATTATGCTTGGGTCCCTTGATAACGTGCTTGTACTATATAAATTTCTATATGTTCCCTGAACACGATAGTGACCCATAGTGGTGCACTCTTGACAAGTAACATGACATGATAGTGGCCCATCGTGGTGCACTCTTGACAAGAAAACCTGACATAAAATACCTTGATATGTTGTTGCGACAGCTAGCTTGACATGACAAGTATGAAAGACCCAGACACCGTGGGCGATTGTGCTTGTACAAATGAACCAGTCTTGTCTTGCATCATGTTTAGGATGGGACTCCTGAGTACCATGGTCAGGGGTACCTACTGAAATTGACTAAGACTAATAACTAGAATAACACAGTAGTCATGGAGAGATTTCCCAGCTACAGGCAATCCTGTTACCTGTACGCGCTTGTGGATTTGTAGCCTGCCGACGAGTAGGGCACATTTCCAGCACACTGTCATGTGTTGCACCTCCTCTCTTGAATAAATATTATACCTGGGTAACCTGGATGGTCTGCAGGGCTTGTGGCTGTGGAACAATCTCGCTGTATCTTGCTAGTAACTAGGCATGTGATAACCCTAGTTAGTTAAAGTATCAAGCCGTACTTATTGCTTGGCCGTGATTGTTGGGTGAGGCGTAATTAGTCTAGTCTTGTCTTGATCCTGTACAAGATTGTTACATGACCTAATTTTCTTACATTATCTTGTCGATAAATGATGGGAAACCAAGTTTCGTTCAGATGAAGGGTTACAACCCCGGTCCTTGTTTGGTTTACAGGTTGTAACTTGGTTATCTGAATAGTTCCATGGTTATCTCATCGTATATCATCCTGATATTTTTTTATATTTCCAGTTCTTACTACTTATTTATATTCTGGTGCTAATTGCTGGTTTTAGTTCCTAAGTGAAGCCTCCTTTGTGGCACTTGCTCTTTCTGGGATCTGACCCAGCTGGTTTTGTATGGCCAAATTTTGGAGCAGCTCCAGAGAATCTACCGACTTTCCAGCCCGATGGTGACCACCAGGCGTAACCAGGGAAACGAGTGGGTTTATTTTTGGATCTCCTACTTTATTGTAAAAATATTCTTTTGAGGCGTTTAGCCGACGAGCACTTGTTTAGCTCGATTGTACTTTACTTACTGTCTGCCTACGAGCTGTAGCATGATTGACAAATCCTAGGGTTAATCATGTATGACTAAACTCTTGCTATTCCTGACATTTTGTAACGACTAGCTTCATGATCAGCTAAATATGTAATGTTTGGGACGCATTACTATTGTATATTTGGTGATCTTGCATCTTGTAACATTTACTTACTTACTTATGAGTAAGACACTAGGCTTGTTCGTGACCATAGGAGACTGATGGCTTGTAGTTAAACCTCCATGTATCTAGACAGCCGTGACTATATAGCGAGGTGGGGTTGCACTTCAATATACGTAGCTGGCTATGTGCGCCCCCGCTCTCAGTATTCTGGTTCTGGGGTGTGACAATAATAGAGGAGAATGAGCTACCATACCCTATCATCACGGAGTTTTTCAATGTATTTTACGAGGAGTTGCCCAGACTACCACCCGATAAAGACGTTGAGTTCTCTATTAATCTTGTGTCAGGCTCGAAGCTAGAGTCGCAACGAGTGTATAAGATCAATAACAAGGAGGTCATGGAATTTAAGAAGCAGATTGACGAGCTACTGGAGAAAGGATTTATTTGATCGAGTTTGTCGCCTTGGGGTGCACCGGTGTTGTTCGTGCCATAGAAGGATGGGTCTGTGCATATGTTCATTGACTACCGGGCCTTGAACAGCATAAAAATCATGAACAAGTACCCACTACCAAGAATCGATGATCTTTTCGATCAGTTGAGCAGTGCACGGGTATTTTCCAAGATTGACTTGAGGTCGGGATACAACCAAATGAAAGTGAAGAAGGAGAATATTCTAAAGAAAGCCTTCCGGACCAAGTACAGCTATTACGAGTTCATGGTGATATCGTTTGGGTTGACTAATGTCCCGTTAGTCTTTATGAACTTGATGAATAAGGTATTCCATCCATACCATGATCAATTCATGGTGGTTTTCATCGACGACATCCTTATTTATTCGAAGTCACCAGAGGAGCACGAGGCGCATCTGAGGATCGTGCTAGAGACCCTCAGGAAGGAGAAACTCTATAGGAAGCTCTCAAAGTGTAAGTTTTTCTTAAACAAGGTAGAATTCTTTGGACACATGGTGACGGGAGATGGTATATCCGTAGATCCGAAGAAGATTGTTGCCGTTAAGTCTTGGACTACTCCGACTACTGTGGCAAAGAACGAAGCTTCTTAGGATTGGTGGGGTACTACAGGAAGTTCGTGTAGGACTTCAACCGGACTAGGCTCACTCGGAAGGACGTAGAGTTTGTGTGGACAGAGTACTGCCAGGCTGCGTTCGATGAGCTAAAGAAGAGGCTGACGACAGCTCCAGTATTGACGTTGCAGCAAGTTTCATTTAGGACTGCCAGCACCATGGCAGTCCAACTTTAGTATAGGACTTCCAGGGGTGGCAGTCCTACTTATGAAACTCTGTGACAGAGTTTTAGTTGAGGATCTCCTCACAGAGTTTGATAAGTAGGACTGCCACTCCCCTGGCTGTCCTACACAGCAAGTTTGAGTTAGGACTGCCAGTACCCTGGCAGTCCTACTTTAGTATAGGACTTCCAGGGGGGTGGCAGTCCTACCTATGAAACTCGGTGACAGAGTTGAGGAGCTCCTCACAGAGTTTGATAAGTAGGACTTTCACCCCCTGGCAGTCCTACACTGAAGTAGGACTGCCAGGGTGCTGGCAGTCCTAACTCAAACTTGCTGCAACAGCAAGTTTCAATTAGGAATGACAGCACCATGGCAGTCCTACTTTAGTGTAGGACTGACAGCACCCTGGCAGTCCTACTTTAGTGTAGGACTGCCAGGGGGTGGCAGTCCTGATACTGATACTCTGTACATAAAAAAATAACAATTCATCACAAGTACATAAACAACAATAATTCATCACAATTACATAAATATTCCACATCCAACTTAAGATTCTGTAAAACCCCTAAATTTTTACTATTTTTTAATTAAATTTGGTACTGTTTTTTTATTATTTTTATTTTGTATTATACGTCGCGTAGTAGCATTGTACGTCACGAACGAAATTTTGTTTTTCGTAATTGCTCGACGAGTGCGAATATGTATGAGCGTACATATTCTTGAAAAATATTTTTTATGGTTTCATAATAATTATTTTGTTAACGTTCCAAAATTTCCAAGTCTGTTATATTATTTATAAAGCCTTTCATTTATACAAGTATAATAACAAACAATTTTTCATATAAAATGGTATATTAGAAAAGTATATTTATGTAAATATTATTTGGACATACATATATAATTCGTAATTATTTATTAGTTTATTTTTAAATAATAATATACTTTTCAAAATTATTATTATTAGTATTTTTGGAAAATATATTTTGGAATTATTATGGCAAATTAAATCTTTGATTAGATTTTTGGAATTAATTTAAATACTTTAAAATTTAAAGATAGAATTTTTAATTTGAGTTGCATTATCTAGATTTAAATTGGAATTTGGATTTGAATTATTTTTGATTGGATCGATTTAATTTGATTTAAATTAAATTACGAATTATCTATTTTTGGGTTTAAACTACTCCTAATTCTTATCCAACTGGGAATTCCCACATCCTATAAATAGGCAGGTACTCATCTATAAATTGCTATTCTCCACAAATTTCTACTACAAGTGCGTGCACCATGTCAGTGTCTAATTCTTATTCTATCTAGTTTACATATACAAACCCATCTCCTTTGTGTCGGACACACCCCCGACACGCAACAGTAAACCCAGAACCTAATTTTCGGCCAGCCACCTTCGTTATCTCCTTCTGACCCTTACTGCCACCCATAGCAAACCACCTATGTTCTCGTCATCGACCACCTCACCACCGCACCTCCACCAGTGGCCAACCTTCACCACCATCATCGGCCGTCAACGATGAACCCCTACACACCACCCGTGTCGCCTCCTGACTGCCAAGAATACCATCCCGACCATCGGCAAACGCTGTGGCCAATCCCGGCAACGTGTCGCCACCACCAGACCACATCCCAAACTCAGCAAACACCACCACCGGTGCCCAAATCCGATGACCACCACATCATCACCACCACCGAGACCAAATAATCCCCGACACCACCATTATCGAAACCACCACTACTGCCTTAGCCGAACACAACCACTAGCAAACTCAAAACCCAAATCAAGGAAGCAAACACACCCACATACCTCGCCATCGACCACTGTGATCGCCTAACGAGCGGAGCGCTGCCGATCTCCCCCAGGTCAGTGCGCCACCGCACTCTGCCGTAGATCCGACGTCGAGCCCTACGTCGCGGCCAGCCAACGCCGCGAGCACCAACCGAGTGTCTTCCCTCTACCGCCGCTGACCCGGGGCCCACTTCCTGCCGCCTAACCCCGATTTCTCGATCACTTGCCGGCGAACGCCACACCGCAAACATCCTCGCCTGCACCGTCTCCGGCGTCCCGTGCCCCTCGTACATCCCCGCCGGACCGTCGCCCCCTTCCAGCCCTTCCACCGTGCGGTTCCCCACCTCGGTACCGCCGTCGCGCAAGGAAACCCCAAACCCTCTCCGCCTCGCTCGCCCATCCCGGCCGATCTCTGCCGCCCGCGCCTACAAGAACCCCTGCTCCGCCGCCTTGGCCGGCGCCGAGCCCAGCCCGAATTCCCTCCTCCGCTCATCTTCTCCGAATCCCTCTCTCTCTCTCTCTCTCGTGCTTACTCTCTCACCCTCCCTCATTCTTTCCTTAGCCGAATGATTCTCTTCTCCTTCTTCTGCTTCTTCGTTTTGTTTTTTTAATTATCAATCTCTCTCTCTCCCTCAGACCTCTATTCTTTAGTAGATGTTCATTATCATTATATTTTTTTCTTTTCAAACAATCACCCACTCTCTCTCGAAAAGAGAGGACTTAGCAAAAACATGTACTATTATTATTATTATTATATTATATTATATTATCATTTATTATTATTATTAGTACAGTTATTATTATTATTATTATTATTATTATTATTATTATTATTATTATCATTATCATTTTTAATAGGTATTAATATTAATGTTAGCTATTTATTTTATTCTCTTTCCAATTTTATTTGTATCTACTTATTAATGCAAAACATATATACAGTCACATAGCATTAGTACTATATCTTGTAGATATTTTCTATTATAAAATATAATATGTGTACAAATTTTTATATGATTAGTCAGTAGTATTATTATTTTATTACTATATTATTGATATTAAAATTTTGAAACGATTTCGTAATAAAATATGTTATTGAGGGTTGACCTTATATGTAAACTTAAAATTGGATTTCAAAGCATAATTATATTATTATTTTATGGTACTTTATCTGTAGCTTTTACCTACAAATTTTATTTTGACAAAAATTTGGTTTCCCTTAAAATGGTTTTAATATATATTCAAGGATTACCTAAAAACTATTTTTTAAATAACAATATATATATATATATATATATATATATATATATATATATATATATATATATATATATATATATATTTAGTAGTATAAAATAATTTTCAAAAATTGTATATATATTCTTTGTCCAATTTCCTTCGACTATCCTTCTGTCCGTGACCAATTCCATTCTTCCTATACCCTAGCCAACTCCGTACCTTCATTATGTCCACCATAACTAAATTGACCGTCCTAGACTCGATGGAACCATCCGTACCGCCAACAGAGGTCCCTTTGTGTAGTTGTTGTACCAAAGTCGCAGTTCGTGCCATATTGAGCATTGCAGTACACCAGACGTCCTACCAGGCAAGACACCTTGCCATTGGTTGTTTATTTATTTTAGCTCATATTTCATGCATTATTTATTTTCTTTATGCAAAATAAACTGTGATACATGGCATAACCTGTTAGAACTTACTGTTCATTTATATTTCCTGCTATGTATTATTTTTCTTACACATTAAACCTAGATTTAAGGGACCACCTTTGTGTGTTGCATCCATGGCCTTGACACGTTGTACCACAAAGTTATGTGTCGCATGTAGAACACGGACGTGCGTGATTGGCTGGCCACCAGTACGTACGAGTCGTGCGATAGGAATAACCGCTAATAGAGGTTGCATGCTAGTTCGACTTAGCGGTTATAGAGGTTTTCTTTTGTGGATACAACATAGTAGGCATTGGACGGGGAGGACAATTCCTTAGCATATGGGCTTCGATGCACTTTCCCTTTCGTAATCCGTGAGCTCCGTCGGAGACGCGGGTCAGATTACCCATGATTACTGACGACCACTGGCGTTCTGCGGAACGTTATGCTCTTGTAGCACCCAGTTTTCCAAATAAGGATAATTTTGAAATTTCGTGTTTATAATTATTTTAATAATGATATTTAATTTATGATATGATTTTTTGTAATTTTAAATCATTTTAAAATTATTTAAATCAATGACTTGTGGTTTTGACATTTTGCTAGTGAAACCCTAGAGACTGTTTGACCTACAGCCTAACCATGTGATTATGATATTTTAATGTCATTTTTGGCCTAAGAATATTTTTGCATTTGACCTCTTTGAATTATTTTGATATTATTTTATTATTTATGATATTGTTTTGGGATTATTTGAGTCGGGTTCGAATTTCATCTCAATCTGACTTGTAACGGGGACCCGGGGGTAGTTTGACTCTAGTGGGACCCACACACTAGTTAGGCATGGCCCACATGATATTAATTTTAGTCCACATGATAGAAATATTTTAGTTAGAGGTTAGACTAATTATTATGGATAAGGTTAGTGTGATTAGAGACTTTAGAATGACTAATTTAGCCCCAACCAATTAGCCCTTTCCTAATACTCATAGAATAGGTTAGTAGGGCTTTTGGACTTTTCCTAATAGGACAAAACCACCTTATGGCCAGCCACAATAAGGATAGGGTTGAGCCTCCCATTTGTTATTATCCATCTATTTTTCTCTCTCTTGTTCTTCCCCAAATTCCTAGAGAGCAATCCCTAGCAATTTCTCCACCAGATCCTTCCATTTCACCACCAAATCTTCTTCTTTCCTTCTCCATTCTAGCCAAGGAGGAAGCTACCCAAGTTTGGGAGGATTCGGAGCTCGTTCGTGTCCTTTTGGAATCTCTACGTGTCGGTGTCGCTCCGGGAAGGTTTTTCTTCGATTCGATCTACCGGGAGGTATAAATCCCTTCTCCTTTTTATTTCCTCATGCATATAGGTCTATTTTGAACCCATAGGAATGACCCCCATGGTTGTATCTCCATTTGTGTCCATTTTGTGTCCATTTGGAGGTCATAGGAGTGTCCTTTGTGTTGTGGATGTGTTCATGTTACATATATAGATTTATATATATATATATTGTAATGAGAGTGTATCTATATTTATATATGTAATAAATGGTTCATGATGATTATATAATCAAGTTTGTGAGTGTGGTTCCTCATATTATTATTGCTATTATTGTTGTGGATAATTAGGATATATATTGTGTATTCTTTTGGCTCAAACTACCCAAATCCGTCATGATTTTTATCCACGTTTTTAATTTCAGCCCTAACTTAGAAATGTCATAACTTCTAGCTCAAAGCTCGGTTTAATCTCCCGTTTTTTTTAAAAGAAGCGTATTGAAGTTAGCTTTCCAAAAACATGTATTATTAGGCCTAATTCTTTATGTAACTTTCTGGAGATTTATTTGAGTGTCAGCTGTACGAAAGAAAAATGCGTTCTCGGTGTTTTCGCGATTCCGGGAGTTTTCGAAAACGAAAACGCGATCCGTTTGAAGTTTCGGAAAGCTAACACATAGATCTATAACATAATTTAATCCTAGATTTTAATTCATGCTGAAATGGTACAGTTTTGATTATTAGTAGGAGTTACTATTCGGTATATGCATTTTGTGCACCCTTGTGTGTAATATAATGTTCTATTTGATTTTAACCCATGTTAATGTATATATATTATGTAATTAAATAGAGAATGCAAGCATGAGTAAATGTTTAAATAAATGATGTATGAGGTGTAAGTATCCTATCTAATGTAAGCATGTATAAGTATGGCTTGTAATGAATATGTAGGTTCCATAGTATGTAATGTATGGTGCATATAGTGGTGCAAAAGAATAAATGAATGATAAATGAATGCAAGCATGAATGTAATGTAATAATAGATGTAATATATGCAATATATAAGTTAATGAGATGTAATGTTCTATGTTAACACAAATCCTATATTACCTCATGTACCCCTTATACTATGTTGACACTATCACACTTGACACTTTGTTCACTTACACTTTGACACTCTTTGATATGTATACACTGTGTATGCCCATTTAACCCTCACTTGTCCTTTTGCCATGTTCACATACACACACATAGCCTCTTACATAAGTATTTATGAATACAGTTAACTTAGCTATGTATGTATATTATATATATGTTAGCATATTATGTTGTAATATATAAGTTTATATAACCATTTGAAATGCCATGATTATAGACCTAATGTTGAATACCAATATATGCATGTGTATATATGTGTAGGCATATATAGCTTAAAGTAATAGATTACCTAGTGTATATCCAATGTGAATTCTTGCCTATTTGAGTATTGAATAATTGCATGCTATATAGAGTTGGGTGTATATTGGCTTGTATAGCCTTGTATTGATGTGTGCTTGCTAGGATAGTCTTGGTTAGGCCTAGTAAGACTTGCTGGGTTAGGTCATGACCTAGTTTGACCTAGTTTGACTAGTACAGTTGACCAGAGTTGACCAAGGGTTGACTTTGGCCTAGTTTGACCTAGATTCATGTAGAATGCATTGTAGTGCTTTATATTACCCTTCTGGACATATCGTGACTTGTGCTGTTCTAATTAGGAGCCAGACACCTCTCCTCGGACAGTATCTTTACCTTGGACATTCAGATATCAGGCGAGTACATTCTCTGATCATTTTATATCCTGCTTAGAATTATTTCCTGCAGTAGATTATTTTACTTGTACTGTCACGTTGGTCACACGGATTGGTACTATATGGATCCTTTCTTGAGATGTTATCCTTAGGGAGCATCGGGTACTCTATGTTCTGTGCGTTTCACTTTCATAGCGTATCATATGCTTCTTGGTTCTTTGATCACTTACGACATGTACCCTCATGATCGTAGAGTCTTCCTGGAATCTTACACTGTTGGGTTACCCCAGAATCCCTATTTTTATGGGACTTATACTGTTGGGTTACCCCCAGAATCCCCATTTTTATGGGACTTACACTGTTGGGTTACCCCCAGAATCCCCATTTTTATGGGACTACTATGTATCACCTTCGGGGTCTACCATCCTTCGGGGGCTTATCACCCTCGGGGTCTATCACCTTCGGGGTCTGCTACATAGCATCATATAACATAACCTGGCTGGATCCTTGTGTATTGATTGGGGTACGGGAGAGTATTACATGTTCATATTGTACTCTGACTCACTAGTCACTGCTAGTTCCCTATGTATAGTAGATATTTCTATTACAGTTCTCTCTCTGTTTACATACTGTTTTCTTTCAGTACCTGTATCTTACTTTACTGCATGATTATATTTTCTAACCTGCTATGATCTGTTGAGATGTACTGTACTCGCTTCTGTCCTGACTGGACCTGTTGATAAATTTTACAGATAGCCTGGAGATTGCCTGCAGCCTAGAGGAGACAGTAGAGGTTGCATAGATAGCTAGGGTTTTTGCTTGTAGTTTATTTTCAGTCATCTTGAGTTGTATTTATGGATTACTGTATTTGAGTTTTGAGATGTATTCTGAGTTTGTATCTTAGACACTTAGACTTCTATCTGTTGTATCTCTTTTCGATTTCATATTTTATCTATCTTCCTTTATGCTCTACCTTAGATGTGATTGAGTTTACATTCGGCTATGTCACCCCCATTCGGGGAGTATAAACTGTTTAGTCTTATACTGTTAGATGCATTGAGACCTAGGACAGCGTTCTACCGCCGACACTGCGGCGTAGGCTGGGCGTTGTTACGTTCTCGTGCCCTAACTCTAGGGTGCGGGTCATGACACGTTTTTAGTGGTGGCCCATGCAGGTCGAGTTTATGTAGTGGTATTCGAACTTGAGTACCACTACAGCCTGCAGTAGGATTAGGATATATTTTGAAGGTACTCAATCACAGTTAGGAACCCTTGAGAGATTCCTGGGACGACTCTTGAGAATCTTATTTTAACTTCGATTTGAAAACTCTCTTTTTCCTTGATTGTTTTATCTTTATTTTCTGTTGTTGAATTTGATGGATTATTGTTGAATTTGGGTTTGTATTTATTGATTTTGATGGAAGATTGTTGAATTTTGAATCTTGACGATTAGCTGTAGCATCCGAGTTTATATTTATATGATTGAAGGATTTTGTTCATTTTTGAGTTTGATGTTCGTTGATAAATTTGATTTAATTTTTGGGTATTCATTGTTGATTTAATTTAATTTTTGGCAATATGAAATTATATGGGCTAGGTCATCTATGTTATGGAATTTAGTCTTCTATAGTCACATTAGCCAGCATGGTGAGGACATATAGTCTGACTCTGGATATATTTCTCGGGTGTGGGAATTTAAGGTTTTCGCAGCCAAGCTAGCGGCACCGCAAAAATGTTAAATACCATGATTCTAGATATATGTGCATAAGTCAAGGGCTCTGTGATTATCGTAGCCTTGCTTACTAGCATGACGAGGATTTAGAGTACCATGATTGTGGATAGACGCATATGATTATCAGATTGTACCTTAAATATTTTCGAACATATTTTTACTACTTTGTTTCACTCCTTCAAAAAAAAGGGAATTATTAATTATTTTGTTTTGTTTTGCTTCTCATTATTTAGCTTAGGAGTAACTTTAGCTATTTTATAAACCTTTGTGTAACTTCTTCTATGAATTTCTTCTTAATACAATGAATCGATGATTTTGCTAGACTTTACCTTGGATTTGATATTTTAACTCTGGATTTCAAAATGGTTCCTTCTTTTAAACAGATAAGCAAAATAGATTTTATCGTTATTCCCTTCTTGCTATTATTCTTGTATTAAATAATAATAAATCGTCTTGATTACACCAATCACCTGTTTTGTAATATTGGTAGGAATCTAATGTTGGTCTTGGTATAGAATCTGATTTTATATTGGGACATGAGAATACATATATATATATATATGAATATATATAGTGGATACTTTCTTGACACTTATGCATGCTACACTTGATTTTTACCTATCTAAATAAATATTAATATGTCGTTGATGTTAAATTTTCAAAACTCCAATATTTCTGGTTTTCTGCTTTTCCAGTTTAAATTCGTAAGTTAAATATAAATTTCATGTTATTAGTTATGTTTACATCACTGCACATGTATGTCATACCTAGAGTTTTATTTTAAAAAAAATTTGTTGAGTTTTGTGTTTAATTTGTCAAATCTGAGACTATGTGCATATTAACCCTTAATACTAGATTTTAAATGTTAGTTCAAATTGTTGTTTTAAATGTAATATTTAGAGCTGTGTACATTGTTATTGTAGGGATATAATGTTAGGTTTCATATTCTTACATGATAGGTTGTGATAAACATTGAGTTGGTTTTGATGTTCAAATTTCTCCAAAATCCTGAAAACTGAATATATGTTAACATTTTCACATTGATTTCAAATGTTCAATTTCAGATTTAACATGTAATATTGAACTGTATGCGTAGATAAATGTATGGATAGTATGTTAGGATTTCATTTCTATCATGTTAGGATGTATTGGGACCATTGAGATTGGTTGCGATGTTCAAAACCCTAAAATCTGAAACTGTGTTATGTTAATATTGCACTGGTTTAAATGTTAGCATCTTTTCAGATTTTGTATGTAAATGCTGAACTAAAACTGGGTTTAACCTTTCAGTACTAAGCTATAACCCTGTACAAGGACACACACACCCTAACTTAGTATACACTGTCATGTAACCTAACCCTTTTTTCCCTCTATGTTATGATTATATATCTAGATAGATATATATAGTGCTTAGGCATACATGTTATAATATATAAATACATAACTAAGTCTCTACCTTTATATATATATATATATATATATATATATATATATATATATATATATATATATATGGTTAGCCATGCAAGTTGTGATTAAATAGATTGTATATTGTAGATTGTTAACCCATATGCCATGATTAGTGTAACTTGATAGTTATTGTTTGAAATCCAAATTCTCATATACACTTTCATGTATATTCACGTACACACATGCCTACTATCTAACCATATGAACACGTCCCCATACACACAATGCTAGCTTTTCCCTCTCTAACGCTCTCTCTATATATATATATATATATATATATATATATATATATATATATATATATATATATATATATATATATATATATTGTGATTGGATTTTAATGCAAGTGATTTTCAATTCCTTAATATTTGAATTTGATTTTCTGTACCTTTTTTTTAAATAATTGGTAGTTGCCTTTATTTTATTTTGATAATGACCAATTTTTATATAGGATGGTAGACAGCCCTACAACCTTGATGATTGTTGTTCCCTTACCTTCCCAATTAAGACACCCTAGATTGTTTGTGTGCTGATACCATAGTACTGTTTTGACCTAGAATGACCAGTGAACCTAGGTGAGACTTCCAACTGCTACGGTATGCCCTGACCTTGTATACTATTCCTTCAAATTGCATGATTTAGATAAATTTTTTTAGACCTTAATTGTTGGAAAATAGGGACGTCACTCCATTAGTATCAGTTGTAGATATATATGGGTTAGTCCTTGATGTGGGGATGTGTGTCTATAAACATGTAGCTTAGGAGATTTAGGAGAGTTTATAGTATCAGCCTTGATAGGATGTACTAGTCTTTTGGTGAGTATAAATGTGTTATGAGAGATAGGGGCCTATATGTCTTAGAAATGCATCATTCCTATGGTAATAGAATGTATTAGTAGATGGTTAATAGGAAGATAATAGTTTGAGCATACCTATAGCCTATGATCAGTTCCTTTTCATCCTTAGTTAAGATCACTTTAAAATAGGTCCAGTCCCTTGGATATAAGTTCCAGTCCATATTTTATTGAAGTTCCATTACCGCCGTACAGCAGAGCAGTATTGGAGGTATTCCTAGATTGACACTATTTAGACGTCCGTTTATTATTCCAGTGTTAGGAGGTGTTACCTTAGATATTGGGTAGGTTAGAGGCTCTAGAAGGAGTACTATCGATCTTAAATTTCGAGGACGAAATTTTTCTAAGGTGGGTAGAGTTGTAGCACCCAGTTTTCCAAATGAGGGTAATTTTGAAATTTCGTGTTTATAATTATTTTAATAATGATATTTAATTCATGATATAATTTTTGGTGATTTTAAATCATTTTAAAATTATTTAAATCAATGACTTGTGGTTTTGACGTTTTGCTAGTGAAACCCTAGAGACTGTTTGACCTACAGCCTAACCATGTGATTATGATATTTTAATGTCATTTTTGGCCTAAGGATATTTTTGCATTTGACCTCTTTGAATTATTTTGATATTATTTTATTATTTATGATATTATTTTGGGATTATTTGAGTCGGGTTCGAATTTTATCTCAATCTGACTTGTAACGGGGACCCGGGGGTAGTTTGACTCTAGTGGGACCCACACACTAGTTAGGCATGGCCCACATGATATTAATTTTAGTCCACATGATAGAAATATTTTAGTTAGAGGTTAGACTAATTATTATGGATAAGGTTAGTTTGATTAGAGACTTTAGAATGACTAATTTAGCCCCAACCAATTAGCCCTTTCCTAATACTCATAGAATAGGTTAGTAGGGACTTTTGGACTTTTCCTAATAGGACAAAACCACCTTTATGGCCAGCCATAATAAGGATAGGGTTGAGCCTCCCATTTGTCATTATCCATCTATTTTTCTCTCTCTTGTTCTTCCCCAAATTCCTAGAGAGCAATCCCTAGCAATTTCTCCACCAAATCCTTCCATTTCACCACCAAATCTTCTTCTTTCCTTCTCCATTCTAGCCAAGGAGGAAGCTACCCAAGTTTGGGAGGATTCGGAGCTCGTTCGTGTCCTTTTGGAATCTCTACGTGTCGGTGTCGCTCCGGGAAGGTTTTTCTTCGATTCGATCTACCAGGAGGTATAAATCCCTTCTCCTTTTTATTTCCTCATGCATATAGGTCTATTTTGAACCCATAGAAATGACCCCCATGGTTGTATCTCCATTTGTGTCCATTTTGTGTCCATTTGGAGGTCATAGGAGTGTCCTTTGTGTTGTGGATGTGTTCATGTTACATATATAGATTTATATATATATATTGTAATGAGAGTGTATCTATATTTATATATGTAATAAATGGTTCATGATGATTATATAATCAAGTTTGTGAGTGTGGTTCCTCATATTATTATTGCTATTATTGTTGTGGATAATTAGGATATATATTGTGTATTCTTTTGGCTCAAACTACCCAAATCCGTCATGATTTTTATCCACGTTTTAATTTCAGCCCTAACTTAGAAATGTCATAACTTCTAGCTCAAAGCTCAGTTTAATCTCCCATTTTTTTTAAAAGAAGCGTATTGAAGTTAGCTTTCCAAAAACATGTATTAATATGCCTAATTCTTTCTGTAACTTTCTAGAGATTTATTTGAGTGTTAGCTATACGAAAGACAAACGCGTTCTCGGTGTTTTTGCGATTCCGGGAGTTTTCGGAAATGAAAACGCGATCCGTTTGAAGTTTCGGAAAGCTAACACATAGATCTATAACATACTTTAATCCTAGATTTTAATTCATGCTGAGATGGTACAGTATTGATTATTAGTAGGAGTTACTATTCGGCATATATATTTTGTGCACCCTTGTGTGTAATATAATGTTCTATTTGATTTTAACCCATGTTAATGTATATATATTATGTAATTAAATAGAGAATGCAAGCATGAGTAAATGTTTAAATAAATGATGTATGAGGTGTAAGTATCCTATCTAATGTAAGCATGTATAAGTATGGCTTGTAATGAATATGTAGGTTCCATAGTATGTAATGTATGGTGCATATAGTGGTACAAAAGAATAAATGAATGATAAATGAATGCAAGCATGAATGTAATGTAATAATAGATGTAATGTATGCAATATACAAGTTAATGAGATGTAATGTTCTATGTTAACACAAATCCTATATTACCTCATGTACCCCTTATACTATGTTGACACTATCATACTTGACACTTTGTTCACTTATACTTTGACACTTTTTGATATGTATACACTATGTATGCCTATTTAATCCTCACTTGTCCCTTTGCCATGTTCGCATACACACACATAGCCTCTTACATAAGTATTTATGAATACAGTTAACTTAGCTATGTATATATATTATATATATGTTAGTATATTGTGTTGTAATATATAAGTTTATATAACCATTTGAAATGCCATGATTATAGACCTAATGTTGAATACCAATATATGCATGTGTATATGTGTAGGCATATATAGCTTAAAGTAATAGATTACCTAGTGTATATCCAATGTGAATTCTTGCCTATTTGAGCATTGAATAATTGCATGCTATATAGAGTTGGGTGTATATTAGCTTATATAGCCTTGTATTGATGTGTGCTTGCTAGGATAGTCTTGGTTAGGCCTAGTAAGACTTGCTGGGTTAGGACATGACCTAGTTTGACCTAGTTTGACTAGTGCAGTTGACCAGAGTTGACAAAGGATTGACTTTGGCCTAGTTTGACCTAGATTCATGTAGAATGTATTGTAATGCTTTATATTACCCTTCTGGACATATCGTGACTTGTGCTGTTCTAATTAGGAGCCAGACACCTCTCCTCGGACAGTATCTTTACCTTGGACATTCAGATATTAGGCGAGTACATTCTCTGATCATTTCATATCCTGCTTAGAATTATTTCCTGCAGTAGATTACTTTACTTGTACTGTCACATTGGTCACACGGATTGGTACTATATGGATCCTTTCTTGAGATGTTATCCTTAGGAAGCATCGGGTACTCTATGTTCTGTGCGTTTCACTTTCATAGCGTATCATATGCTTCTTGGTTCTTTGATCACTTACGACATGTACCCTCATGATCGTAGAGTCTTCCTGGAATCTTACACTGTTGGGTTACCCCAGAATCCCTATTTTTATGGGACTTACACTGTTGGGTTACCCCCAGAATCCCCATTTTTATGGGACTACTATGTATCACCTTCGGGGTCTACCACCCTTCGGGGGCTTATCACCCTCGGGGTCTATCACCTTCGGGGTCTGCTATGTAGCATCATATAACATAACCTGGCTGGATCCTTGTGTATTAATTGGGGTACGGGAGAGTATTACATGTTCATATTGTACTCTGACTCACTAGTCACTGCTAGTTCCCTATGTATAGTAGATATTTCTATTACAGCTTTCTCTCTGTTTACATACTATTTTTTTTCAGTACCTGTATCTTACTTTACTGCATGATTATATTTTCTAACCTGCTATGATTTGTTGAGATGTACTGTACTCGCTCCTGTCCTGACTGGACCTGTTGATAAATTTTACAGATAGCCTTGAGATTGGCTGCAGCCTAGAGGAGACAGTAGAGGTTGCATAGATAGCTAGGGTTTTTGCTTATAGTTTATTTTCAGTCATCTTGAGTTGTATTTATGGATTACTGTATTTGAGTTTTGAGATGTATTCTGAATTTGTATCTTAGACACTTAGACTTCTATCTGTTGTATCTCTTTTCGATTTCATGTTTTATCTATCTTCCTTTATGCTCTACCTTAGATGTGATTGAGTTTACATTCGGCTATGTCACCCCCATTCGGGGAGTATAAACTGTTTAGTCTTATACTGTTAGATGTATTGAGACCTAGGACAGCGTTCTACCGCCGACACTGCGGCGTAGGCTGGGCGTTGTTACGTTCTCGTGCCCTAACTCTAGGGTGCGGGTCGTGACAGCTCTTACTGATTGGGCCTCTGGTGCCCCAAGGGAGGACTATGCCGATCCCATTTAGCCAGGGCCCATGCGTAGGAAGGATTGTTCTTAACTACATTTCACTTAGAACGGTTAGGCACCTTTATCCGTTAGGTACGAGTACTTTTGGTTTGGGTACTTGTATCTGACCATGGCTTGGAACAATAACTTGTCACAGATTAGTTCCTCACATCTTGTCCTTGTTTGGTTGTAGGTGTGACTTACTACTTCGATGAGAAGGTATTGAACCTTGTTGGGGTCCGGATACCATATTGGATTCATGGCATGGAAAGATACGTCACCGTGAATTAGTTTACCATCTCCTGTCCTTGTTTGGTTGGGGGGATGGTAAGCTAGTTCAATAGGTATGTATTGGACCATGCTATAATTCATTTGACTTATTTATTTGAGCAGTATTTATTCAGTTTATATGGCATGATATTATGTGTCTTGTTACGTCCCTCTGAGGACCTGGTTATCTCGCCAGGCGTGTGCTATTGACTTTCGCAGGTATTCTAGCTTTAGCCTTGATCCTCTCTATCTCTTCGAGGATGATTGCGCTTGGATCGTCTTCGCTTCGCTCGCCAAATTCATTTCTTTTCTCATATATTTTTCCTTTACTTATTGGTAGTGGATTTGTCTCCGCCCAACATATTGTATCAAGACAATTCATTATCATTATATGATATCTTTTATTCATTTATTTTGTGTGGATGAGATTAGTTATGGTTCTACTACATTTACAGCTTATGTATCCATACGAGGCCCATGTACCTCGTATGAATACAGCTGGTATGTCTACGTTCCTAGTCCTACGTATTTTGGGACTGGGGCGTTACATATTTTTGTGGTGGCCCATGCAGGTCGAGATAAATTGTTTGGTTACTTTATCGTACCAAGCAAGCCTGCGAATAGGATTAGAAGTCTAGGATCTCATCCACATACTTGACCTCCTTCCTCGATTCCATATTCGAACTACAGTTCGACTCATCAATTGTATCTTGCTTGATTCCTCCTATCATTATTCTTATCTTCCCTTCGTGCTTGCTAGAGATTGACCCTACTAGTTAAATGTCCCAAACACCCTTAACTTAATTCTTTTAAGTTGGGTAGAATGCCTTGTGACCTAACAATCCTTTTGTACTTGTGACCTATATTCACAAGATTTAGATTCTAGAATTTAGAGGGCCCTAACCCATTTAGTCAACCAAGAACTTGGACAAGCAGACTGTAGGACGACTGTATCCTTTAGATGTTTGAACCAATTTCTACTTTCTTCCAATCTTAGTCTGTCGTGCCTATATTTTTACCACCTTGACTAATGTTGCTACTATAATCTAGTTTTGCAAACTCATCCATTTATTGAGTTTGTTCATGACTTACGCTATTGAGCGCGCTCACTAACATATTGTCTAATCAGAACCGGTGTATGATGGTCTGATCAACCGAGTGCACTTTGGTTCACTTTTATCTATCGTTCTACGTAGATGGGGACATAGCTAAACTTGTCCTCTAGAGTCCCATCCGCGACTGCCTTGGCAACTCCTTTTGAATTATTCGGTCGCCCTTGAACCACGTATTTGTATTGATAACGCCTCCTTCGAACTCTATATTGCTTTCGTCTTCACCTATCTTAGAAGGACGAAGGTGTTATACTAGAACTTCCTCTAACTGTCCTATCACCATTACCACCCAATATCTTTTTCTTGAACTACTCGACCTTTTCCTCGATCCTAAATCTACAAGCTTGACTTTCTAATCACTTGAATTTAAGAAGTGATTACAATCGTCTCTTAAATCATATCCTCAATCTAGACTACGACCATATAAACTTCTTTAAGGAACCCTTCTATCTACCGTTGTGCCTCCTCACCCCCCTACGAATTCCTAATTTCGAGGACAAAATTCTTTTAAGTTGGGTAGGATGTAAAACCCCTAAATTTCCATTATTATTTTTATTAAATTTGGTACTGTTTTTTTTTTTGTATTATACGTCGCGTAGTAGCATTGTACATCGCAAACGAAATTTTGTTTTTCGTAATTGCTCGACGAGTACGAATATGTGCGAGCGTACATATTCTTGAAAAATATTTTTTTATGGTTTCATAATAATTATTTTGTTAACGTTCCAAAATTTCCAAGTCTGTTATATTTTTTATAAAGCCTTTCATTTATACAGTTATAATAATAAACAATTTTTCATATAAAATGGTATATTAGAAAAGTATATTTATGTAAATATTATTTGGACATACATATATAATTCGTAATTATTTATTAGTTTATTTTTAAATAATAATGTAATTTTTGAAATTATTATTATTAGTATTTTTGGAAAATATATTTTGGAATTATGATGGTAAATTAAATCTTTGATTAGATTTTTGGAATTAATTTAAATACTTTAAAATTTAAAGATAGAATTTTTAATTTGAGTTGCATTATCTAGATTTAAATTGGAATTTGGATTTGAATTATTTTTGATTGGATCGATTTAAATTGATTTAAATTAAATTACGAATTATCAATTTTTGGGTTTAAACTACTCCTAATTCTTATCCAACTGGGAATTTCTACATCCTATAAATAGGCAGGTACTCATCCATAAATTGTTATTCTCCACAAATTTCCACCACAAGTGCGTGCACCGTGTCAGTGTCTAATTCTTATTCCATCTAGTTTACATATACAAACCCATCTCCTTTGTGTCGGACACACCCGCGACACGCAACAGTAAACCCTAGCCCCTAAACCTAATTTTCTGCCAGCCACCTTTGTTATCTCCTTCCGACCCTTACCGCCACCCACAACAAACTACCTATGTTCTCGTCATCGACCATCTCACCACCGCACCTCCACCAGTGGCCAGCCTTCACCACCATCATCGGCCATCAACGACGAACCCCTACACACCACCCGTGTCGCCTCCTGACTGCCAACAATACCACCCCGACCATCGGCAAACGCTGTGGCCAACCCCGGCAACCTGCCACCACCACCAGACCACATCCCAAACTCAGCAAACACCACCACCGATGCCCAAATCCGGCGACTACCACATCATCACCACCACCGAGACCAAATAATTCTCGGCACCACCATTACCGAAACCACCACCACTGCCTTAGCCGAACACAACCACCAGCAAACCCAAAACCCAAATCAAGGAAGCAAACACACCCACATACCTCGCTATCGACCACCGTGATCGCCTACCGAGCGGAGCGCTGCCGATCTCCCCCAGGTCGAGCGTGCCACCGCACTCTGCCGCAGATCCGGCATCGAGCCCTCCGCCGCGGCCAACAAACGCCGCGAGCGCCAACTGCGTGTCTTCCCTCTACCGCCGCCGACCCGGGGTCCTCTTTCTGCCGCCTAACCCCAATTTCTCGATCGCTTGCCGGCGAACGCCGCACCGCGAACATCCCCGCCTGCACCGTCTCCGGCGTCCCGTGCCCCTCGTGCACCCCCCCCCGGACCGTCGCCCCCTTCAAGCCCTTCCGCCGCACGGTTTCCCACCTCGGCACCGCCGCCGCGCAAGGAAACCCCAAACCCTCTCCGCCTCACTCGCCCATCCCGGCCGATCTCTGCCGCCCGCGCCTACAAAAACCCCTACTCCGCCACCTTGGCCGGCGCCGAGCCCAGCCCGAACTCCCTCCTCCGCTCATCTTCTCCAACTCCCTCTCTCTCTCTCTCTCTCGTGCTTACTCTCTCACCCTCCATCATTCTTTCCTTAGCCGAATGATTCTCTTCTCCTTCTTCTGCTTCTTCGTTTTGTTTTTTTTTAATTATCAATCTCTCTCTCTTCCTCAGACCTCTATTCTTTAGTAGCTATTCATTATCATTATATTTTTTTCTTTTCAAACAATCACCCACTCTCTCTCGAAAAGAGAGGACTTAGCAAAAACATGTACTGCTATTATTATTATAATTATCATCATAATTTATTATTATTATTATTATTATTATTATATTATCATTTGTTATTATTATTAGTACAGTTATTATTATTATTATTATCATTTTTAATAGGTATTAATATTAATGTTAGCTATTTATTTCATTCTCTTTCCAATTTTATTTGTATCTACTTATTAATGCAAAACATATATACAGTCACATAGCATTAGTACTATATCTTGTAGATATTTTCTATTATAAAATATAATATGTGTACAAATTTTTATATGATTAGTCAGTAGTATTATTATTTTATTACTATATTATTGATATTAAAATTTTAAAACGATTTCGTAATAAAATATGTTATTGAGGGTTGACCTTATATGTAAACTTAAAATTAGATTTCAAAGCATAATTATATTATTATTCTATGGTACTTTATCTGTAGCTTTTACCTACAAATTTTATTTTGACAAAAATTTGGTTTCCCTTAAAATGGTTTTAATATATATTCAAGGATTACCTAAAAACTATTTTTTAAATAACAATATATATATATTTTTTTTTAGTATTATAAAATAAATTTCAAAAATCGTATATATATTCTTTGTCCAATTTCCTTCGACTATCCTTCTGTCCGTGACCAATTCTATTCTCCCTATACCCTAGCCAACTCCGTACCTTCATTATATCCACCATAACTAAATTGACCGTCCTAGACTCGATGGAACCATCCGTACCGCCAACAGAGGTCCCCTTGTATAGTTGTTGTACCGAAGTCGCAGTTCGTGCCACATTGAGCATTGCAGTACACCAGGCGTCCTATCAGGCAAGACACCTTGCCATTTGTTGTTTATTTATTTTAGCTTATATTTCATGCATTATTTATTTTTTTTATGCAAAATAAACTGTGATACATGGCATAACCTGTTAGAACTTACTGTTCATTTATATTTCCTGCTATGTATTATTTTTCTTACACATTAAACCTAGATTTAAGGGACCACCTTTGTGTGTTGCATCCATGGCCTTGACACGTTGTACCACGAAGTTGTGTGTCGCATGTAGAACATGGACGTGCGTGATTGGCTGGCCACCAGTACGTACAATCCGTGCGATAGGAATAATCGCTAATAGAGGTTGCATGCTAGTTCAACTTAGTGGTTATAGAGGTTTTCTGTTGTGAATACAACATAGTAGGCATTGGGCGGGGAGGACAATTCCTTAGCGTATGGGCTTCGATGCACTTTCCCTTTTGTAACCCGTGAGCTCCACTGGAGACGCGGGTCAGATTATCCATGATTACTGACGGCCACTGGCGTTATGCGGAACGTTATGCTCTTACTGATTGGGCCTCTGGTGCCCCCAAGGGGGGACTATGCCGATCCCATTTTGCCAGGGCCCATGCGTAGGAAGGATTGTTCTTAACTACATTTCACTTAGAACGGTTAGGCACCTTTATCCGTTAGGTACGAGTACTTTTGGTTTGGGTACTTGTATCTGACCATGGCTTGGAACAATAACTTGTCACGAATTAGTTCGTCGCATCTTGTCCTTGTTTGGTTGTAGGTGTGACTTACTACTTCGATGAAAAGGTATTGAACCTTGTTGGGGTCCGGATACCATATTGGATTTATGGCATGGAAAGATACGTCACCGTGAATTAGTTTACCATCTCCTGTCCTTGTTTGGTTGGGGGGATGGTAATCTAGATCAATAGGTGTGTATTGGACCATGTTATAATTCAATTGACTTATTTATTTGAGCAGTATTTATTCAGTTTATATGGCATGATATTATGTGTCTTGTTACGTCCCTCTGAGGACCTGGTTATCTCGCCAGGTGTGTGCTATTGACTTTCGCAGGTATTGTGAAACCCATAATTTCTAGTTTGCAATTTTTATTGTATATAAATTTTTGTTAAGTTATCAATTAATTGATAATGTTATTTCTAATCAATTTAGTGTAAAATTATTCTGTTAAAATAATTTAACTGGGATTTTTGTATGGCAACCCAGACCGAACCCAATTTTTTTGGACTTAAAACATTTTAAAATAAAATATTAGAATTATGAAATATTAAATATATTTTTTCAAACATTATATTTATTGATATTAGGCCAAAATTCTTTTATAATTAAATAAAATTTTAGGCCATATTTAAACTTTAGATTTTGGCCCAAACTTACTTATAAAACCATTTGATTTTCTAGGAATAATAAGAGCCCAATAGTTGAGCCCACAATCTTGGTCCATTCCTTATTGGGTCTAATACCCAACAATCTCATACCCGTTAAGTTGTCATTAAGTTGTGAATGAATGAGCCATTCACTCATTTGGTTGTTCTGATGGAAGAAAACTTAAACTTTCTTTACTTTCTCAAACTTTTCATTTCTCAACCGACCAACGTAGCCGACCCCCCATCTTCCGAACGGCCAAACCGCCGCCGGCGCCATCATGGTGGCCGTTGGCCTTCCCAACTCCGGTAACCCCTCTCTTTCACTCTCTATAAAAGCCCTCTACATCTTTCTCCATCTCCACACCATTTCCTTCCTAAAATTTTCTGTGAAAAACCCCATTTTCGGCGAGTTTCCCGGCGACCCCAAGTTTCCAGACCCGATCCGAGCTCCCCTCGGTCAGATCTGGGCCGCCCCCTTCCCGGCGCCGCTTTCAGTGGCCGACGCCCCGATCCCGCTGACCCGCGCGGCCCTTCCCCGCGTCCTCGTTCACGTCGGCAATCCCGCGCCCACGCCCCGCCGCCGTCCCCTGGCCGGCGCCCGACCCCGGCGACTTGCTGCCCCGTTGGCATTTCCCGGTGCCGCTGTCTGTTTTCGGTTCTGACCCGTTTCTATTTCGAGCTCCAATTTCGGTTTCGGTACACTCTGACTCTATATTCTTTAATTGTCGATGATGAATTCTCTGGTCCGAATCCTGCGGGATCTCGGTTTTTCGACAACGTAAATTCTACGTTGCAATTTCTGTTTTTTCGGAATTTTCGGAGAATCGGGTGTCTGAGAACCTTTTCGAAAGGAACTCTGGAGAATGATTATTTCTCTGGGTTTTCCTATTCGTAGGCTAATTCTCGGAGTTTCCGAAGGAAATTTGGAAATTACCCGTATTCGGATTTTCGGGAAAGATCTGCTGTTTTTCCATAGTTTGATATTTGGTGGGGTTTATGTTCTGTTGGTTGACGGTTCTCTTTAGCTATGTTGTGTGTTCTGTTGGAATTTTGGAAAGTTGGTTTTTGATAATTGAGTTCGGATTTTTCATAATTAGTTGGCTTGGGAATATATATATATTATGGTGGGTTTCGGGAGTTATTTCTGCAGGTTTACGGAGCATTTCCCAGTTTTTGGGTTATCCCGAAAACAGAGGGAATGCTGCCGAAATTTTCGGGAATTTATTAAATGATTTTCGAAATGATTTTTCGAGTTAAATATTATTTTTATAATATTTTGGGCGACGACCTTAAACGGTCACTGGGCCCCAGTGAAATGCAAACGCACCGGTTCGACCGGACGTTGAGGCAGAGTAGCTGATATGACGACTGGACCAGAGTCTGAGACACCTATTATTTTAAATTTAAATTAGAAATTACTAGTTTTATTAATGTTAATTGTAGGTAATTTTCAAGACTAACCTATCTTTTCTTATTTCAATTTGCAATAAAATTTGTAAGGGCATAAGCCCAATTCCAGTAAATGTGGTTTTGTAATAAGTAGGAATTAGCATTTTATTTTATTTTCTGGGAATGTGTGATAGCGTAGGAACAATCAAAATATTGTTATGAATTATTAATTAATGATTCACAATTTCTCATTTTAAGAAAATAAATATATTTTATATATATTAAAAATATCAAAGTTTTTCAAATAAATAAATATCATGTTTTATACGTAATTTGATAATTACAAGTTTTCCCGAAAAACCAATGTAAATTGATTTCCTTAATTTCAACGCACTAGTAAACGTTGTGATGTTGTGTTAGCTAATTAACAACTAAAACTGATTAGGAAAAACAATTAGAGATTGTAACTAGATAACTCTGGTGATTGCTTCTGAAACAAGTTCCCGGAATGTAGGATTTCGAGAAAGAGCGTGACTGTTCAAAATCCCGAAGTACCGACTTTTCAAACCAAGGAGATAAGGCAAGTACATTTTATGTAAATTTTACAATCATTTTACAATTGTTTCATTGCAATTTTAAACCACCATTATACACGAACTCCTTCGGGAGCATTGATTGTACTGTTGGGGACTGGGGGAGTAGAATAGTGGATATGACCAATTCCAAACTTAGGATAATGACTGTGTTAGCTTTCCCCTCTTCACACGGGGACAAGCCATATCGTATCGCTAGGATACCATTGTAACCCAAACCGGTCATATTCACTATCTATTCACATCACTGTACTGAATTATTTCAAAACTGTTCATCTTTAAATTATTTAAAAGTGCATGTCATAAATTGTATTTTAATTGTTAAAAGTTTGCATGAATTGTACTTTGCTCCCTCCTGACTGGAGATAACATTTTAGGTATTACTGAGGATCTGGAGATGATGATCAGTAGCTACTACGATCCCGATTTGTACCCGGCGGTACTTCCACCAGAGGAGGATGATGTGGCATCGACATAGATGCTACTTAGTTGTGGAGAGTTTTTAGTTGCTGTTTTAATTTCAGTTGTGAACCTTGTATTTGGAACAAGTTTTAATATCGTTAAATAAATGTTGTGGCAACTTTGAAATTTAAATTTGTTGTTGATTGACCTGCACAATGAATTACAGCTTACTGCCGCCGTCTCATCAACGGCGCAGGCTGGGCATGATCCGATTCGACCCAAGTATTTGGGGACCGGGTCGTGACATGTTTTTAGTGGTGGCCCATGCAGGTCTCTGTTCAACAACTTAGGAAAACTTAGAAACAATTAGGAACACTAGAACATCATATTGCCACAACTTAGGACCGATATATCTTATTAAATATTTTTGCTTGATTATAGATGGGTAGGATACCTTGCTTATGTTTATGTCCTAAACCTTTCCAGACCATGGCCATTAATGAGAATGACAATGTTGGAGATGAGTTGTCACCTCAACATACCACACCACCACCTTCCCTGTTCAGTCCAGATCCTACTCTGCGACTTTCTGATCGCCATCATAATGCTGGAGACACTCAAGTTCATCAGACGATGGATCCTTCAGGCTCGAGGACTGGACTGCGGACAGAGATGCCTGTCCCATCTGCCCCGCCGCTTCCAGTGAACCCCTCCGAACTCATAAGTTTGCTGCGGGAAGTGCTAGCAACTCAGAGGGCTGAAGCTGAATCTCATCGCGAGCAGAACGCGATTATGAAGGAAGGAATGGAGAACTCCCACAATGTAGCTATGGCTGCACTTGGAAGGAGAGAAGTGAACCCAGAAGAGCCTAGACCAGCTAAGGTAAGTGCCATTCTAGAGGATAAATTTTAGTATTTTTTTGAGACCATTAATAGTGATTAGAGATCATATTATGGTAAGGTGGGGGATATTGAGAGCTTCAAGAAGCAGAACCCTCGACCTTTCAAGGGAACCGAGGGAATTGTCTATGCTGACGAATGGCTCGACAATATGGAGCGTCTTCTAAGCGTCGCACGACTTCCAGAAGACCTTAAGGCAGAAGCTGTAGGACTCCAACTGCAGAATATAGCTAGCACCTGGTATCGGAATGAACCCCGACTCCAGGATAGGCAGGTCGATTGGGACACCTTCAAGAAGTTGTTCCAGAGGAAATTCTTCCCAACTTCTGAGATGCGGGAGATGGAGCGACAATTCCAGAACCTGAAGCAAGGCAATATGACTGTAGGAGAGTATGTGGCAGAATTCGGCCAGCTCAGCCGATTTGCCAAGAACATGGTGGCTGATCCTGCTGATCGTGCTGAACGATTCAAGTATGGACTTAGAGAGGAGATTCGCACTCATGTGATCTCTGGTGGAGCTAAGACTTATGAGAAGATTCTGGAGAGAGCCCAAGACATAGAGAAGAGCCAACCTGCCCGCTCGAAGAGAGATTATCCTGGAACTAGCAACTTCCAGGGTAATCAGAAGAAGCCCAACAACAACAACAACAACAGCAGCAACAATAACAATAACCGTCCTCAGCACCAGCAAGCGAGGAACAATGAAAGAGCACCCCAGAGGCAGATTCCTATCTGTGACTTTTGCAAGAGGCCGGGACATCTGGCAAACATCTGCAGGAAGAGACTAGGACAATGTCTGATCTGTGGGTCTTCCACCCATCAAGTGAGGGATTGTCCCTTGTCAAACAACAAGGCTGGAGGAAATCAGCAGAAAGGACCTCTGCCCACTCAGCAGCAACAATTTGGGCAGCATCAACAGAAGACGGGGCGAGCTTTTGCCCTAACTGCAGAGGAACCAGAGCCGGAGCAGGAGCCTAATGCGGATGTCATATCAGGTTACATCTATGTACATTCTCATCCTGCATTAGCTTTATTCGACTCTGGTGCAACACACAGTTTCATAGCAACCAAATTTATCTCTGCACATCACATAGTTACGGGCTTTAGCAAGAGAATATGTAGGGTTATGACTGGAGGTGGACCCCTACCTATAACGGAGACTTGTAATTGCCCCATTACAATTTCTGACCACAAGTTTGTAGCACCTTTATTGGTGATGCCCTTGCCCAACTATGACATAGTCCTTGGAATGGACTGGTTGAGCAAGCAGCATGCGCTGATAGATTGTCACAGAGGATGTGTAATCTTCAGCCCACCTGGAGGGCCAGAGTTTGAAGTCTCTAGAGCTCCGGAGGTTATGGAGAGTATTGTCTATTCTATTTCTGAAGAACCTGAACCACCTCACCCTATCATAGCGGAATACATGGATGTTTTCCCTGATAGTCTGCCTGGGCTACCCCCAGATCGGGACATAGAATTCACTATTGATTTAGTCCCTGGCTCTCCCCCGATCTCTAAGGGATGTTATAGAGTCAACCCGAAGGAGGCCAAAGAGATGAAGGAGCAGATCAACGAACTGAAGGCCCTTGGATTCATTCGAGACGGAGCTTCACCCTGGGGAGCACCTGTTTTGTTTGTGCCCAAGAAGGACGGAACAGTGAGGATGTGCATCGACTACCGGGCGCTGAACAATGTCACAATCAAGAACAAGTACCCTCTGCCCCGGATCGATGACTTATTTGACCAGTTGAGTGGAGCCAAGGTGTTTTCCAAGATTGATCTCAGGTCTGGCTATCATCAGATCAAGGTCAGGAAGGAAGACATTCCCAAGACGGCATTCAACACCAAGTATGGGCAGTTTGAATTCTTGGTCATGCCGTTTGGTCTGACGAATGCTCCTGCTGTGTTCATGAACCTTATGAATAAGGTTTTCCATGAATACTTAGACCAGTTTGTCGTCGTCTTCATTGATGACATACTGATCTATTCAAAGACGAAGGAGGAGCACGAAGAGCACCTCAGGAAAGTTCTGGAAACTTTGAGGAAGGAAAAGCTGTATGGTAAGCTTTCCAAGTGTGAATTCTTTCTAGACAAGGTGGATTTTCTTGGCCATGTTGTCACAGGAGAAGGAATTTCTGTGGACCCTAAGAAGATAGCTGCTGTGGAGAAGTGGCCTACCCCAAGCTCAGTTGCTGACATCAGAAGTTTCTTGGGCTTGGCGGGCTACTACCGGAAGTTTGTGAAGGACTTTGCTAGAATTGCTGAACCTATGACAAAGCTGACTCGGAAGAATGAGGAATTCATCTGGACGGAGGACTGCCAAGCAGCGTTCGAGGAGTTGAAGAAGAGGCTTACCACTGCACCAATCCTTGCGCTACCCGCAGGATCCGGTGGTTTCACAATCTACAGTGACGCCTCAGGCAAAGGACTGGGTTGCGTTCTTCAACAACATGGGAAAGTGATTGCTTATGCATCTAGGCAATTACGGACTCATGAGAAGAACTATCCCACTCATGATCTGGAGCTTGCTGCAGTCATCTTTGCGTTGAAGCTTTGGAAACACTATCTGTATGGAGAGAGAGTGGAGATATACACAGACCACAAAAGTCTGAAGTATGTTTTCACTCAGAAGGAGTTAAACATGAGGCAAAGGCGATGGCTGGAGTTAATGAAGGATTTTGACATCGACTTGCAATACCACCCGGGTAAGGCTAATGTGGTCGCTGATGCACTTAGTCGATACCCAGTGGCGATGTTCTTAACCAAGGAGAGGCACCTGCTGGAGGACATCGAGAAGCTTGGACTGGAGATTGTACTGCCTGGACGGAAGGAACTGGATGCTGATTCGGTAATGATGAAGTTGCAAGTGAGCTCGTACCTGATGGACAAAGTCAAGGAGACGCAGTTTCAAGACGAGGCACTTTGCAAGCTGAGAGATCAAGTGTTAGCAGGAACACTGGAAGGTTTCTCAATCGCCAGCGATGGAGCTCTGAAAAATGGTACAAGGCTTTGTGTACCGACTGGCGAATTAAGGAATGAGTTGATGAAGGAAGCGCATCAGTCTCAATATTCCATACATCCTGGAGCCAATAAGATGTATCGGGATATGCGCACTATTGTCTGGTGGAGTGGAATGAAGAAAGATGTCACCAGGTATGTTGCTAGATGCTTGATTTGTCAACAAGTAAAGGCTAGTAGACAAAGACCTGCAGGACTTCTACAACCACTGGACATTCCAGAATGGAAGTGGGAGCACATCACGATGGATTTCGTGTCAGGACTGCCTCGTTCCCAAGGAGGGAAGGATGCCATCTGGGTAATTGTGGACCGACTAACCAAGTCAGCTCACTTTATCCCTTTCAAAGTTGGTTTATCCACTGAGAAGTTGGCAGCATTGTACATGCGGCATATCTACCGGATTCATGGAGTACCGGTAAGCATTGTATCTGACCGAGACACTCGTTTTACCTCACATTTTTGGAAAAGTTTGCATGACAGCTTGGGGACACAGTTGAAGTTTAGCACAGCTTATCACCCCCAGACAGATGGACAATCTGAGAGGACAATTCAGACACTTGAAGATATGCTGCGATCTTGTGTCTTAGAATTTGGAGGATCATGGGAAGACCATTTACACTTGGTAGAGTTTTCTTACAACAACAGCTACCAAGCCAGCATTGGGATGACTCCATTTGAAGCTCTTTATGGACGTCGTTGCCGTATACCACTTGCATGGGACGACGTAGGAGAAAGAGTACTGCTGGGTCCAGAAATGGTGACTGACGCAGCAGAGAAAGTGAAGATTATCAGAGACAAGCTCAGAATTGCTCAAGACAGACAGAAGCACTGGGCAGACAGCGGACGACGACCACTGGCATTTGAAGAAGGAGATAAAGTATTTGTGAAGATTTCTCCTACCAGAGGGACAATCAGGTTTGGCAGAGCTGGGAAGCTAAGTCCCAGGTACATTGGCCCGTTCGAAGTTCTGAGCCGGATCGGAGAAGTGGCGTATAGGTTAGCTCTACCAGCTAATCTAGAAGGCGTGCACAACGTCTTCCATGTATCACAGCTCAGAGAGTATGTACCTGATGAGAACCACGTTCTGGACCATTCAGAGTTGGAGATTGGACCGAGTCTCACCATACCAGAAAAGCCAGTGGCGATCTTGGATCGAGGCGAGAAGAAGACCAGAACCTCGGTGACTCCCATAGTTCGAGTGATGTGGAGGCATGATTCCCCAGGCGAATCTACCTGGGAGCGTGAAGATGAGATGCGGGAGAAGTACCCGTATTTGTTCGAGACTTGAGGTATTTTCTCAACCTAACTCTTTAAAATTTCGAGGACGAAATTTTCTAAGGAGGGAAGGTTGTGAAACCCATAATTTCTAGTTTGCAATTTTTATTGTATATAAATTTTTGTTAAGTTATCAATTAATTGATAATGTTATTTCTAATCAATTTAGTGTAAAATTATTCTGTTAAAATAATTTAACTGGGATTTTTGTATGGCAACCCAGACCGAACCCAATTTTTTTTGGACTTAAAACATTTTAAAATAAAATATTAGAATTATGAAATATTAAATATATTTTTTCAAACATTATATTTATTGATATTAGGCCAAAAATTCTTTTATAATTAAATAAAATTTTAGGCCATATTTAAACTTTAGATTTTGGCCCAAACTTACTTATAAAACCATTTGATTTTCTAGGAATAATAAGAGCCCAATAGTTGAGCCCACAATCTTGGTCCATTCCTTATTGGGTCTAATACCCAACAATCTCATACCCGTTAAGTTGTCATTAAGTTGTGAATGAATGAGCCATTCACTCATTTGGTTGTTCTGATGGAAGAAAACTTAAACTTTCTTTACTTTCTCAAACTTTTCATTTCTCAACCGACCAACGTAGCCGACCCCCCATCTTCCGAACGGCCAAACCGCCGCCGGCGCCATCATGGTGGCCGTTGGCCTTCCCAACTCCGGTAACCCCTCTCTTTCACTCTCTATAAAAGCCCTCTACATCTTTCTCCATCTCCACACCATTTCCTTCCTAAAATTTTCTGTGAAAAACCCCATTTTCGGCGAGTTTCCCGGCGACCCCAAGTTTCCAGACCCGATCCGAGCTCCCCTCGGTCAGATCTGGGCCGCCCCCTTCCCGGCGCCGCTTTCAGTGGCCGACGCCCCGATCCCGCTGACCCGCGCGGCCCTTCCCCGCGTCCTCGTTCACGTCGGCGATCCCGCGCCCACGCCCCGCCGCCGTCCCCTGGCCGGCGCCCGACCCCGGCGACTTGCTGCCCCGTTGGCATTTCCCGGTGCCGCTGTCTGTTTTCGGTTCTGACCCGTTTCTATTTCGAGCTCCAATTTCGGTTTCGGTACACTCTGACTCTATATTCTTTAATTGTCGATGATGAATTCTCTGGTCCGAATCCTGCGGGATCTCGGTTTTTCGACAACGTAAATTCTACGTTGCAATTTCTGTTTTTTCGGAATTTTCGGAGAATCGGGTGTCTGAGAACCTTTTCGAAAGGAACTCTGGAGAATGATTATTTCTCTGGGTTTTCCTATTCGTAGGCTAATTCTCGGAGTTTCCGAAGGAAATTTGGAAATTACCCGTATTCGGATTTTCGGGAAAGATCTGCTGTTTTTCCATAGTTTGATATTTGGTGGGGTTTATGTTCTGTTGGTTGACGGTTCTCTTTAGCTATGTTGTGTGTTCTGTTGGAATTTTGGAAAGTTGGTTTTTGATAATTGAGTTCGGATTTTTCATAATTAGTTGGCTTGGGAATATATATATATTATGGTGGGTTTCGGGAGTTATTTCTGCAGGTTTACGGAGCATTTCCCAGTTTTTGGGTTATCCCGAAAACAGAGGGAATGCTGCCGAAATTTTCGGGAATTTATTAAATGATTTTCGAAATGATTTTTCGAGTTAAATATTATTTTTATAATATTTTGGGCGACGACCTTAAACGGTCACTGGGCCCCAGTGAAATGCAAACGCACCGGTTCGACCGGACGTTGAGGCAGAGTAGCTGATATGACGACTGGACCAGAGTCTGAGACACCTATTATTTTAAATTTAAATTAGAAATTACTAGTTTTATTAATGTTAATTGTAGGTAATTTTCAAGACTAACCTATCTTTTCTTATTTCAATTTGCAATAAAATTTGTAAGGGCATAAGCCCAATTCCAGTAAATGTGGTTTTGTAATAAGTAGGAATTAGCATTTTATTTTATTTTCTGGGAATGTGTGATAGCGTAGGAACAATCAAAATATTGTTATGAATTATTAATTAATGATTCACAATTTCTCATTTTAAGAAAATAAATATATTTTATATATATTAAAAATATCAAAGTTTTTCAAATAAATAAATATCATGTTTTATACGTAATTTGATAATTACAAGTTTTCCCGAAAAACCAATGTAAATTGATTTCCTTAATTTCAACGCACTAGTAAACGTTGTGATGTTGTGTTAGCTAATTAACAACTAAAACTGATTAGGAAAAACAATTAGAGATTGTAACTAGATAACTCTGGTGATTGCTTCTGAAACAAGTTCCCGGAATGTAGGATTTCGAGAAAGAGCGTGACTGTTCAAAATCCCGAAGTACCGACTTTTCAAACCAAGGAGATAAGGCAAGTACATTTTATGTAAATTTTACAATCATTTTACAATTGTTTCATTGCAATTTTAAACCACCATTATACACGAACTCCTTCGGGAGCATTGATTGTACTGTTGGGGACTGGGGGAGTAGAATAGTGGATATGACCAATTCCAAACTTAGGATAATGACTGTGTTAGCTTTCCCCTCTTCACACGGGGACAAGCCATATCGTATCGCTAGGATACCATTGTAACCCAAACCGGTCATATTCACTATCTATTCACATCACTGTACTGAATTATTTCAAAACTGTTCATCTTTAAATTATTTAAAAGTGCATGTCATAAATTGTATTTTAATTGTTAAAAGTTTGCATGAATTGTACTTTGCTCCCTCCTGACTGGAGATAACATTTTAGGTATTACTGAGGATCTGGAGATGATGATCAGTAGCTACTACGATCCCGATTTGTACCCGGCGGTACTTCCACCAGAGGAGGATGATGTGGCATCGACATAGATGCTACTTAGTTGTGGAGAGTTTTTAGTTGCTGTTTTAATTTCAGTTGTGAACCTTGTATTTGGAACAAGTTTTAATATCGTTAAATAAATGTTGTGGCAACTTTGAAATTTAAATTTGTTGTTGATTGACCTGCACAATGAATTACAGCTTACTGCCGCCGTCTCATCAACGGCGCAGGCTGGGCATGATCCGATTCGACCCAAGTATTTGGGGACCGGGTCGTGACAGGTATTCTAGCTCTAGTCGAGATCCTCTCTATCTCTTCCAGGATGATTGTGCTTGGATCGTCTTCGCTTCGCTCGCCAAATTCATTTCTTTTCTCATGTATTTTTCCTTTACTTGTTGGTAGTGGATTTGTCTCCGCCCAACATATTGTATCAAGACAATTCATTATCATTATATGATATCTTTTATTCATTTATTTTGTGTGGATGAGATTAGTTATGGTTCTACTGCATTTACAGCTTATGTATCCATACGAGACCCATGTACCTCGTATGAATACAGCTGGCATGTCTACGTTCCTATTCCTACGTATTTTGGGACTGGGGCGTTACAGATTCATCACAATAATTCATCACAATAATCCAACTACAATAATTCATCACAATAATTCATCACAATAATTCATCACAACTATAATAATTCATCACAACTACTTAAGTTTCAAGCATTCCACATCCACAATTAAGTTTTAAACAAGTACATAACTATTCCACATCTAACTTAAGTTTGAAACAAGAAAAATATCCATATCCAACTACATGTGATCATGCCGGGCCTTTGAACGAGACTCCCTATTATTCATGAAGGGGAACTCGATCACGTCGTCGATGCGATCAAGCTCGTTGGCGACCGTGATACTAGTGTCACTTTGGCATCCTCTCCGGAGTGTCTGGGCCAATTTCTTCACCTTTTGAGACTGAAAATAAAAGTATAAATGAATTAAGTCTACAAACATGAAAATTTCAGTCTTATTACAAATACGGAACTCACCATCCTCACCAACCCAGCATACAAGATATTTTTGGAAGGAGAGCTCCAATTGCTCCGACGGCCACGGGACCCGGGTTTGTAGGGTTCGACAACTTAGGATGTCCGATCCCCAGAAAGTACGGCATGTAGTCCTCGCTGCAGTCGGCCATCTGGGTGACCGGTCGTCTTTCAGATTCTCGAAGTACATGTCGTTGCCACTCGGAATAAAAGTCGGTCACCTAGTCAAAATCTGCCGGTTTGTAATTTAAATGTTGGGTTCCGCGCGGAGGCTCCAACAGTCGTAGTGTGCGCTTCGGTACAGTTTGCACAAAGCCAAACAGACGAAGTACTCTATCGGGCATGTACGGCTCCGTGATATCATAGCATGTGATCATGACATAAAATAAAGAAACTGGTTGGACCTCACGATTCAGCTCACATAAATCCCGGTATGGATTCCAAAAAATCTGTAGGAAAGCAGTTAACAACAAAACAAAATTAACATGAAAAAGTAAGTCAAAAATTAGTACCTCTTCTGGTACCAAATTGTCTAGTACTTCACTAATGGAAGCCAGTATTTGCCAGTTTTTGGTTTCCAGCTGGGATGTCCTCCATCGACACACTCTAGGAAGGTGTTCAACATACTCTGGATTCAGGTCACCCCGTCTGAGCATCGGAAAGTGCTCGTATATTCATGCCTATTTAATTAATAAAAAAATTATAAAATATTAAAGAAAAAATTAAAGTATACAAGATTAAATTGTTAGAAGTTTTCTTACATGTAGCAGAGTCTGACAACCGGCCATTGTCTTAGTCCCGACACGGGATGCGATGCCGAGCTCGCGGTAAAGATTGGCTAGGATACCGCCTCCCCAGGATATATTAATGAAGTCATCCATTCAGATAAGTTGAGCATGTACCTAGCATGTATCGACGTTCCGGACTTGTCTGGAATGCCGACCGTTCCTAGGACGAACAGCATATACGCACGGGCCACCGCGTCGACCGTATCATCGTCATCGTCATCCACCTCCATATCCATGAAGTGGTCCACCAGAAATGATAGAGGAATTCCGTACGACTTCTTGAAACCTGGTAGAGTTGTAAAACTCGTAGCCTGAAGTCCAAGGTGGATTGAGATGAATTTGACGATCTTCTCGTACCATTTCACGGATTTCTCATTGGTGTAATATTCTTTGGTCATTACGCACCCGGTCACTGGCAGCTCCAGTATCTGGTAGACATCGTCAAGTGTAATGGTCATCTCCCCTGCTTGGAGATAAAATGTGTTGGTCTTCGGGTGCCATCTCTCCACAAAGGCGGATATGAGGGCACTATCCATTGTCCGATAGGCGTTTTGTGCCAAATTGTGCAAGCCGTTCGGTATGATTTTGCTCCGGACGGCCTTCGACAAGCTTGTAAACTGCCAGGACACGATTTTCTTCTCGTGACTCACAGCCCTAAGGATCGATATGTCCTCTGTATATCGAACAATAGAAAAGCATATCAATTATGAAATACATATATATAGTATACTAAACTGTTAGCTTACAAACGTAATATACATACCGGGTTCTTTCATATTTCATACGCAATGTGGTTCTCAAAAGAAACCAACATTGAGCAACCGGGTGGACGGACAGGCGGTTCAGAAGGACCGGGCTCCTCAAAAGGACCGACCTCCTCAAATGGAGCAGAACCGTCTTGACATGATAGGAGTCGGGAAATTGGCACGTCGTTGTCGTCTTCATCGGAAGAACGCGTAGGAGTAGGAGCTCGTTGCTTCGACCGAGCTTGACGTTCCGATGGCGACGTCCGAGATCGAGCTTGGGGCGTCGGTTCGGAAATTGTTATCGGACGCTCGAGAGGACGTCCCGCACCATTCTTCCGCTTTGATGTGGTAGGCCGTATTCTTTTGTTAGCGGCCGATGGAGTGCATGACAATATACAGTTATTAAATAATACAAACAGCATACAGTTACCCAACCCCATATGTCATAACAGCAGGACTGCCAGGCCAGTGGCAGTCATACTGAAAATTGGGGCTGCCATAGTCCGAACAGCCCTCTTGTGAAAGAGGACTTCCAGGACTGTGGCAGTCCTGATTTTCAGTAGGACTGCCACAGGCCTGGCAGTCCTAATATTATGAGACCCGAACTGCCACAATGACATGCTAGTTTGTCGTGTTCTAGGGTTAGGGTTTCAACATAAAATACGGGTTTCTTGTGATCAAAAATTAGGAAAGAGAACGTGAAAGAGATTCTAAACCTATTTTATCAAAAAAAAATTCAAGAATTAAAAATATTTTAGGGTTTCGAATAGAATGTACAAAATTCTTGAATAAATTAGGGAAGAACGAACCTAGATTCCGGTTGCTTTGACTTGCGTGTCATCTCTTCGAGAAGGTTGTGGAAGAAATCTTGGTAGAGGAATTGGAAGTGGAGTGGTTGAGAAGAAGAAATTAGGGTTTTAGGAGAGGAAGAGGGAGAGAGTTCTTTTTTTCTTCTTGAGGAGAGAGAGTGTAAAATGAAAATGAAAGTGAAATGAAGGGTTTGGGGGGTTGGGCTGCCCCCTATCAAATTTTGGGTGCCCTATAGCAAATTCTCCACCTTCTTGGGCTGCCCCCAAGTAAGTGATGCCCCCAAGCAATTTTGGTGGTGCCCTTAGAAAAACCCTATATAAGTAACCAGTTTATGAGCTATACAGGCAGTATGGGAAAGGTCATGCATTGGTGAATGGTGTAGATAGGTCTTACCTAAAGGGAGTTACCAACCTACAGGATTTAGAAACCAAATAGGATGGAAATGACCTAGACACCTAACAAACAAATAGATAGGATTGTTGTACTCTTAAATTGTGTATTGATTCTATTAGTTCATAATATAGGTTTGTTGGACTCTAACTCAGTGCTAGACCTGTATCATTAGCTCAGGACAACAGGAAAGTACATATACTGATTGCTTTCAATTTCTAATAGTTTATCTATTACATTATACATATGTTCTCCTGCTTGCTGACACGCTTGTTACACGGGTTAGTATCATGGATCGCTACATATTATACTTCTTGAGTCCATTTACATGATTACCGTGTCCGTGACTTGTTCGAGTCCATGAGTACTAGTTGGGCAAAAAAATATCTTATTAGACATGTGAACTACCATTTCCATCATATTTGTCTATTCGTGACTGATAGCAGCCACACACGACATATGCGGTTGGCCAGATTACCCCTTAGCTATTCACATATCGAACATGATATTTCAACATACGTAGATAGTTGTCATTTACTTGATTCTCCTTGTTTCTACACCATATACCACGTCACCATATTTACATGTTTCCTTCTAGTTGATATATCATGTATAAAGTTACATGTTTCTTCTTATATGCCATGACATCAATTTTTCTTGCTAGTCTATCGCACATATGCTATTTCCATGTTTTGTAAATTCTAGTATGTCTTGAATAGCCTGTTGTTATGTGTGCTTGTTCCAATCATGACTGGATAAACTATTTTTAGGTGATGAGTTAGAGAATTTTTGTACTACTTATTATGAGCAGACGATAGACGATAGATCCTAATCTTGGCATACCGGAGGATTTGGATGCGACTTTAGCCGAGTTGTCCTCTACATATGACATTTAGTTAGATATTATTTAGTATTAGCCGGATTTGTCTTCGGGAACCTTTCTAGTTGTTTTATTTTATTATTGGGGATTATTTAAGTTTGGACCAATGGATTTGACATTTATTAGTATTTAACTCTTTGAGATTTATTTAGTTTTATATTTATTTGTTCTCTCTAGCTGTGTTGAGTACTTTTTCTCTTGATTCATCTATGGCTTTGGAATGATATAAAATATATATAAACTCCGTGGTCGTGTTTGTTATACTGTAGAGGTTTAGACAGCATTCTACCGCCACACTTCGGTGTAGGCTGGACGTACCCATGGCTCATGTCCAAATACTGGATGCAGGTCGTGACAGCATGGCTCATGGAGATGCTAAAGGTGGTCGGGTGTTGTCTATGGAAGAGATTTTGGGTTGAGGAACTTGGCTGATATATATAGGGAAAGAGATGGTATATGTGCAGAGTCGGTTCATATGGAAAGATAAAGAGAGAGAGAGATTAGAACTAGACAAGGTATAGAATTTAAAAGATTCGTTTAATTCCTTGAAATAGATAATGTGTGTGTGTATATATATATATATATATATATATATATATATATATATATATATATATATATATATATATATATATACATGTCCATATAGATATATTCACATCCTTGCAAAATTTAGGATTATGTTGCCTAATAGATTTTCTATCCGATTGGGAATAGAATCAATATCTTTGGTTTTACATACATATAAATACGAATATTTACATATACAGGTATCTAACTTAACATATAATCTGGTTTAAATAATACTAAATAATATTATTCATTTATTAAAATAAAAACCAAAATTAATATAAATCATAATCCATTAATAAATTAATATTAAAATTAATGTAAATACATATTTGTAATATCAAGTAATTTTAAATCATATGAATATAAATCTATAAAATGATCAACACGGTAATTTAAAATAATATTTAACATTTTGTCAAATAACAAAATAATATTATTTATCACTATAATATAGATAATATTCGATGTCATCGAATAATCTTAAAACATATTTCTTTATAATCCAAAATTCTATAAATATTTATAAATTTCAAAACAATTTTCAAAATTAATATTTAATAACGTCCAAAGTTGTAACCAAACATCTTTCATAATTCTAACAATATAATTTAGTAAAATATTTTTATTCAAAGAAATTAGCAATCTCAAAATTAAAAACTAGTTTTTGATAAAATAATTAATCATAAAGTCATTCACTAAGTCTCGACGAAAATTATATTTAAGCACAATAAATAAAATAATAAAAAAATAAAAATTAGAAAAATTCGGGAAGAGGAGTTGCACCTACTTTATGCAAGACGTTAAATTGATAGGGAAATTGTTGAAAACACGTGTAGGCAACTCTAGAGGGGGTGAATAGAGTTTGTGTCAATAATCACCAAATAAAAATTAACTCTATATCACCTCCACAAAAACAACTATCAAGATAGTAAATAAATCAGAAATAAATGCGAAAGGAATAAAGATCAGAAGAGCATTCGCAGACACAGCAGTTTTAACCTGGTTTCCCTCGTGGAGGACTAGTCCAGGCCTGAGAACTCTAGCTCAGGATTCAAATCCACTATTTGTGAAATAGTAGTTTACAACCCGTGTCTTTTCTTCAGAAGAGCACGTGAACTTCTTATAGAGGATCGCAGTGGCAATTTGCTTGGATTTTTCCAAGCGACTTGGAATTGTCCAAGTGACTTTTCTTTTCAACTCTTGCACAAAAACTTCTAGCTGAATCGCACTTGAGCACCTTGGGGCTTAGGAAGTTTTGTGGCTAGTAGATTGGAAGAGTAAGGCTCTTGACTATATAGGCTATATAAGAGAAGAAGAATAGAAGAGTGGATAGTTTCAAATGAGAGAAACCAAGGCCTATTTATAGGGTTCGGGACAAGCAGAATTCGGCCAGAATTCGGTATGGATAATTCAAATTTTTGGCCGTTGGACAGCTTGTAGCAAGCAGGCCCTAAAAATCAGGGTGCTAGAAATCAGGGGACAGAGTTCGGCCCGAACTCTGTGTGGAGGCAGAGTTCGGCCCGAACTCTGTCTCCAGCAGACAGAATTGGTCCATTGGGCTTTTGGACTTTGTGGAGCTTGGGCTTGGTTCAGGAATTGGTCTGTTGTATGGTAGAGCTTTGGAGAGATATGCTAGGGGTTGAGATGACTCAGTGCGACTCAACATACACATTCTCCTAGACTCAATAAATTGAAGATTACAGACTTAGAACAAGTAGGAAAACCAAGAGCCCTTGGATGATGCCTTTCTTCTGATATTTGAGCAGCCCTGAAGACATCTTTTTCCCTGACAGCAGTCGTCCGAAGATAAACAGATCTGAAAATCTGAATACCTTTCGGGGGCTTCGCCCCCGAACCCCCGACGGGGGGCGCTGCCCCCCTCGACCCCTGTCCGCTGACCGGGCAGCGGAACCCCCGATGCGAGGCCCCGGATAGGTCGCTAGGTGGTTCGGAGAAATCTTTTTGTATGACGTCGTCTTCGCTCCATCATTAATTCTTCATTGCCTATGTCCTGTATGATCATGTTTGATCATGCTTACTGCATGTCTACAAATACATGTTAGGCCAGCAAAATATGTTGCAGTACGATAGAAGCATAGCAATATAATACAGGACAATTAGGACATTGCTAAGTTTAAGTAACAACATGATAGCATGTTAGGCCAACAAAATATGTTGCAGTACGATACAAGCATAGCAATATAATATAGGACAATTAGGACAATGCTAAGTTTAAGTAGCAACATGATAGTGAGTATATGAGTATTAGTGACATCATTATGTTAAACTTAACTGATTAGCCATATTCAAAAACACAATATAATCATTGGGCCAACAATTGTCACATTGCAAACACAGTGTGAAACACTATCTGGGCAGGTAGTTTAACATTTCTATGTTCTACACAATTGATACAAAACATGATTATTCCTTTAGCTATGTTGGTTCATCTATTTTGTTAACATACCTACTTAGTGGTAAGAAAAGTACTAGAATATGACATCCATTTTATTAAGTATGAAGGCAAGGCAAAGAGAGTTTATTGAAGCCACCCACCTGAATAAGGACTTGCCTTGACGGAGCGGGACTCCGAGCAAGTCACTGCATAGCTAAGTTTAAATATCATTGTATCAATGATCCATCATGTTGAACTGAGCGGAGCGGGACACTACATCGATTAGCAGTTGTTACTCAAGTTTCAGCTCTACACTAATATAATGCACATACCAGCAGTTGTGACTCACAATTCAGCTATTCACTATTATATGCTCATACTAGCAGTTATGACTCAAGGTTTAGATCTTATCTGATATACACACATACTAAGAGTCATGACTCATGGTTCACCTATTCACTAAATGGTACCTATATACATGATGGTCCATGGGTTACTCCCCATGATTAGTATTTGGGACGTACAAGCCCATCTCACTAAACGATTATCACCCCCAGATCGTGAGGACTTCTAGCCTCAGGGTGTCCAGTTCCCTCCTAGGTCGAGCGATTCTGGTGCCCCGGAGATCGGTCGAGAGATTACACCCTTATGCATAAGTTATCCAGGCTAATGCATGAATGCAACTTCTATCAGAAACTCCACAATTTAACGGTTTATCGATAAGCAAACATTCCATCTTTTTTTCTTCTTTTCATATCACAGAGCCAATAGCTCTTCTCTTCTTTTCTCTATACGGACAAGTCGTATCACCTCCTTTAACAACACAAGTGCTTACATAGAGTTCTATCATTTCAACATACGATTAAGGAACATGAAATCATTTTTTTACGCAAGCATGGCAACAGTTCTATAATATTAAGCATAGAATTCTACTCTTGATAGCATACGATTTAAGGACATATAAACATTTTGTCATGCCCAGTTCCAAAATACATAGGACAAGGATACAACACCATGGAAACTATGTATCAAAGTAGACTCCAGCCAACTTGAATACGTATACGCTGTCTATACTATAGTATTATGTCTAATATGACAAGTCAAACTAAATCCGAATCCGCATAAAGAATAATTATTAAAGAATGAACCATACGTAAAAAAGTTGGCTACCATGTAATACACATGTTCGATCAAGCTCACGAAGAAGTATAAAACTTGCAAAAATATTTTAAAATTTTTAGGATTTACATTCTATCCACCATAAAAGAATTTCATCCTCGAAGTAATGATTGGACGAAAACAACCCGTAATGAGGTGAACGAAATTAATTTCCAACGGGGTGGCACGATTGACGGGTACAAATTAATCTACACAATGATCATCAAGTCAAGAGCTTAATTCCTAGTCTCTTAACTACTACATCCTAGATCCTCTTAATCTTCTGAATCTACTGATTAGTTTCCTCATATATATATATATATATATATATATATATATATATATATATATATATATATATATATATATATATGTTCAAGTCTTGAATCTAAATTCAAATAATAATAATAATCCTTAGCCATTTCTAATCCTCGAATTTTAATTCATCAATATTCCTAAAAATTCAAATTTTAAAAATACAAGTCAACTCTTACCTTAATCTATTTAAAATTTTAGTGACCAACATTTATTCAATAGATCATGTTCCAAATTTCAAATTTCAAATTTTGTAGCCTTCAAATTTAGATTTAATTTCTAGCCTTAAAATTTAAATTGATTATTCCTCCCTCAACTCAAAATTTAACAAATCCTCTAATTGTAATTTTTTTAAAATCAAATCTATATATATTCAAAATTTTAAATTTAATCCTTAATACACTCTTCTCCTCAAGTCAAATCTTTATCCTCAATTCTCTTATGTTGTTAACATTAGCTCAACAACCATAAACGTTCTTCTGAAAATTCTTGAAGTCAAAAGCACTAAAATCTTCAATCTTATTTTACTTGATCGCCTTCTCAACCAGTATCTAAGTGTTTCACCTTCAATATATAATATTTTTCTTTCTAATTTGACTATGACAAAACAGCTTCTACCTACCTTAGAATCCATCAATCTTTGATAAACACAATATTATACCTTATAAAAACTGCCTCAAAGTTTAAATTGAATTCAATCTCCTCTCATTCAAGTTTGTAAATTCATAATAACTTTATTAATCATTTCAATATTTAATTTACCACCAATAAATTATATCGTGCCTTGAGGACATCTACCCGCCTTTGGTCACACTATTCCAACAAAACACATGTTGCCAACATTACATAACTTGCCTATTAGTTGCAAAAATTCAATACCACTATATACATGCGACATCCTCAATACCCCTCATATCTATCAAGGCAACAAAATTTTAATAAGCAACTAATTTACACAATTTACCTAAGGGATATTGATAAATTTTATAAAGCACGAACATTCGTCACTCCAAAATAGGAAGGGATGATAATCAATGACACAAGAAAGCAAAATAAAATAGTTGAGTAGAAAACGAAGTTCAAGAATGATAAAGAGATTCCAAAATAATTGTCAAGAAAATTATGGATTGAGAATCATATCAGATTATATCCTAGTGCAGGCTCGTTCAGTACAGTAGCATAACCGAGACGATATGCTCTGACCTGCATGGGCCACTACAAAAATATGTCATGTCCCAGTCCCAAAATATATAGGACTATGATACAAAATTATGCCAGCTATGTAAGTATCAAATAGACTCCAGCCCAAATACATATACGATGTTTATACTATGGTATTATGTCTAATATGACAAGTCAAACTAAATCTCAATCCACATAAAGAATAATTATATAATGAATGAACCATATGTAATATAATCGTCCGTCCTGCAATACACATGTTCGATCAAGCTCAAGAAGAAGAATAAAGTTTGCAAAAACTAGGTTGTAATAGCAGTAAAGTCATGGTAATAAATAAAAATACGGAAGAACAATAATGAAGTACCACTAATGATACCTGAATCCTGCAAAAGCATACATCAACCCAAGCCTACAATCGGATCTTAGCAAATACCTAGAAAGATCACCAGGCCCTCAGAAGGGACATAGCAAGATACATAATATACATGCCATGTACAGTAAATAAACATGCAAGATAGACAAGAAAATAGATACGAAAGAATAGCTAAGACGCGAGAATACTAAGACAGTGGCATGGCATAGAGAAGCGTAATACTAGACATGGATAACAAGTAAATCGCAGTGACCGCAGTCCAGTGAAGTGCTAACAGTCCTATAGAAAGTAGCCTAGTGAGGGAGTCCATGTCTATAGTAGCCCTCTATCGTAGTCCAGTGAGGGACTCCTGAGTCGAGAGTGGTCAAGTAGACAATTCTAATATCGGTCAAGGGTCAAGTCAACTCAAATCAAGTTCAGATAACCGGATCAAATCAAGCCCAAATCAAGTCAAGCGTATAAGAATACGAGAATCTAGCAAGTATAATGTAGCCTGAAACAAATATGTGACAAGAAAAGAAAAACATGTAGCATATAAGAAAACAAGTAAAAAATACATCATGAAGCAAGTAAAAAAAATCATGGAATAGTACAAGAAAGAAATAGACATGAACAAGAATGACTGGAAGTAAACATGCATAAATACTGTACAGATTTGCAAGGTATACTTGCTTGTAGTCCAAGCCCCCACTGAATCCGCAATACCAAGGCATAACCAAGAGTTCACACATATAATAAATATTATTATTATTCTAAATTTACATATGAAACATGGGTTCATGGCACACAAGTTTACATGTTTCTAGGGAATACCTAGACATAGTTCATGGTTTTTGACCTCCAAAATTCAAGACTAAGACCACAAAAATGATATTTGGAAAGGAAAAAAGAGGAAAAAACAAATTTTAAAAAAATAATATAATAACAAAAAATGATAAACTAAAAATAAACGAGAAAAAAGAAAAAGCAAAAAAGATTTTTTTTAAAGAGAAGTATAGGGAAAAAAACAACAAAAGAAGGAACCTTTTTTAAAAAAGAAATGAAAAAAGCAAAAAAGAAAAACAAAATACAAAAAAAATCTTAAATAATGAAAAAATAAGAAAACAAAAATCTTATTAACCTGAGTATTCGTAATTCTCAAGTGATATGATTCTTAAGTGATATGATTCTTTATTTGCAGACAAATTATTAACCTGAGTATTCGTAATTCTCAAAAATATTTTTTTTTTAAAACTAAATCAAAGATAGGAATATATTTTTCACCCAAAATTTGTTTAGAAAAAAATTGCATAGCAATGCCGGCAGGAATTTATATGTGAAAATATAAACCTTAAGAACACCATTTAACCTTTTCTATAACCCCTGTCGTGACATTAGGGAATCAAATATATGTTAGTCCGAGTCCATCAACTCCAATAATATATACTGGAATCAATATACTAAAGAACAGAAGATGCGTGCTAGTATGCTACATGAGAACGACAGTATATAGTAGTTCACTATGAACATACAAAATACAAAGCTTCATAACGGACATGACTCCCTTCCAAAACAAGCCAAGTAGCCAACAAAATAAGTGTCCTCACTCTCTCCGACCTGCCCACCAAAGCACGCACACCTATTCTTCTGTTCAAACAATGGACCCCGCTGAAACCGTCGGGTATGGGTTTGGATTTGGGTTTGGGTTTGGGTTTGGCAGAATCCAAATGCAAGAGCTCTACCCGAATCTGAAGCTTTGGTTGACAGAAAAGGGCAAAGCCGATATAGGAGGTTGGGTTGCTAAGTCAGAACTAATTTTGATTGTCCTTTGTACATATTAAAAAGATATAAGTTTAAATTGGGTTTGTACTGTGCTGGAGCTAATTTTGGTTGTCCTTCACACATATTGAAAAGATACAAGTTTAAGTTGGGTTTGAACTGTACTGGTCATAAGAATACCAATGGACCTTGGGGCCGTGTCCGAAGTCTTGCTAGGCTTACCCCTGAATCGGTCCTGAAAAAGGGTACTATGAAAGTGAAATTTTGAGAATAAAAATTTATATGATAGATTAAATTGTAATTAAATATTCTCAACTCTTCTTAATATATTTATTTGACGGTGTTCGACGTAACATTTAGGACTTTTTGTCCACACTGTATTATATGTCTTTTGGATCAGGACTGTCCCCAACTCCCACCACAATGGAAGGACTAATACGTTCCACTGGCTCGATCCACTCTTCCACCACACAGCCAGAGCTTTTATGCCGCTTCTTGCTGACCACAAGGATCACTGGATTCTACTTAACTCTTCTTAATAAGATCTTGATTTGCACTTTAATATCTTCAATTTTTAAGTTTTAAAACGTACCCTCTTTGTTAGGCATGAATCCCAGTTTAACGTGCATGTAACCATTTTTTGCAGTCATCTCCCTAAATAAAAATAACAATAATCTTTTGATCCTAATAAATAAATAACAATAATAAACAAAATAAATCGAACCCTAATCTCGACCCACTTGGCCATCGTTGTTGTTGTCATCCTAGTCAGACCGAGAATAAAGTATCTAAGATTAATTTATAAAATCAGCAAGTTTAAAAAAATCTAAATAGTAATCAGGGTCTGTCCTAAGAGGGAGCAGCCAACATGTTGGGCTGCCAAAAAATTTCTTATATATATATATATATATATATATATATATATATATATATATGGGAGAGATCAACATTCTCTTATTTTTGCATCCCCCAAGCATTTCCATGATAACACCTGTTGGATCTTGTTTAAGTCATCTAATCTAAACCATTGATTTTTCAATGGTTAAGCTTAGATGAGTTAAACAAGATCCAACGGATGTGAAAGAGGAGATGTTTGATAGATGTAAAAGTGAGGGGATGTTGATCTCTCTCTCTTTAAAAATATATATATATATATCGATGGAGCCCCGCCAAAGTCCTGCCCCCTGCACCATCGATATATATATATTGGAAGAAGGTAATTCCATTTATGAGAAAAGAGTACACCCGACGTTCATGTTTAGACACGTCGTATATTCAACATCATTACATCATTATCGATATTATGCACAATGCCAATATTTGAAAAACATCGTCCCTCGAAAATACGCTAATTCTGCTCCTTCCATACGTGCCACACCGTTCCAGCTATCCTGATACGTGCTTCCGAGAACCAGCATACTCCTTGTTGTCTTCCCTGAGAGATGCTACTTATAATAGCCAGGATGTCCCGCTCCCCATTGGTCGTGAGACCCAACCTATTCCTCTGTTGCTTCCAGATGTCCCTGTATGCCACGAATAAAAGTTATACGAACTTTTTGTATTTAAAACGTTAAAAGAGTACAAGAGATTTCTAAACAGGAGATCTAGGTACATTTTTTTTTGGAAAAGTATGACGGTGGAGATCGAGCATTGCAGCGGCTCCTTTACTACGTTGACGATCTGATGACGGATACGGGCTGAAAAAATCCGTCAGGAATAACCTCGTCGCTAGTCCACCGCTCTGCGACTAATTAGCGACGGATTTCCGTTGGCAAAATAAAAACTTTTAGCGACGGTAAGCCGACGGTTTCCCGTCAACATCGACAGGTTAAATTTTTAATATATTCATACAAATAGCGACGGACAATACGTCGCTAACTCGTCGCTAACCGCGTATCAGAGGGTTTCTGATACGCAATATCTGTCGCTAAAGCATCGCTAACGTCGACGGATTAGCGAGACATGAGCGACGGATAATACGTCGCCATACTTCTGGAAATCTTCCATATTTCCAGAACATGATCGACGGGAATTCCGTCGCCATTCCGTCGGCTCTCGATGGATAATCCGTCGGTAAGCTGTCGCTATCTTATATTCGTACAATTAGCGACGGATAGTTCGTCGCTAAGCTGACGCGAAGTAGTCGCTACATACACTACCTCGTCAGATTAGCGGCTACTTGGCGACGGATAATCCGTCGCCACCCTTCTGGAAATCTTCCATATTTCCAAAACATGATTGACGGGAAATCCGTCGCCATTCCGTCGCTTAAATGTCGCTATCTTATATTCATACAATTAGCGACGGAAAGTTCGTCGCTAAGCTGCCGCGAGGCCGTTGCTAAATACACTACCTCGTCGGATTAGCGGCCATTTGGCGACGGATAATTCGTCGCCATGCTTCTGGATATCTTCCATATTTCCATAATATGAGCGACGGGAAGTCCGTCGCCATTTCGTCGCTAAATTTTTCCAGAAACAGGCCGACGGATAATCCGTCGGAAAGCCGTCGCTAGCTGCAAACGTCCGTCGGCAGACCGTCGACAAGCCGTCGCTACATGCAAACGTCTGCCAGTATTTTATCGGTAATTCGTCGCTAACTGAAATATTTTTGAAAATTTTTTTGCAGGAAAGAGACTATTCCCTGTAATATAACATATTCAGCATCCACATTACACAAATATAACATATCTGACATCCAATATATCCAACAAATATCCATATTGCCAACACAATATCTCCAAACATCAATATATCACAACATACACAAAAATTATCCAACACAATATCCAACACGCTATCCCAACATACATAGCAAAATATCCAATCATAAACAAAATATCCAAAATATACACATCCAAATGTATAAATGTCCAAAAACATAAATAAAATCACTGAGAAGGAGGAGATGGATCGTCTCGTGCTCTCTCCGCCGCATCCGCTCTGCGTATATAATCCTCCACAATATGTAGCGGCACTTGGGACAAGACGTGGTCTGGAAGCGAGTGTAGCTGCTCTGACGACATCATGTCAAAGAGCGCCACGACCAGTACCAGGCGGGCCTCGGAAGAGCGGTCAAAAGAAAACTGTCCGAAATAAGAAGGACCAGGTCGATCCGAAGCACCGACAGCAGCAGTAGACGGAGCGGCAGCAGACGGAGCAGGAGCAGACGGATCGGGAGCAAAAGAAGGATGCGGATAGTGCCCCAGCACTATCGACCGTAAATCCGACACTATCGTGGCGAGAGTCACAAGCTGCGTCCTCACATCGCCTGCGGGGGGCACGGGAGGAGGCAGAGGAGGTGGATATCTCGGAGTCGACGTCTGCAAAAAAATTGCCACGGAACCTAAGCCGTACAGGTGCCCTTTCCTAAAGCCGCCGACGAATTCTATGAACACGTCGTCGTAGCGAGCGTCCATAGAAGAGGGCGTCTGGGTGGGCGTCGTTTCGTCGCCATCCTCAGTAGGGGGCTCAATCCGACGAAGTGCCTCACGATATGCAGCCTATCCAATGAATGTGTTTATACTATAAGTTTTCCTAAGTTATTGTAAGCCCCTGAATTTAGGACTTCTTTTTTTAAAATTTTATGAATCAATTAGTTGTAATATATATTATTATTTGATTTAATGCTCTTTACCGTGACTTGGATTTCTAGAGCATCAGGGATGCCAGTCTCGGGAAACTTCCTTCTTGAAGTTTGTAGTAGACGAGATTATCTTCACATTGATATATCGAGTCCCACTCGAACTTGTTCCCTTGTACTCTTTTTGCTTCGTGCAAGTTCGGGTCAATTTAGACCATTTTAATTATTAATTGAATTCCCACTCTTTTCCTTGATCCTCATATGCACGTTACCATGACTTTTAATTTAGGAGCACCAGACCAGTCGTTTTCTCAGAACCAACTTGTCATGCATGATCTACTCGAGACGCTCTTCACCCATGACCTTCGTGTCCCACTCAGACACTCTATTTTGTGCTCCATTTCCTTCACACAACTTTCGGTTCAATTTAGGCCAATTAATTATCTACCGTAAAACCTAATTTAATTTCCAACTTAATTTTCGGGCCCGACATCGGTCCAATCCAGTCGACCCAATATATGGCCCGGGCCTATTTTGAGCCTACTATGCACGCGCCACTTGCGTGTCACCGATTTGATCTCCCTTGTGCTCCCATTCCATCCGTAATTTTAATTGGTTTAATTTATAAATTAATTAAATCTTGGCTTCGACTTTGTCCAAACTTGGCCCAACGTTCGACCCAGTTTGGCATGGACCCTCCATCATGACTACCCAAATACCCCGCGCAATTTTCCTATCTTTTTCCCCTATTCTAAAATATCCCTCTATCTCTCTACTTATTTAATCTTATTTTATCCCTTGTATATTATATATGTATATATGTATATATGTATATGTGTATATATACATATGTATATACACTCACACTCTCTCTCCTTTCTCTCTCCTCACCCAAGCACACACACACATCCCTATCACCAGCTCACCCCCTCTCAACCGACATCCCCCCTCTCTCTATTTTCTCTCTATAAAATATCTCCCTCTCTCTCTAAATATCTATCTCTCTCTCACTCTCTCTTTATTCTCTCTCTCATTTCCTCTTCTAACACCAAGCCGACCCCCTCTTCCTCACGAACACTCCGGCCGGTCCCCTCCTCCACCACCTGGCCGGAGCTACAGCAACCACCACCACCATTAACAACATCATCACCTTCACCATCATCATTCTCATTCACCTCCACCGCGCCCATCTCCTCCACCTTTCTCTCCTCCTCGCGTGCCCACCGTCGCCGCCCGCCGCCGCCGTGGCCGTGCCGGGCCGGGCTTGGCCGAGCAGCGTCGCACTAGCTGCAGCAGCGGCAGCAGCTGCGGAGGGCGCAGGCAGCAGCCGCGCGCCTGGCCGCGCCGTGCGCCGCCGTCTCCGGTCACCTCCGCCGTCGTGGGCCCCCCACCATGGCCGACGACCACTGGTGCACTACTCTGGATGGCCACCGTCTTTCGGGATGCGCCGTCTAGGCGATTTCAACATTTTTCTCGGAGTTCCGTCGACGCGCGCGCGAAGAAATTCCAGAATTCGTGCTCCGTCGCAGCGACTTTGTGCCGATTTTCTGGGAGATCCGACTGTTGGATCGGCAAAATCCTTGCTCCGTCTCAATCTTGGTATATACCCCTTCGCCTCTGTCAAATTTTGCCCGTTAATTCTGTCGTTTGATACATCAAATCTGGCCGCAAAGTTGACCGTTTAATTGTGTACAGTTTTACGATGCCAACTTCGTCGACTCGTAACTCCGCCGTCGCAGCTCCGTTTTATGCGCCTTCAGTTCCGGTGCACAGCTGGTATAACCCTCTTCCCGCCCCCTTTAGATTTCATTTCAGTTTGAGCTTGTTAGGTCGGTCGAATTCGACGCCAAAGTTGGCCGTTCGAATTCTTAGTGTTGCACTTGTTAAATTCTATTTTTGAACCCGGGACTCCGGATTCAATTTCTGACACCACCAGTAGACTCGTGGCATCGTTCTGGCATGTTTTCATATAAAGTTTGTTAGATTTGGAGGACGTGGGCCCTGGCACACATTTCGGTGCAAAGTGGGCCCCACAGTCCGGGTCAACGGGACTTTTTGACGCCGGCTCATCGGAATCCAATTCCGGATATACCAATGAGTTTGTATCGTCATTCTGGACTCGTTGACATATAATTTTCTGAATTTTGAAGACATTTGCTCCGGCACGTATTTTCGTACAAAACGGATTCCAAATGTCCGCGTCAACGTATCATTTTGAGATCGGCACATCGAAATCCTATTTTGGACATACCGTTGGGTTCGTATCATCATTCTGAATTCGTGAATATATAATTTGCTAGGATTTGTAGACTTATATCCTGACACGCTTTTCGGTACAAAGTGTGTCCAACGGCGGACATCATTTTGACCCAAAATTATCGTTTTGCTCCTGTGTCCAAATTGGACTTTTAGACAGGCTATTCTAGCTATTTTGACCATTCTGGACACGTTGGTAATGGTTGTTTCACCATCCGACAACATCTGTAGGTTTTTACCCTATTATTATAATATTTTCTTCTTTTGGTTGTTTTAGAGACCCGTCGATTTCAGTGATTTCTAAATCACTAAAATTTATAAGTTGACCCTGTGGATGTTTATAGAGATTAGCTTTGACCCAGTTTGACCATGGTTGACTACTTTGACTGAACGTCGAAGTAGAGTCAACATTTGACCTAGGTTAGACTAGTTTTGACCTAGAGTTGACCAGAGTTGACCAGTTGACCAAAAGTCAACTGTAAGTCAACCCTTGACTTAGATTAACCTAGTTTGACTTGCCTTGACCTAGTTTGACTTGGTTTGACTTCTTGTGACCTAGTTGACTTAGTATGAGTTGATTTTACTTCCAAACCCTTATATTGATACAGTATTTCCACCTATAGGTCCTCGAGGCACTGTTCTTGGACCAGTTGACATATTCCACCAGATCACAGGCGAGTACATTCTCTGATAATATTTCTGTTTTATGATATCGTCTATGTTTCTTGTATTTAGTGTAGATATCCTTGTTCTCTTGACACATTGTTCACACGGATTGGTATTTCTCTGGATCCCGTCATGAGATGTTATTCCTCGCTTTCCTTGGTATATCTTGTGCAAGTCTTTCTTGTTCCTTGTGCATTGTATAGACACGATTCCTGCGAAGGCTAGCTACCCTCTCGGAGAATCGCGTGTCATGATGTGTCATGGTTGGATCCACTATACTAGTCGGGGACGGGGAGTATTAGTGTAGATGTGTGGTCATTATCCACCTTGTTTATTCTTGTAGACCTTGAATGCTACCAATCCTATACTCCACGTAGGATTGGCTAATCAGTAGACCTTGTGCAGACCCAAGCCGGCCACATGTTGAACTAGTACTCACACACTTAGACAGATGATTCTTGATTCTTGTACATGCCATGATCAGTTTTACTTGCCTTGTTCTAGCTCTAGATTTACAGCTTACCTTGCCATGATACTCACATGTACATTTCATGATTTCTTGTATATTCTCTCTATTTACTGCTACATGTTCAATATCGTCTAATTAGAACTGTTATTTGAGATTTGTGCTCGTTCCATCCTGACTGGATATGTTGACAAAATTTTAGGAGTAGTTGTGCCCTCAGTATTGGACTTCATGATGTTGCTAGCTGAGGTGGATCTCACTATTCTTCTATGTGAGTTGCCTGGTAGTTATTCTTAGTTAGTCTTGTTGTTCTTTTCTTATTTTCCTGTCTTATGATCCTTGTAGATTCTAGTTGTTCTAGTGATATTATTATTAATTCTTGTCTTATCTTCCTTAGTTTTCGTGATGTGACATGAGTACATTTCTAGTTATGGATTCTTGGATGTTGTAGTTAGTATAGTATGCTTAACAGCGTTCTACCGCCGATACCGCGGCGTAGGCTGGGCGTGGCCCACGTATTCGTACCCGTATATCCGGGTGCGGGTCATGACACGTTTTTAGTGGTGGCCCATGCAGGTCAGTCTTTGCTATTAATGCGAAGTCGTGGTAGTACTTGAGCTTATCTGTACTACTACGAGCCTGCCTTAGGATTAAGGTTGAGTCATGGAATATTTTAGGATTTTGGGTACTCAGTCACATATTAAGAACTTTTGGTAGATTCCAGGGATGACCCCTGGAAATCTTATTTCGAACTTTTCGAAACTTTTCCCATTTGTTCCTGTCCATCCTGATTTCTGAAGTTGATTTATGTCCGTTATCAACTTTATTCCTTCTTGGAATGAGTTGTGGATCCCAGAGGGAAAGTATAAGTTGAACTTATATATCTTCTAGGTTGAGACGGGAATATGATTTGCCAGTCTCATATCAGGTTGAGATTGTTTTAGATTATATTCCAATGATTTTCTTTATTTTGACCTAGATCGTACCTTTGGGACTTCCCCTGAAAACTTTTCCTTAATCCTGTCTCAGAATCTGTTTTTGCTAGTTCCCATTTACTTATCCTTGATTCGTCGTGGAATTTTGAATCTTGATGTTCGTTCGTTGTTGACTTTAACTTTGTATCTAAGATCAATTTTTATGAATTGAGTTAAGATATTCTGATAAACTTATTTGATGAGAACGATAAATGTCTATTTATGGAGTTTAGAATTTATCACAGTCATACTAGCTAGCACGACAGGGACGTGGAGCCTGATGATGGATATACTATCCTAGTTATGGAATTTAGATTTTTTTGCAGCCATACTAGTTGGCGTGGTAAGAAATCTCGATGACATAATTATAGGGTGTATACCCAAGTTATGGACTCCATTATTTATTGCAGCTATGCATACAGGCGTGGAAAAAATTCTGGCAACATAATTTCAGGAAGACGTATATGGTTATCAGATTATATTTTTAAATCAGATCACTTCGTCATGACCGGATGAGCAAGAACAATTCTTATCATTATTCTTCCCCATCTTGGTTAACTCTGTCTATCTACAGCCTAACTGGGATTTCTTGACAGTATTGTTTTGTGTTCCAGCTTTTGTATGATTTGACTAAACTCTTCTTCGCTAACCACTTGGATAATTATTCTTGTCCTTCCCGGTAATAGTTGAAAGTGCCTCATGGACTGATTCAAGGAAAGTTCGAAAAGTAATTTATCCTTGTATTACGGAATCGGGAGTTTGCATCCAGAGAAATACTGGCGAGGCATGACTTCGGATAACGGCATCATGGTTAAATACGTTCTCGAATTCTACTTGGACCACTCCCTAAGCATTTTGACTAACATCTTCTCCTTTATTTTGCAAAAATTGTTTGGAAATATTTCACGAATTTGGCCAAGTTAAATTCAGGAACCTATATTATTTGGCATGGCAGCTGTGCACTGCAGCCATCCGTCGTATTATGGAACAAGGAAGTTAATCGCAGCCAGATGCACACTAGCGCGATAGTAACTTCATGTGACATAATTACGGAGGTATATGGTTTTTGAGTTTTACTTCGACTACGTCCTATGTATTTCGTTTGGCCTCGTACTATTCTTGAAAATATTTCGATAATCTTTCCTGTCTTGCTTGACCCTTACCTTGTCTGAATATTAATATGGATTGCTAGACCCAGTCTTAGGTCCTTGTTATCTTCTATTTTTGACGATTGGATAGCCAGACCTTGTTATCAAACTTTGTAGTGTAACTGTAATATGTTAATGTGTGATTGTGGTGAGTATATTTCCTTGGGGATTTATTGGGTTAAGCTTATAGGACAGATATGAGTGAGTGATTAGAGTGGACTTAGAAAACCATTAAGGATGATTAGTTTGATAGTATATATTGATTTTAAGGTATCTAAGAAGGAGTAATGAAATATTATATTTAGTGACTACGGATTTAGGACTAGAATCTTGTGCTTAGATTTAAGGGTTTATATTCAGGAGTTCTTGAGTAAAAGAGAGAAGGCTCAATACCCAGAATAGGTTTTGAATGTACAATTTCAAGGAGATGGTGATTAATAGGATAAGGATACTTAGGACCGGGATAAGAAAACAAACAAATTGCTTTTGAGATTGGAATTTTGGTTGATGGCCAATCGTTGTGATATATATATACGTTCTCGAGGATGACCTATATTTTAGAGTATATGTAAAGGTCCTTATTGATATGAAGATTCTAAGGGGTAAATAGACATAGTTTTTATGGAAGAAGCTTGATGAACCTGAACCAAAATACCTGTAGAGAGAAACAACATAGATGATCCCAATGGTAGCAGATTGGGTATTGTAGCCATAGCAGTTGCGTGTTTTAGCTTGACCTATTAGATAATTTTAATTTCGAGGACGAAATTTTTATAAGGTGGGTAGGATTGTAAGCCCCTGAATTTAGGGCTTCTTTTTTTAATTTTATGAATCAATTAGTTGTAATATATATTATTATTTGATTATTATTTGATTTAATGCTCTTTACCGTGACTTGGATTTCTGGAGCATCAGGGATGCCAGTCTCGGGAAACTTTCTTCTTGAAGTTTGTAGTAGACGAGATTATCTTCACATTGATATATCGAGTCCCACTCGAACTTGTTCCCTTGTACTCTTTTTGCTTCGTGCAAGTTCGGGTCAATTTAGACCATTTTAATTATTAATTGAATTCCTACTCTTTTTCTTGATCCTCATATGCACGTTACCATGATTTTTAATTTAGGAGCACCAGACCAGTCATTTTCTCAGAACCAACTTGTCATGCATGATCGACGCTCTTCACCCATGACCTTCGTGTCCCACTCAGACACTCCATTTTGTGCTCCATTTCCTTCGCACAACTTTTGGTTCAATTTAGGCCAATTAATTATCTACCGTAAAACCTAATTTAATTTCCAACTTAATTTTTGGGCCCGACATCGGTCCAATCCAGTCGACCCAATATATGGCCATGGCCTATTTTGAGCCTATTATGCACGCGCCACTTGCGTGCCACCGATTTGATCTCCCTTGTGCTTCCATTCCATCCGTAATTTTAATTGGTTTAATTTATAAATTAATTAAATCTTGGCTTCGACTTTGTCCAAACTTGGCCCAACGTCCGACCCAGTTTGGCATGGACCCTCCATCATGACTACCCAAATACCCCGCACAATTTTTCTATCTTTTTCCCCTATTCTAAAATATCCCTCTATCTCTCTACTTATTTAATCTTATTTTATCCCTTGTATATTATATATGTATATATGTATATGTGTATATATACATATGTATATACACTCACACTCTCTCTTCTTTCTCTCTCCTCACCTAAGCACACACACACATCCCCATCACCAGCTCACCCCCTCTCAACCGACATCACCCCTCTCTCCATTTTCTCTCTCTAAAATATCTCCCTCTCTCTCTCTAAATATATATATCTCTCTCACTCTCTCTTTATTCTCTCTCTCATTTCCTCTTCCAACACCAAGCCGACCCCCTCTTCCTCACGAACACTCCGGCCGCTCCCCTCCTCCACCACCTGGCCGGAGCTACAGCAACCACCACCACCACCATTAACAACATCATCACCTTCACCATCATCATTATCATTCACCTCCACCGTGCCCATCTCCTCCACCTTCCTCTCCTCCTTGCACGCCCACCGTGGCCGCCCGCCGCCGCCGTGGCCACGCCGTGCCGGGCGGGGCTCGGCCGAGCAGCGTCGCACTAGCTACAGCAGCGGCAGCAGCTGCGGAGGGCACAGGCAGCAGCCGCGCGCCTGGCCGCTTCGTGCGCCGCCGTCTTCGGTCACCTCCGCCGTCGTGGGCCCCCCCATGGCCGACGACCACCGCTGCACTACTCTGGACGGCCACCGTCCTTCGGGATGCGCCGTCCAGGCGATTTCAACATTTTTCTCGGAGTTCCGTCGACGCGCGCGCGAAGAAATTCCAGAATTCGTGCTCCGTCGCAGCGACTTCGTGCCGATTTTCTAGGAGATCCGACCGTTGGATCGGCGAACTCCTTGCTCCGTCTCAATCTCGGTATATACCCCTTCGCCTCTGTCAAATTTTGCCCGTTAATTCTGTCGTTTGATACATCAAATCTGGCCGCAAAGTTGACCGTTTAATTGTGTACAGTTTTACGATGCCAACTTCGTCGACTCGTAACTCCGCCGTCGCAGCTCCGTTTTGTGCGCCGTTAGTTCCGGTGCACAACTGGTATAACCCTCTTCCCGCCGCTTTAGATTTCATTTCAGTTTGAGCTTGTTAGGTCGGTCGAATTCGACGCCAAAGTTGGCCGTTCGAATTCTTAGTGTTGCACTTCTTAAATTCCTTTTTTGAATCCGGGACTCCGGATTCAATTTCTGACACCACCAGTAGACTCGTGGCATCGTTCTGGATTGTTTTTATATAAAGTTTGTTAGATTTGGAGGACGTGGGCCCTGGCACGCATTTCGGTGCAAAGTGGATCCCACAGTCCGGGTCAACGGGACTTTTTGACACCGGCTTATCGGAATCCAATTCTGGATATACCGTTAAGTTTGTATCATCATTCTGGACTCGTTGACATATAATTTGCTGAGTTTTGAAGACATTTGCTTCGGCACGCATTTCCGTGCAAACCGGATTCCAAATGTCCGCGTCAACGTATCATTTTGAGATCGGCACATCGGAATCCTATTTTGGACATACTGTTGGGTTCGTATCATCATTCTGGATTCGTGAATATATAATTTGCTAGGTTTTGTAGACTTATATCCTGACACGCTTTTCGGTACAAAGTGTGTCCAACGGCGGACATCATTTTGATCCGAAATTACCGTTTTGCCCCTGTATCCAAATTGGACTTTTGGACAGGCTATTCTAGCTATTTTGACCATTCTGGACATTTTGGTAATGGTTGTTTCACCATCCGACAACATCTGTAGGTTTTCACCCTATTATTATAATATTTTCTCCTTTTGGTTGTTTTAGAGACCCGTCGATTTCAGTGATTTCTAAATCACTGAAATTCATAAGTTGACCCTGTGGATGTTTATAGAGACTAGCTTTGACCCAGTTTGACCATGGTTGACTACTTTGACTGAACGTCGAAGTAGAGTCAACATTTGACCTAGGTTAGACTAGTTTTGACCTATAGTTGACCAGAGTTGACCAGTTGACCAAAAGTTAACTGTAAGTCAACCCTTGACTTAGATTAACCTAGTTTGACTTGCCTTGACCAAGTTTGACTTGGTTTGACTTCTTGTGACCTAGTTGACTTAGTATGAGTTGATTTTACTTCCAAACCCTTATATTGATACAGTATTTCCACCTATAGGTCCTCGAGGCACTGTTCTTGGACAAGTTGACATATTCCACCAGATCACAGGCGAGTACATTCTCTGATAATATTTTTGTTTTATGATATCGTCTATGTTTCTTGTATTTAGTATAGATATCCTTGTTCTCTTGACACATTGTTCATACGGATTGGTATTTCTCTGGATCCCGTCATGAGATGTTATTCCTCGCTTTCCTTGGTATATCTTGTGCAAGTCTTTCTTGTTCCTTGTGCATTGTATAGACACGATTCCTGCGAAGGCTAGCTACCCTCTCGGAGAATCGCGTGTCATGATGTGTCATGGTTGGATCCACTATACTAGTCGGGGACGGGGAGTATTAGTGTAGATATGTGGTCATTATCCACCTTGTTTATTCTTGTAGACCTTGAATGCTACCAATCCTACACTCCACGTAGGATTGGCTGATCAGTAGACCTTGTGCAGACCCAAGCCGGCCACATGTTGAACTAGTACTCACACATTTAGACAGATGATTCTTGATTCTTGTACATGCCATGATCAGTTTTACTTACCTTGTTCTAGCTCTAGATTTACAGCTTACCTTGCCATGATACTCACATGTACATTTCATGATTTCTTGTATATTCTCTCTATTTACTGCTACATGTTCAATATCGTCTAATTAGAACTGTTATTTGAGATTTGTGCTCGTTCCATCCTGACTGGATATGTTGACAAAATTTTAGGAGTAGTTGTGCCCTCAGTATTGGACTTCATGATGTTGCTAGCTGAGGTGGATCTCACTATTCTTCTATGTGAGTTGCCTGGTAGTTATCCTTAGTTAGTCTTGTTGTTCTTTTCTTATTTTCCTGTCTTATGATCCTTGTAGATTCTAGTTGTTCTAGTGATATTATTATTAATTCTTGTCTTATCTTCTTTAGTTTTCGTGATGTGACATGAGTACATTTCTAGTTATAGATTCTTGGATGTTGTAGTTAGTATAGTATGCTTGACAGCGTTCTACCGCCGATACCGCGGCGTAGGCTGGGCGTGGCCCACGTATTCGTACCCGTATATCCGGGTGCGGGTCGTGACATTTATAATCTAAATCCTATGTTTCCCTAAGTTATAGTTTTAATTCTAAGTTTTTATAATTAAGTTATAGTTATAATCATATGTTTCCCTAAGTTATAGTTATAATCATGAACGTAAGTACTTACATCAGTCTCTTGGGCCCTCGCGTCGACGAAGCTCCCGTCATTCCGCCTCTTGTGCGTATGCACGAATACGTCGTGAGTGGTGACCGCCTCCGCCTCTTTCTCCTCTTTCACTGCCTATTGGGCCTGCATACGTAGAATTTAATTAACTTCGTATATTAATAGTACCGAATTAAATAGTGGAATGAATTTGCGGTATCTCACCAAATCTGCACGCGTCCGTGCGTGGAGCCTTGATCCCCCGTATGCAGACCCACGGCCAGTCTATTCGCCTTAGCTTTCTCTGATTTTTCCTTGTATCAAGGAGTATTCATCTTCTCCAACATCTGCTCATAGTACTCCGCCCGGATCCAGTCCTTCTTCGTATGCGCCGTACGAAGGTCGTACACCGCATCCCATATCTTCTTCCCGGCGACGGTTTTGTTGGTCCTGCGGATCGCCTCCTCGCGATGGAGGGGCCACCAGAACGTCCACTGACACACAAATTCAAATATCATGTAATTAAAAAAATTAATAAATTAAAGAATAATTAATAATTAACCCTAAGATATATACCCTCATCTCGTCGAGCCAGACGTACTGCCTGTCCTGAGGCACCTCAGAAAAATTGAGGTAGGCGTCATGGTAGTTTTCCCGGATAATGCACCCTAGACTCCGGGCAACATCCCACGGAAAAAATCTATAAAAAAGCAACGACTGGATTATTGACTTGAATAAATGAAACAAATTTAATAAATTAACTTAAATTTACTTACGATTTACCCGTGGGCCATATCTCTCGTCGGAACTCGTCCGTCGGCCTCTCTGGTGGCGTCGGAGGATCCGAGGGTCTGCGCATGTACTCTCCGAAAACATGATGAAACTGAATCCGGGGGTACTCCGGGGCCCACCGTACAGTAACTGCTGGGTCCGCTGCTACATCTGCTGATGCATCCGCTGGTACATCCGGTGGCGGAACGGATCCGCTAGCGGATGGAGGAACGGATCCGCTAACGGATGGAGTCGCAGGCCTCGACGAAGATTGACGGCGGGAAGAGTGTGTGTCCGGGCTCTCCAGGTCGGGATCGGAGGTCACATCCGGGGAAGACGTCTGGCGATCACGACCGCTACCACCACGCCCACGACCACCACGCCCACGACCACCACCACCACCACCACTACCACGGCCAGCACCACCAGCACGAGTGCTCGCAACCATGCCCTGTAAATAGAACACATAAACATAATTAATAATATAAAAGTATAAATGAATATAAAACTAAACTAAAATATATATACCAACAGTAGGGCGACGAGTGCCGGCCAGAGGAGTAGGACTAGGAGTGCCATCTACAAAAAGAAAATCATACATTAAGTAGACGATCGAACGACAAAAACATGAACTGAAAGAAGAACACAGAAGTTTAATTTAAACTGAATCGTCCTCGTCAGCGGCCTCGGCCTCGACAAAAACATGAACTGAAATATACCGATATTTAATCATCGTTATCGTCCTCGTCTTCATTCTCATCATCATCCTCATCCTCATCCTCATCCTCATCGTCGACTTCATATGTATCCTCATCCTCATCAAGTTCTTCTTCTTCTTCTTCTTCTTCAGTCTCAATACTTGGGACAAGACATCCCTTTCTCCCCTGGTTGACATCTAAGTCTTGTATATCAACCTCTTCCCCCCTCTATTTTCCTCAACAGGAGGTATATCAACCTCTAATTCAACATCCATGGTATCCGACTGTTGTCCCAAGTATTGGGACTTTTCGATCTCGTCCTCTTGGTATGCTGGATCTCCAACGTTGAATGTATTTCTAGATTTAAACTTGCATACTGCTCACCAGTCAAATCGATCTCTACAATGCCTTGGGTAGCTTGTATAGTAGACTTGAACAGCCTGACTTACCGAAATCACCTATACCCCCTCCCCCGAACCGATACTCTGATTCGAAACCAATGATACTCATAGGAATGGTCTGATCCGAAACCACCGATACCCCTTCCACCCCCTCTCCTACCCCGCCGAACAGCAAACCCCGCTCCTCCTCCCATACCCCCCCGACAGCAAACCCCCACCATACCCCCTCCCCCAGCAAACACCCACCCCCTTCCCCCCCCGACAGCAAACACCTACCCCCTCCCCCTCACCCCCGATAGCAAACCTTAAACCCTACCCATGCCCCCCCGCCCCACACCCAACACCATCCACCCCCGTCCCCCTCCCACCCCCCATCACCGCCGCCCCCCGCGATAGCCGGCCCACCCCCCCACCCGAAACCCTACCCCTGCCCCGAAACCCTAAACCGTATCCTGCCCTCCGCCCTCAACAACCTCCCCCCCCCCACCCCGCCGGCTCCAACGACAGCCGACCCCCCCACCAACCCGAAACCCTAAACAGAGAGAGAGAGAGAGGGAGAGAGAGAGAGAGAGAGAGCATACCTGAGAGAGAGATATCCCGTCGGAGAGAGCTTCGCCGGAGAATGTGACCCGTCAGAGAGAGCTCGTCGGAGAGAGAGAAAGAGAGAGAGAGTTTTTTGGGGGGAATAAAAAACTCCCCCCCCCCCCGTCGGTTCAACTTAAGTTAGGTTACAGTATTTAGTGACGGATTACCAACGGATATATCCGTCGGTAGGTAGCCGCTAAATACCAACTAGATTACCGACTGAACGTCCATTGCTACATAGACGCTAATTTAGCGCACCATTTTTTTCAGATTTTGCCGCCACAGTGTGTGACATATTAGCGACGGACACGAATCCGTCGCTAAAGTTTCGTCAAATTAGCGACGGATGTGCGACTGATTTTGACACAAAAAAACTAAAATAATTTTCTATTGCTTTCTGACGGTAGCCAGTCACAAGGTAGTCGCGAGGCTGTCGCTATGGCCGACGGATACGATCCGTCGCTATTCCTCCGTCGCCAATTTGCTGTATTTTAGTAGTGATTTTCTCTGACTTTCAGATCCTTGTGAGCGGAACTCGGGGGTTGCCAATCAAGAAGACACCGAAGATCTCTTGAACGAAGGAAGACTCCATCTATTTATAGGCAAGTACATTTACGATGTGCATTAGGGTTTTGGCGTGCAGGGGCACTACGCGCGCGAGATTTCGAGGAATATCCATTATAACTACCCTGTGAAGGCTGCTGCTGAGCTGACATGTGGCGGTTGTTGGAATTCTCTGTGATCGAGATCTTGGACAGTTATCATCCTTTATCAGTATGACCGGCTAATAGATATATGGTGTGTGCCATTGCTCGATGATTTTGTTCAGATGAAACCGACTAGGTTTTGCTTTTATCGAGAGAACGACCGTTTAAACAAACTAAAATTCGATCTTATCTCAGGAGCGGTGGGGTTAAACAAAATCGAATTTAATCGTATCTAAAAAGATGCAATTGTTTAAACAAACTAAATCCAACTCTATCTTAGGGGTGGCGGTTTGAACAAACCGGATTTGATTGTATCTGAAAAGATACACAAAACTAAATCTAATTGTATCTGAGAAGATACAGGTGCATTACTGTTCACGTGGCATGGTGCCACGCTGTAGGGGAACTGTATGCTATACGAGCTGCACTTTTAGGAGTGTTCGAGCCACTGCGCTTTTAGGCGACGAGGATACTGTGCTCTTGAGGCGATGAAGTTACTGCACTTTTGGGTGACGAGGAGACCGTGCTCTTGAGTCGACGAGGTCACTGCACTTTTGGGCGACGAAAAGACTTGGCAACTTTCAACAAAGTGCCCTGCTGTATGTGAGCTGCGCACCACTGAGGCTTCGCTTTTAGGAAGATTTGAGGGATCATTGAAGGAGCTGAAGGGCGCTTCTGGGTTAGACTGAAGGGGTTGCGCTTCTAGGCAACTCTGAGGGAGCTGTGCTTTTATGAAGCGTCAAAGTCGCTGTGCTCCTTAGAAAATTAATGACTGCCTTTGAAATGGCTAAGTCAAAATCTTCTTTAATTATCGCCACTTTGGAGGGGCTCGAGAAGCGGTAGGTTCAAGATTTAGTCAAATGAATCTATTAAATGAGATTAATTATGTTGAGTCCTAGGTTCATCCCATTACTCCGGAGTCCTTTGATCGACTGCCATGTAGCATGTGGGTTGGACCAAACAGCCTATATAAAGAGGGGTTCTTTTGTGAGATCTTGCTCATAGTTCCCAGTCGTTCCCCTGTCATGCTCGACCCCGATTTAGCTTCAAATGTCCATGGGCCTTGCATAAGTCAACTGTTGGTTGTAGATCTCTTCGTTCAAAGAAGTTGTGGCCATGTAGAAGAACAACTACAGAGTTTCGATATGCACTTGAGCGTTTGGCATAAGGGGTTCAAACCTGAACAACATTTGGAGGTCTTCGAGGTCTAAGCTACTGGGTTTGGATTGATTGCCAACCCAAAGAGCACAGTTGTGCTCTGTCCTACTCAATAATGGCTTCATTAGCTATATTGGAGTAGGGGAGAGCCACGCTCCCTGTTAGGCTGGAAGAGCCACAGGTTGTGATATGGACTTCATACTGGAGTTGCGTTCTTGCTCGGGCCAATAACTGCTTCATTAGCCATATTGGATTTCCTCCATGTCTGACTTTGAAGTGGCTCACTCTGACAAGTAAGTGATTCGCTCTGACGTTGCTGCACTTTTGGAGATTGTGTGCTTCTGAAGACTGCACATTTGTAGGTTGTGCTTTAGGTTTTAGTTTGTATGTAACTATGAAGAGTCTGTAATATATCCTTTGTAAACATGATTTTAATAAAAAACTTTTCCTTATGCACTGTCTTTTGGTATAAGTGTTGAAGTGCACAGAAATTTATATGTATCCCGTGCTTTTGATGTTTTCTACGCTTCTGATATCTTCTGCGCTTCTGATATCTTCTGTGCTTTTTTATGCTTCTATAAGACCCCCTTCAAAGTTTTCGAACTTGAACAAGTTTGGAACAAGCATGAAATGCACATGTTATTGGGAATGCATAGTAGGTCACTGATATGCTGGCATCATGCTTAGCCATCAGCTTTAATGTGTTGGCCTATTGGTCATGGTTAAACCTGATCTTAATAATTGATCTAATTTTGTCTCGATATAAGGGCTACTTGGACGATTGCTAAAAATTGCTACCGTTCAAGACATGAAGTCGTTTTGCCACATGAGTCTGTATTTCATATTCAATATAATTTTCACATTTTATTGAGTCTAGGAATACGATGTACACCGAGTCGTACTAACAAATAGGCTATCCAAAATATTTTCAGAATATCCTTTGTTTTGAAAATAGCCCATTTAAAAAAGCTCATAACAGCTTAAACTTTTCAAAAAGTCCAAAATCCCAAAAACCAAAATTAAAAAAACCTTAACAAAACTCCATGGGAATTCTGCCCGAGTTCATTTAGTTCATGTTGGATTTTGAACTTGGTCATCCTGCTGTTACGGATGCAATGGCTATCTGCCGAGATTCTCTCAAACAATTATGTCTGAATTCTGCCCGAATTCTTCCTGAAAACCTATAAATAGAGAAGAATTTTTATCATTTCAACACACTCTCTCTTCTCATCTCTCTAAGCTTAATACATTCTTCCAAAGTGTTCTAAGATATTTATTTTCAAATTCCAAGCCAGTTACAATCCTCTAGTCGATTTTCCAGTATAGTACGGTCTAAAATTTTTAGAGTGATTGTAATCAAAGGCTTGATTGAAGAAAGATACTTCACATTTGAAGTTGGTCGAGTACTTCGAATCAAATCTCGCATTGTAGAAGTTGCAAGGATTTCGTATGAAAACTTGCGATATTTTTTCATAGTGGATTCAACTAGAAGCTAGAGTTCTTTTGACTGGAATAGTCCTCACAAGAAGGAAACCAGTAAACATCGCCGTGTTTGCATTTTCTTTCTGATCTCTACTTTTCATTTACTTATTTGTGATATATATTCTGTGATCTTGTTGCTAACATTTTTAAATAGCTAATTTTCCGCTGCCTACTCTATTCACCTCCTAGAGTATAGCGCTTTACATTTCATTCCTACAATTGGTATCAGAGCAGGTTATACAGGTAAAGCGAGGTAACACTGCTATTATATTCTTTATTATTACACTATAAGAAAAATATCCTGTTATAATGCTTGAAAAGAACTTATTACAACGGTTCATATATAAACGTTACAGAATTTTAGTAACTCCACATAATATGACAGTTCTGAAAACTTTTTGGCCTATTATAACGATTTATTGCGTTAAGTGTTAAATATTGTTCACACATATGTGACATTGTTGCACGCAATTTTATAAAAAGTGGTAAAAAAAGAATCCCACTTGAACGCCGCTCAAACCCAACCCCTGAATCAAAAGCCTCAGTTCCTCTCTCCCTCATTTTCCTTCTCATCTCCTTCTCCTCTCCGCCTCGACAGCCTATCTTTCCGCCTCCATCAGAAGAAGAAGGAGACCATATGTAACTGCCTGTTTTCAAAATCAAGGGTAATTTTGTTATTTCTCAGTTTTCCATAATTTTGGTGAATTTTAAATTATTTAATACTATTTAAATTGGTGTATTATGATTTTGGTGTTTTGCTAGTACAACCCTAGAAACTGTTTAGCCTAGAGACTAACCATGACCACGGAGACCTAACCAAGTGTTTAGATTAGCAAATTTCCATTTTCTAGGCTAAGGGTATTTTGGTCATTTGGTGACTTTTGAATTATTATAGATTTTGGCCTTTTAGTAATGTGCTAATTGATAGTTAGGGCCTTAACCTAGAATTTTCCTAATCTAGAGGTTAACCATGGGCCTAGAGATTAGGTTAGAAATATCCACTTAATGACAAGGTTAGTAATATCTAGATATTTCATAGTAGGATATTTACCATTGGGATATTTGTGAAAAAGAAAGCCTTATGACTAATTGAACCAATAGTAAGGCTTGGAATTGGGTGGACAAGCCCTAGCCACTCATCTACATGTAGAACTAACCCTAATTCATCTAATGACCAGCCATCAAGTGCCCCCTCCCCCTATTTAAACACTTAATGACACACCCTTGCCTCTTTTTAATTTAATAGAAACTCTAGTTTAGTGTTCTTCCCCAAACCACCCCATTTTATCAAATCAAGTCCAAATTTAGCCTAGTATTTTTGCATTAGACTCCCCTACAATAGTAGAAGCCATTGGAGGATAGCTAGCAAGGGTTTGGAAGCTTCGGGACCGTTGCAAATCGAGGAAAACATCGATACTAGGCCCTTTACATTGAGATTCCAACTCTCAATAGGTAAACCTATCTACACCCATTAAAATCATGATTTTTCTTCATAGATGTATTCATTTAGGGTTCCCCTAGGTTTAGCCCAAGTTTGATAGGATTTCGTATCCGTTCGATACCTGTATCGGTCACGTATCGGTGTTTTTAATTAGGTGTTTGGTGAAATGTTCCAATGGATTGATTTTAAACCAATTTTTTAAAAAAAAATCAGATTTGGATAGCCTAATAGGTGGGGAATTGATTTATAGATGACTGAGTTGGGTTTGGGTCTCTGTTCGTGTCCAAATTGGACATGAACCCACTTTTGGACACTACACAGGGGAGTACTATGCTCTCCTGCTGCTCGGGTGTCCTAGTGGACACGACACGGCACCCCGACACCTAAAAATTGGTGTGTGGGTGCGGGCAACCACTGACACAGTACACACAAAATTTGGGATGAAATTATCGAGTATTTTGGAAGATATTCGATCTGCACGGGTCGCACACACACGCACATGCGCGCGCACAAGTGCGACTGACACGCACTTCATGCACGGACACGAGGACACTTGGACTCGTGTCAGGCTATCCTAACCCAAGCCCTAGACCTAGACTAACAGTGGACATGTGCACGACACTTGTGAGTTCGTGTATCGTGTCCTAGAAGGCTCAACACACGTGCACGAGCCACCTCTTTCACTGCACTGTACCTTCACTGATACACGGTTCAGACACGTATTTAGACACGTTTTGTGTCACTGATTGACACTGAGAAGACACGAATAGACCCCCACCTAGGTTGGCATGTATTTTTCCCTTGATTTTGAATGGATTAATTAGGTTTTCCAATGGTTTTAGTTCAAAATTGTTAACTGTCTGATACATGCAGCTATTTGGAATTTCGAAATGTTTCCGAAATGATTTCAAAATTTTGGATTCAAATTCTAGTTTTCAAATGAGTTTACTTAATACCTGTGATATGGGTGTTGTGAATTTTTAGGTTTTCAAACTGAACTGGGTTTACATATTGATTTTACTGATACATGCACTGTTAACAGTTCTCAAAATAAGTTTGGAAAGAGTAAGTTCGAACAGAGGTTTTTAAATAAGTTTCAATTATGAACCAGGGTTTAGTTTTGTGTTCCATATTTATTTCATGTTGGGTTTCGAGTTTGTTTGGTTTGTTGTTTGGATTGGGGGTTCGACTACATATAGACTGATACGGTGTGTTGTTAGTTCCAGATTTATGGGTGTTAACTTGTTTTAGGAGTAGTTGATGAATGGGGTTTTGAGGTGTTTGAGGGTTATGAGTATCCAATATGGTTTCCAGTTTAAGGAATTAACTGGTGTATTAGAGTTGTGGGTGTGTGTGAGACGTTTTGGAGAGTGGGGTTTCATGAATCTCAGGTTGGAGGATACCTGAATTTAGGTAGCAGCAGTAGCTACTGCTCTTGACAGCAGTGCAGAGAGCAGCAGTGAGCATAGGCCACTGCCTTGCTTGGCTGCTTGCTGGCTTGGCACCTGCCTAGGCCAGGTTTGGCTTGGGTTGGTTGCCTTGAGTGTGTGAGATGAGGGGATGAGTGAAGGAGGATGAATGAAATTGAAATGAAATGGATGTTGAGTTGAATTGAATGGTTGAATTGGAATAGAGTGAGTGAAGAATTAAAGAATGAATGAATGAATGTTTGAATGAGGTGAAAGAATGATATGAATTGAATTGAAATGAGATAGGAATGAGTGCAAGAAGAAGAAAAAAAGGAGCAGCAGCAGCAGGGGGTTGCCACCCCTTTAGCAGGCCACTTTTTCTCCCCACAATCTCCTATTGTGTGTGTGTGTCTAGTGTGTGTGTTTAGTAAGTTAGAGTCTAGGTTAGAAATTGAGTTAGAAGTTTGAGTTAGGATTTGAGTTAGTGTGTGAGTGTGGGTTAGAGTTTTGAGTAGGATACCAAGTTGGTATCTTGGTTTGGGAAACCAAGTTAGTATCTTAGATGTGATACTAGTTAGATATTAATACTAGAGGGCAGGTTTAGTCTATAGGTTATGGATGAGATTAGAGGGTTTACTTCATATATTATAGTGATATATAGATAGATGTGATACATGGGAAAAACCTAGATTGATTTCAAGTTTAACCCAAGTTTAACTCCTAGTTAACCAATCTTGACTTGTTGACCAAATTTGACCTAGATTGACCTAGTTTGACTTGCTATGACCTAGTATGACCTAATATGACTTAGTTTGGCTTCGTTTGACCTTGTTTAACCTAGACAGTTAACCAGGTTTGACTTAGAGTTGACTTTGACCTAGATTTGACTTAGAATCATGTAGACTGCATCGTATATTTCATTTACCTTATATTTGAATACATCATAAACTGTATTACCTTAACTAGGATTTTGAGACTCCAATTCAGACATCTGTTTTCATCAGTCATTCAGAGTACCAGGCGAGTACATTCTTTGATAATATTTTTGTTTCATGATATCGTCTTTGTTTCTAGTATTTAGTGCAGATATCCTTGTTCTCTTGACACATTGTTCACACGGATTAATATTTGTCTGGATTCCGTCATAAGATGTTATTCCTCTTATATATGGTATGTCTTGTGCAAGTCTTCCTTGTTTTCCTTGTTCATTGTATAGACACGATTCCTGTGAAGAGAGCTACTTCCCAGAGAATACGTGTCATGATGTGTCATGACTGGATCCACTATATTAGTCAGGGATGGGGGTGTTAGCGTAGATATGTGATCAATACCCCACAGTATCATATTGTATCATCATTGTATCACCATTGTATCCTCACTATATAGTGTTAATCATACACTCACGTATGATTAGCCAGGCCAAACATTGTATCAATTTCTAAGCCGATCACATGTTGAAACTAGTGCTAAACTCACATAGATAGCAGTTCCAGATTTCGTACATGTTATACATTGTTCTCTTGCCTTATCTCATTACAGTTTTGATATACTCTGCCAGGATGCATGTACGCTCTACTTTACCTAGTATATTCTCTCTATCTACTGCTATATTTTCAATATTGTATAACTAGAACTATTGTTTGAGATTTTGTACTCGTTCCCGTCCTGACTGTACCTGTTGAAAATATTACAGATGATGAGGAGGAGTGCCCTACCTATTACGGTCCTCATGACGTGGTTGGTATAGAGTTGGATACCCTAGTGCAGCAGGGCTAGCTCTAGCGGATGAGGCCTTGGTATAGTTTAGCTGGTTTTAGTATAGTACTGGACTCTGTCTCCAGATTACTTTGGCTAGTTATTAATTGTTAGTTGTTTGTATTGAGATTGTTGACTCAGAGATTTTGGACTCGTATTATTATGTGTTAGATTTTCAGGATGATATTTATAATTCTTGTTGTCTTTATCTTTTGGTATTATCTATCGTCATTCTTAGAGTTTGTGATTGAGTATATTATATTGTCATTGCTTGTCCTCCGTTCGGAGTTGACCATTCTCGACAGGTCTTGATATTATAACTATTGATAGATGGTAGACCTAGACAGCGTTCTACGCCATTTCTGCGGCGTAGGCTGGGACGCTGTTACGCACTCGTACCCTTACCTCGGGTGCGGGTCGTGACACCATCATTCCTAACAAGTACGTAAGGTTCCTCCCGAAATCTAGGGTTTCTCGATCCACCTAGATCTGACCCATCTTCGCTCTTTCCTTCCTGATCTAAGGTTTCATTGTTCACTTGATGGAGGCGACTGTAACTCCACCTTCCCATTTTCAAGATTTTCAGTTTTCTAAAATAATAATAATTATTTATTAAATATTTTCAAATAAATTTCATGATTGATTTTGGAGGGAGATTTGAATTTTTGGCAAAGGTGTAATTTTTCCAATTTAGTTAGAGTGGTCCCCAACCCTTTAACCAACTCTTTAACAGATTTATATTTGATTATTGATAATATTTGAAAAGGGGGAGGGCCTTTTTGATATTAAGCCGAGAGTGGAGGGACCTCAGTGCATAATTCCTTCTCTTCCTTTTCTATTTATTGGCTGGAGAGAGAGTGTGAGATCATTTTCTCTAGAGATTTCTCCAACGTTCGAGAGCTCCTTCCCAATTCTCATCGGGAGCCACCAAACCCTAGTTTTTAACAGGCAGCGTATAGATGAAGACGACGGCGATGGCGATCAGCAACCTTTCGTTCTCCGATGTCTAGATCGGTAGTAGCTCCACTCCATTTTCTTCTCCGACGACTGTGGATGGAGATTCCGACGACGGTGATATCTCGTCGACTAGGCAACGCGAGCTCGCTGTGAACTTCTTCCTGAATCGATTCAACAGTTTGATTGGTGAGTTCTTTTGATTATTCAAATTTTCCGAGAATTATTTGGTTTTGTTCTTTCTGATCCCTTCCTTTTCTTTGGATCGGTCCAGTTTTGGTTCGGATTGATCGGATCAAATAGAAATTCCATTCCAATTGAGAGTCAATTTCAGATCTGGTGAGAATTTGTGGCTGATTTTCCTTTTATGTATGCATTTCATATTTTGGATTAATGATCGATAGATCCATGGCAGTTCTGTTCGTAATTTGGACTTGAGGTTGAGTGAGGAGTTGTTGTGATCGAATTGACAAATTGTGTTGGTAAGTGTTCAATCTAATGTTCTTCTCTTGATCCGTCGACAGCAGTTCTAAGTTTTTTTTCGTTTGTTTTGGCCTGTTCGTTGTTACAGAGGAATCATAGACCGTTGTCTATTAAAGGATTCGAGATCGGATTTAAATCTCCTTCAGGTATACGCAATTTTCTCTTAATTTAAGTTTCTCTGTCGAGTTCTTTTGATTGGCCGGCTGTGTGTGTGTGCATTGTATGCCAGGAATGATAAATTGGGTGGTTCGTGTCCTGTGGCTCTTGCTTTTGGCTCTTGTGCGGTTGCAATCATTTTGGCTCTGATGTGTCGTGTTCGAGTCTTTCGTGTTCGTACCTATTTGGATTGCGGACCGTGTCCAAGACCCTGTACCAGTTCGTGTGGTGTCCTGACGTGTCATGATTTGGGTACCGGCTTTGGGGCACAATTCTTGTAGCTGTGTTTGGAGTTCTGAATTGCATCGGGGGTTCGTATCCGGAATAAGGATCAGTGAACGTTTTTCCTATGCTTTAGTAGCTTAGCTCTTCTTTGGTTGTTGTGTGTTTTCTTTTTAAATCAAATAGATTCATATATTGTATATATTGGGAACTCTGTGGAGTTTTTGGATTTGGAGTCTTATTTGAAATAGGAGGGAGTGACTGTTATTTTAATTCAATTATGGAATGTTCTGCAGTCATCTTTGTGTGAGTTTCTTGTTTTGAGAATTTGGTTTCAGACTTATTTGAAGGTTTGTGTTAACTGGGATGGTTTTAATTGTGTCTTCTGAGTTCAAATTTTAATTTAGATCAGTTCTGCTCTCATTGACATAATTGAAGTGTAAGTTCTTCTAGCAAATTTTTGGGAGTAGATTCTTTACTTCAGGTTGGGCAAGAGTACCATGATATGGTGATATTTGGTATTTGAGATGACAAATGTTACTACTGTGACCTCGCAAATATGGGTTCATCTTTTGAATGCCAAATGTTGGATTAGTTTAGAAACATCAGAGTGCAATGCTTATAGAATTGCCTAATATGAGTGTAATAGAGTCTTTGTGGTTTAACCTATAGAGAAACCAAGTTTATGTTTTAGCATAAATGCTCTTCTCTGTTTAGCTATTTTTGAGTTTCCTAAATAGATGAGTTATAACCTCTCATATGGCAAACTGGTAAATAGATTGTATTATGTTAGATGCAAGAAATTGAATTATTACATAAGTAAATAATTAGAATAAAAAATCTTTAGTATTACCTTATTTTTTAGACAAGGGTTAAGAAATTACAAAGAAGATAATTAGAAATTGTGTAGTTTTTAATCAATTTGTAAAATCATTTAAACAGGAGGACATCTAGCTCCATTCATTACCCGTACTTTCCCGGAGCAAGGCAAGTACTTTTCTATGGTTTTGTGTATTTACATATCTTGTACTTCTCTTGATGACACGATATCTTGTACCCTTGTACTTCTTGTTCTTGTACTTACTTGTGTCGGGGAGGGGAAATACACTAGCTATGTGACCAAACCCTGGTTCTAATATTCATGTAGATAGCTTAGGCCTCGCATCGTGCACGCGGGTCCTAAGCTGTACCGATATTCATGTACTCCTGTACATATTTCTGTACTTACCCCAGCCGGTCACATAGGCTAGTTGTATTTCAAACATTGAGCACATGTCATGTCTTGTACTTCAGGTTCATGGTTTACATTCTTGTACTTTATTTCCTGTACTTACATTCCTGTACCTTCATGTTCTTTTCCTGTATTTCATATTTCATGTTCTCTTGTATGCATTTCCATATCATGATGTTCTTGTTCATTACCTAGAACTGTACTTTGCTCCGCTCCTGATTGGATATGTTGTAGGTGAGATGGAGGCAATGTGCGACACATACTATGGCCGTGAGCCTATTGACGTAGTAGAGCCAGTTGGAGTTGCTCTAGACTTAGAGGCTGAGGTCCATTGTATTTGAGACTGTCATACTTTACTTTCTTTTAGCTGGATGAATGTAATAACTCTCAGACATGTACTTGGATATCTGGGATTCGCTTATATAGATGATGTGGTTTATATTCTTTCATATATGGACTTGTAGTTTCCCTAGAGATTGGTACAACTTACTTCATCGTGTCTAACGATGAAGGCTGGGCGTGTCTGACTCGTGTCTGATTATTCGGGAGCGGATTGTGACAGCGACCGTCGTTGACACCTCCTCCGCCCTGTACACCACCGATGTCAAGTGGAGGAGAGACTTCTCCATACCTCACCCGATCGGCCGTTGGCTTGGGAGCCTGGTCGTCGCCAAAACTCTAGTAATAAGATTAATAGGGCTGCAAATGAGCCAAGCCATTCGCGAGCTGCTCGAAGCTCGGCTCGATAAAAGCTCGTTTGAGCTCGGTTCGTTTAGTAAACAAGCTGAGCTCAAGCTTCATTTTCGAGCTCGTTTAATAAACGAGCCAAGCTCAAGCTTAGAAGTACTCGGCTCGTTTGAGCTCGCGAGCTAGCTCGTTGATGAGCTTGCAAGCTGGCTCGTTTAGAAGCTTGTTTAGAAGCTCGTTTGTTCTTTGTTGAATTCTAAATATATGTATATTTGTGTGCATTATATATTTATATGTCCTTAATAATTGATATTAAGGAACTTTTGAATTAATAATATCACAGGTACTTGAATTCAAATCTAACTAAATTGAAATCGAGCTCGTTAAGCTTGAAATCAAGGTTAATGAGTTTGAAATAAAATTGAGCGAGCTTGAAATCAAGCTTAACGAGCTCGATTTTGAGCTTATCAAACTTGTTTATCAAGCTTGAATCAAGCTTACTTATCAAGCCAAGCTCGAGCTCAAACCAAGCCAAGCTCAAGCTTAACATAAACAAGCTCAAGCCAAGCTCAAGCTCTAAAATAAAAAATTTATCAAGCTTGAGCTCGAGCTCGAGCTCGATTAATTCTAGTCAAGCCAAGCTCAAGCTTACAAAAGCTTGGCTCAGCTTGGCTTGTTTGCAGCCCTAAAGATTAAGACCGACATTTAATTGTGCAGTAATTTTGTTGATCTTACTCTCCCTCCTCTTTATCTCCAACCAAGAAACTTCTCGTGACTAGTCCTCAATTTTATGCTCAAACCCTAGAATTCAATCGAGACTAGACCCTAATTTTCAATATTTCTCTTCAAACCCTAGAATTCAATCGGGACCAAACCCTAAACTTTTGATTCTAGGTCCAACTAGGTGCTGGAAGAGAATGGTCTTCTACTTCAAAGTGGGATTGGAGGTCATCAAATACGGGTTTCCCGAGGACGTTTGGTAATTTTTTTTAGCAGAAAGTTGATTCCTTTGGCGTAAACTTCTAATTCTCTTTTTTTTTCCTTGTATTAATGGCCGAGACTTGATTTTTGTGTGTGTAAAATTTGGATTTTTTATGGCCAAATTCTTATTTGGGCCCGGCTATACACACCCCAAGACTTGCTAAGGACACCCCAATTACTAAGTACACCCCATATATATTTAATAAAACTTAAAAATATACTAAGCACACCCCACTCTTTGACAGAAATGCCCTTTCTAAGCACACCCCACTCTCCTCTCTTCTCAAACTAATAATCCTAAGTACACCCCATTATATACAAAACCAAACACACCCCATTTCTATTCACCACTAACACTCCATTCTCTTCTCTCTCCCGAAGACCAAGCGGCCGAACCCCCCCTCCCGTTCGACGACAAGGAGTCCCGTTCGACGACAAGAAGTTTATTTCGTTACAATGGCAGACCAATCCGAAGACCGATCCCAAGATGAACCCCAATCCCAACAATATGGTGAGTTTTTCAAATCGAACCTCACCATTACTTCGAACTGAGTCTTTCGTTTAGGATCACTGAATTAGAGTTTCAGAAACCCGTCATTTTCTAGCCCGTGCATCTTCATTTTCGTTTTTTTTTTCGATTTTTGCTGTTCTGCCCGAGCCTGGTTGGTCGGGCAGAAAACCGTACGTTCGACAACACGAAGCGAACACTTGTGCAGACGTTCGACAGTAATATGTCGAACACTCACGTATTGTTCGACAGACATATGTCGAACATCCTGCTTATGTTCGACCTGCATATGTCGAACAGTAGGTTCTTGTTCAACCTATAATGGTCGAAAAGTATATATTTGTTCGACCAGTGTTGGTCGAACAGTTTATTTTGACTGTATATATTGTTTAATTTTTGATATTTCATTCAATTTAGCAGGAATGACATATATCAGGAGACGACCTACAGCTTCTACTAGGAGGCGTCGGTTAGAAGAGTTGGCAGCTGCACGTAGCAGTCGTCAAGAAGGAGCAACAGTTGCTCCGATTCAAATACAAGAGCAATGTGCTGCGGAAGAAGAGGCAGCTGCACGTACTAGTCCAACAGCTGTTGCAAGTCAAATTAGCGAGCAGCAACGTGCTGGAGAAGAAGAGGATGAGGAACATGTCGAGAAAGAAGAGGAACAAGAGGAAGCACATGATGAGGAAGAAGAGGAAGCACGTGCTGAGGAAGATGAGGAAGCACGTACTGAGGAAGATGAAGAAGAAGGTGTTGACAATGATATATTGACGGGCCCTTGTCCCGGTGGACCTCAGGATCCCCGACTTATCCCAAGTTTCAAGACTCATGTGGCGTTCCAGATTTGGAATGGGATTGAAAGGCCCTTATTGAGGTGTTGGTGCCACACGGCCAAGATGGAGACTTGGAAGTTTGGTCAAGGCGGTAATGAATTTAAGGAGTTGATCCATCTTTCCAAAATTCCAGACTTGTGATGGATTTCATATAAGACGCCGAACAAAAATCTAATTTGCGCGTTTGTTGAGCGTTGGCAACCGGAGACCAACTCATTCCATATGCCATTCGGTGAGATGACAATTATATTGGATGACGTATTTTGTCTTACCGGACTCCCGGTTAGTGGATTACCTGTGGTTGCACCAGAGTCGGCAAGGGGACCAGAGGAACCTAAGAAAATGATCAGTAGATTATTAGGGGTGACAGAAAGGGAGGCTATCGATGCTCTTCCAGAGAGGTAGCTCGGTCCGGCTTGAGTGGCTCCGTTCACGATTTAGTGGAGATGTCACTAGTAGGGATGAGAGGAAAAGAAGACGTGCAGCCCGTGCATATTTATGGTTCGTGCTTGGATGCACAATATTTGCAGACAAGAGTGGCACACGTGTGGACACGAAAATTCTCAGTCTTCTAGAGACTGTCAACTGCGTCAATGAGTATGCTTGGGGAGAAGCTGCTCTAGCATATTTGTATCGACAGCTTGGTTTAGCATCTCGGAGTGAGGTGCGACAAATATGTGGATATCTGACGTTACTGGAGGTAGCTATCTCTCCTTCTTATATGCATGTTTTTATGTTATTATCTTCTTCTTTTATGTGGATATTTATGTTTTGTTTATATGTCTGATATTTGTTTTTTCAGGCCTGGATATACGAGTATTTTCCCTTCACAAGGCCAACCCATAATGTCAATTATAAGTTGGGCGATCCACTTGCTTTGAGGTGGGCCAAGAGATCCCATTCAGCAGGAACTGCCGACCGGGTATTGGCCTTGAGGGAGGTTCTGGATAATCTCCAAGTACATAGTGTGAGTGTTATTACATTCTTTTATGCCATTTATTAATGTGTTTTATGTATTAGTAATTATGTTTTTTTATGATGTAGGTCAATTGGACACCCTACAATGGGATGCGGGGCTCTTATCCTCGGGACAATGTCACTTTCTACCACGGATGCATACGTCCATTTGACTGTGTAGAGCCGTATCATCCCGACCGCGTGCTTCGACAATTTGGCTTACTCCAGAAGATACCTGATTTTCCTTTGATTCCAAGTATTGTCCGTCGGGGAAATACGGGCCAGAAGTACAACCTGACGTGGGATGTCTTGGGAGGTTACTTCTGATTCTGGAGCAGCCACGTACTATCGGCCGAAGCCCACGGGAGAGCGGAAAATCCCGCATGGGAGTGTTCAGACGATTATCTGTATTGGTATATGACGTTTTCACATCCTATCATCCAGGATCTGGAGAACATCTCTATCGTCGTCGGCACTACATCTACCCAGGCAGGCCCACAACCATGGGAAATGATCGAAAATGCTTTGGGGTATTTAGAGTCGGTCTACCAGCAATGGGTAGAGAATGAAGAGGGTCTAGACACATCGATGCTAGTCCCAGCTTTAGTCGGCGCCTATCGTGCTTTGAAGATCGCGCCTAAAGAACCACCAGAATCTTCGAAGGGGGCGTCTACTAGTAGGAGTCGAAGGCGTCGAAGATCATAGATTCATGTTATGAACAATGTTGTGAACTATGTTGTGAACTCTGTTGTGAACTATGTTAATGAACTCTGTGCTTTGTTATAAACTCTGTGCTTTGTTATGAACTCTGTAAATGTACTCAGTTTATGTGAATTATGCTCAAATATGAAGTTGTACTCATATCTGCAAATGTACTCAGTTTATGTGTCCATTATGTGATCATTTTGAACTCTGCAAATGTACTAAAAATGTACTCAGTTTATGTGTCCATTATGTGCTCATTTTGAACTCTGTAAACTTATTTTTTTGCTGAAAATTGTACTGCTCGACCAGTAAAGGTCGAACATCATTCTTCTGTTCGGCAGTTACAGGTCGAACAGTAGGGTGATGTTCGACCTGTAATGGTCGAACAGAAGGGTGATGTTCGACCTGTAATGGTCGAACAGAAGGGTGATGTTCGACCTGTAATGGTCGAACAGTAGTGTCTTATCCGACCAGTAATTGTCGAACATAAATGGTCTGTTCGACCTGTCATTGTCGAACAGTAGGGTGTTGTCCAACCTGCAATGGTCGAACATAAGGATTTTGTTCGACCCGTAATGGTCGAGCAGTGTAATTTTCAAGAGAATGTAGAACAATACAGTGCATTGAACATCTCATAAAAATCTCATAATGTTGAACAATACAGTACATCGAACATCTCATAAAAATACAGTACATTGAACATCTCATAAAAATACAGTACATTAAACATCTCATAATGTTGAACAATACAGTACATTGAACATCTCATAAAAATACAGTCCATTGAAAAATATAGTACATTGATCTTATCATGGTAAAATTTCACATAAACTGAGTTTCACACTAATCGTCCAAACTAATCGGATCACCATCAACATGTGAGCTTTTGGAGGGAACACTTTCACGATACTTTTCAATCCGTTGTTTATAAATTTTGCCCCAACCAGCAGCACATGGAAGACGCAGAGTAGACCATCTGTTGATAATGGGTGGTAGTGGTGCGTCTGAGGCCAAATTTACCTGCATACAAATAAATAAAAACACATTAATCGTGCATGTGAACGATGAAATGATACAACCTCAAACTTACATTAGAAAATAAACTTTACCACGATGAAATGATTGGTATCAACAAATGCCATGCATACAAGCCGAGGGTTGGCTGGAACTTCTGTCCTCATGGGTAGAAACATAACGTTGACATCACTGTGCATGTGAACGATGGCCATGTTGTAGGCCGACGCCGCCAAGTAGTACAAATCGAGAAATGACCACCAGTACTTGCGGTCAAAAATCGAGGCTACGAAGCAATTCAAATATTCAAGTACCTGTTTTGGAGACCCCCTAATCAAGTTACATCTGTCGTATATATCTCCCAAGAGTGTGATCTCTTGGATGAGGTCACAACGTACTTTTGGCCAAGATTCCTCCCCCAGCCCTAGTGCATGGGCTATGCATCGAAAACCACAATGTCCATCCCCTATTACATTTTCCGTACTCAATACATACGGATGATGTTGAGGTGGAACTTGTCCTATATATGCAATATCGGTGGCATTGCGTGATGAATTCCGTCGAACATGTTGCTTTCCCCTTCGGATAGAAGTAAACATTGGTTTTGCCGAAGAAGGTCCATCGAGCATTATAGTTTCATCCAAAGGTGAACAACTATCATGAGCAGACTCAACAATTTCAAATTTGCTTGGTTCACGCTTGGTCGAATGTGAAGTGCGGATTTTCGTTTTACTTGGCCTACCACGAGGTCGTCTGTAGCCCACTGGTTCAAGCAGTGAAGATGTCGAAGGAACTGATATCTCCCGAAGTCTTTTAAGCATCAACAACCTTTGAGCATCTGTAGCCGCATCGAACATATGATTAATAGTTCCCATGGTCTCCACCCAACTACTTCGGACATCTGCATCAGCTGCACTGTCCGTTTTGGAGGGTTCATAATCCAACTTCGTCCAAAATCTGTCAACCATATCTAACTGGATAACCTGACCATCCCGTTTCAACACTGCAAGTTCATGTGCACAAGGCAACCCGCAAGTTCTCCTTAACACACAACCACAAAGGAGGGGATCTACACCGGTATTATCTATACCCTTCATCTCCTCGAATATCCTACCAAGTGCATGATGAGACACCAATCCTCCGATATTCTTAAATAGAGGGGAACTATAACGATGTGGTGCCACATTAAGGCTCATCTCAAATGAGGCCTTAATTTGGTTGTGTTGAGCGATCAACAAATCATGTATCCTGCTCCATGAGATCTCAAAACTGGATTGACTAGTGCCCAACTATTTTTTCAGTTTTGCATATGCACTCTCCGCCCTGTGAGTATGAAATTCATACAGTCATAATCGTACATTATAACGTAATTAACATATATATATATATATATATATATATATATATATATATATATATATATATATATATATATATATATATATATATATATATATATATGCAAACTATGGTTTAAAGACACGTACCTGCTACTTGTCGTGTTCTCAAAATGCATCACAGTGTTAGTCCAACAAGAAATAAATCTTTCTTTAAACGGCTCAATCCAATTCTTAAGCTGCTTTTGGATAATCGTGGAAATCTTGCTCCAATCTTCTAAGTAACTCATTAAATCTTGGTTGATCTTCGGCAAGAACCAACGAATTCCATGAGTTGTTAAAAGAATCCCACTTCTCCTTGGTACGAAACAACTTCTTGCAGTTGGCCAATATATTCTTGCTAATATGCCACCGACATAGCAAGTGTGTGGAGCTGGGAACGTAATGCTTATAGCATTCATAAGTGCTACCTCACGATCAGTCACAATCACCTTCGGTAAGCATGATTGATCCACTAATCCTTTAAGCGTACTAAGCGCCCATATATAATTATCCTCCCGCTCAGCCTCCATATAAACACATGCCACAGAAAATGTAATATTTGTGGATGTGACCCCTACTACTTCCAAAAGTGGCATCCTGTACCTGTTTGTCTTGTAGGTACAATCCATCAATAAAATATTAGAAAAAGCACGCACCAAATCCACGCTAGTCGGGTGAGCATAAAATAGATCCTTCACTTTATCGGTTTGCTCACATCTCCTATCTAAATAGTAGTACTTTTCTAAGTCCAACTTACCCAACAAGTACTGCATTTGAGATAGGCCCCCATGCTCGACAACTCTATGCTTTTGCCGAGCATTGTAAATTGTCTTCAATGTCGACTCATTCTCGCTAAAGGATTCCTTCAATGTGCTCAATATATCTTTCGACCTTGCATTGTTCTTGGATAAGTCTTTCACAAGTTGATCTTCAGTCGGTGTTAGTCGACCGGCATATGAGTGTCCAACCAAATTGTGTCCGAGTGGGTGATTATGCGAGCCGCATACAACAGTCAATGACCACAGTCCTAGGTCATTGAATTGCACTCCTTTCAATTGAAACGGACAGTCACATTTCTTCGTTCCCGTAAGCTTTTTCCGTCTTGCCTTCTTCGCAATGTTCGCCGAATTTTTTTCAGCAACTTTAGTCTTGGGAGGCCAATATTTACCACCGCGCTCACAACCCAAAACTATCCGAGCCCGCCTTCCATCCCCGCTATCGGATCGTTTAACCAAAACGACCATATTATGACGTCTTCCTACCGTCTGTGCCCACCTCAACAACGATTCACATTATCAAATATCTCTTCCGTCTGAAATTCTTCTGAAAAATCAACTTGTTCATACATGGAAAAGTTAACAATGCTCAATTCATTGTTCATTCCAGTGTCATTTAAAGAACTATCCTGAAAAGAAAAAGACCCACACTTTACTAAGTTAAAAAAAAAATCAAAAAACACAGTGCTCGACAATTACAGGTCGTACAAGTATCTTCTGTTCGACAGTGACAGGTCGAACTTGTCGAAAAACGTTCGACTTAACAGGGTCGAACAATACAAGACACGTTCGACAACTCCTAGTCGAACATCACTCTTATGTTCGACAACTAAGAGTTGAACAGAACATGAAATGTGCGACGAACACAGGTCGTGCATATCGCGATTTTTTTTTTTTGAATTTCTCGTTTGGAATGATTCTCATACTAATTTTAATACTTGAAAACGAGCAAGAAGGTGGAGAGAGTACATACATTGTGTCTTTCAGATGGACCACCTTCCTCCATAATGGCTTCTCAACTTAGGATTTTTCTAGGGTTTTAGGGTTTTGTTGGAGAAGATGATGAAAGAAGGAAGAATGAGGAGGAGGATAGTAGGGTGTGAAAATGAGAGAAGTGTGTTTGGGAAGGCTGATGGGATGTGGTGGGGTGTGAAAATGAGAGAAGGGTATATTAGTCTTTTAACATTGAAGTAATTTATAACTTAAGTTACTTGGGGTGTGCTAAGTAACTGTTGGGGTGCGTTTAGTCGTGCCCTTCTTATTTTCCTTATTTATTGATTGATATGGTTAAGTGTTTGTTATATCTCTAATTTGGTGCTTCATTCCGACTTAATTTAGATATTTGCTCGTGACCTAGTTCTAATTTCGACATTAAATTAGTGGTTCCTCTTTGGATTATTGTGCAAGCTTGCTTATTTTAGTTTAATTTATGTTCTTTGGTTATGGCCAAATTCTTGTTTTTTAGCTTTTAATGTTTAGTTGTACAGGTCGGACCTCCGATTGCGTCTAGGGGTTAGTTTGTGTGGGGTGGGGGGGCGGGCTCGTCCTCGTTCACGTCAGCACCCGGAGCCATTGTCACACCTGTGCATCAAGGGCACTCCCATTATAAGTCTACTGTTCGACAAAATGCTTGAATGAAATTTTGTTTTGTTATTTACTCTTTTGCCGTGCTCGCCCTCGTCCACGTCAGCACCCGGGAGCCATTGTCGCACCTCTGCATCAAGGGCACTCTCATTATAAGTCTACTGTTCGACAAAATGCTTGAATGGAATTTTGTTTTGTTATTTATTCTTTTGCCATCTGGGCATTTTGCTGTTTTGTGTATTAGTTCAGGTTTTATTGCAATTTTAGGGTTTGGGTTCGTTTGTTTAGTCACTAAATCTAAAATATTTGGTTGAAATAGCCTATAAATTGTATATTGTGTAGGTTTTTGTTAAACATACATAAACTTGACATAATATAGACACGCGTAGTGTCCAAGACAATGTGGCATGAACATGAAAACGACATTTGGTCTGTGCTTTCCCTGTCAATAATGGATTTCTTGTTGGCAAATTAGTATTGTAATTGATAATAAGAAATGTCTACATTTTCAAATTAGGAGTCTCGATAGGTTTTGTTCAGAATATTTAGGCATGTTATTGTATTGGCAATGTTTTTCATATTGTTAGAGCTTCAATGCGTGATTGATGCCTTCTCTTTGGATTTTGTTTTTTTTTTTTTTTTTTTTTTTGAATTTTAGGAAGTTTTTATTTCCGTCTTATGTATAGTAATATTCTACGTTGCAAGGATAGGTACCATGGGTAGGAGTGTTGATTTTTGAATTTCTCTTTGGAATTTGTAGTATGTTTTGTAGTGTTGTATCATGTCTAATATGCATCCGACTTGACATGGGTAGGAGTGTTGATTTTTGGAGTGTGATTTCTAGGTAGTATCTAACTAGAGATTTGTTGAAAGTCCGGTTTCATTCTTGTTTTTAGTTGTACATTGTGAACATCTGATTCAAGAAACGTATTGTTCTTTTAGATTTAGTGAAACATATTACTTTACCCCTTTTACTATGTTGGGCTTCTTCGAAGCAGTGTTAGACCATTATTTATGCTCTCAAAAAAGAACATTATTTCTATTTCTTAAATACATACAAACTAATCGGTTGGTCAAATCAACATAACATCTAGATTAGGATTTGAGGCATTTGAATATACTCATGCTAACTACTACTGTTGTCCCAAATGACTAACTCACCCGACGGATACCGTCTTCTCACAGTGATGATTCAAGCAAAAGAAAGTTCCAAAGAAGCAAAAGACTACAAAGATGTGGAGAAGTCTACATTCCCTACACCTGAAAGGAGCTCAAGCTGCAAATTCTATTCATTTCAAGTGGTCCTGTTTATTATCATATGTGGCCCCTCTTGGCACTTCTTTTCTCACCAGCAGTTAACACTGAGCATTTCACGCATTCTGGTAGAAGGTAAGATCTCCCTCTTCTTTTTTTGCTCCTTGTTGGTCCTTTCAATCATTAATTCATGATAGATATTACTTATTATCTAAATAAGTCAAAAAGATTTTCACCAAGGCTCGGAACATTTCTTAGAACTTTGTTGGTTTATGATGCTTTCAAGAGAAGTTCTCTAACATAACAATATATTTGTACTTCGGAGCTGCATAATATTTCAACTTCAATTCTTTGAGACTGCCACTCTATTTGGAATAACTGTGAATTATCCTTTCTTGATCTGTCTTTTTCGTAACAATGGAATGAAGGTCCAAGTTTGTAGATGTTGGCTGGATTTGGGACAGAACTATTTCTGATTCACGTTATGAATCTAATATGGGTGTTAATTAAGTGCAAATATCAAAAGTTGTGGCAAAACTGGATGGTAGAGAAGGACAATTGAAGATTGGCCTAATGTGCATCAGATGTGTAGTGTACAAGTGCCACTTATGTGTAGAACAGTGGGTTAATCTATGTATCAATTTTGAGCTAGTGTGTGTATCGAATTCAGTGTAAACTGCTATGTTAGCAGATAGAGGATTGATCTAGTATGGGTGTGTGATAGCAAAGCATAGCAGTTTCCAGCAGCTGGAGCTACCGCTTCTTAGGCATCCGTAGGATACAGAATACCCTGTATGCAGCAGTAGCATCAGCTGCAGTCTGAGCTACAAATTGGTAGCAATGTAGGGGGTCCTAGTATAGGAAATTGGTCTGTGCAGAGAGTGTGTAGGGAACATTGGGTATGAACTGTGCATAGATTAGAATATGTGAGTGTGTGCATGTGCGTTGATGTATTTATAGTATACGTGACTATGTTTTGTGCAGATGTAGAAAGCATCAGTGGGTATCTTAGTTTGTAAAGATGTGTATCAGTAGTAGAAGTATGTGTCATGTGCTATGTACAAGTGTGTGTGGCAGTGATAGAATAGACATGGTATAAGTGTGTGTGTGTCTGTGCTAATACAAGTAGTAGCAGTATGTGCCATGTGCTATTGCACATGCCACCGCTAGCGCCGATCTATGTTGTTACGGGCGACGCCTAGGCGCGCCTAGGCGGCCTAGGCGGCCTAGGCGCGCCCGATTTGAGTACACCGCCTCAACCTGGGGATTTCAAGGCAGGGTTCAGCGGTGGGCGCCTAGGCGCGCCTGGGCGGGCGCCTAGGTCCGCCCAGTGGAAGTCGAAGTCGGGCGCCTAGGCGGTGGGCTTCACAATTCTGCTACTCAAAGTCAATTCACATTGCTTCTCCTTAATTCTGCTACTCAAAGTCAATTCACATTGCTTCACATTGCTTCTCCTTAATGCAAAAGTCTACTACTAATGTTTACAATTTACATTGCTTCACAATTCACATTGCTTCTCCTTAATGCTGCTGCATCTCCTGAAAGGCTGAAACCTGAGATCTGCTACTGCTACTGCTGCACACAAGGAAAACAGCAAGAAATTCTGGGCGGGCGCCTAGGCGCCGCCTAGGCGCGCCTAGGCGAGGCGGGCATGGCCTCGCCTCGCCTCGCCTAACGCCCAGTACAACATAGGTGCCGATAAACTTGAAAGTATCTTTATAATTTACATTTTCTTTTATATCATAATTCGAAGATTACTAAACCTTACATGTCAGTAGTTTTCATTAACTTAAGCCCAATTTGTTTTAAGTCAGCCATATACACTCTATACCAATGAATGATTTTTGAAGGTGTAGGTTTTCTTTCCAGATGGTTCTACTTCAATTTATAATTTCTTTGACTAAAATTTCTAATACATGATTCCTTCTTATGATCCTTGCGTATGGTGCTGTCTCCAAGAGTTTGAACATCGAAGTAGCTTGAGTTCACTGATTCCCGTCAATTGCCAATTCAATTTGCTAATTTCTTAACTTTTGAATTTCCCTTTGTTTGGCCATTTATTGTGCCCTCAAGCCCTAGCTCCCCAACAAGATATCTGCTACTTGAATGGCATATGGATTTCTGTAATAATGGACCTTTATTTATTCCAAAATGGATGATATAACATGTTTCTGCTGCACTAGTGACCTTGTATGTAGCATCATTTTTATTAGTTACAACATCAATACTGTGTACTCTAATTAGACTACAAAAGTTGAAATCATAGTTATTTTAACTTCTGAAATTATATATAGTTTTGTCGAAAATTGTGGCTTATGTGGAGTGCAAGGATGGGAGTCCGCCATCATCAGTATTTTTTGAATTCAAACATTGGCTTGGTTGTTTATTACTTTCTACATGTTAATAATTTACCATTGGATGCTCATGCATTATAAAGAGTTCAATTAGAAATACATGTATAGGATTGATTAACACCTGCTTCCATGGAGTTGTTTATTTGCAAGGTCGGTAGCAGAGTGTGTTAAGTAACTTGTTCTGTTTTGAACCTGAATTATGAACTGGATGGTGTGTTTATTGAAGGCCGCTATTATTTGATTCTGCAAAGTAAGCATCTTCACGAAGTGGCAGCCTCAATATTTTGTGGGATTACACGAGACAATATATCAGCCATTTTGGTGCCTTGAGTCTTTTGCTCTTTGAATGGTAAGCTGAAAACTTGACCTCTTCTTTGTTCCGTTGTTAAATCTTTTACAAGTATATGGGAAAAAACCCTGTAGCTTGTTGAATTTGGGTTAACTAGTATCGGTCAGTATCGGATTGGGATATGCAATATCGTATCGGTATCAGCCGAATCAGATCGGTATCGGCCGATACTGCAAATTATGTTTAAGACATGGGCTAGTCTAATATTATACATGTTTACAGTCTCATTGGTTCAACTCTAGTTAGTCTTTTGGATAGACTATTAATTTACTGTTACAAATGTTATTAGTTGGTTTTTTGGCCTATAAAATTCGGCATGAATATGATGTCATGTTTCTGGTGGTTCTATATTGTTGCTTCTGCTCCTCATTACTCACTTTTTGTTTAAGATTGTCATGTTGTTTATCCTTTTGTAGCTCTCTTATGTATTTTAGATGCAAATTTTGGATTCCTTTGCCACTTTTTACTAAATGTTGGCTTATCATGATATTCTTCTTTATCTATTCTGGTCAGTCTTCTTACTACCCTCCAATTTAGAGTTTCTTATCCAATGTATTCTTAGTTATCTAAGTTTTGAAAGTTATTTGTCGAGACTTTTGACTTTTGATGCCAAGTGACGAATGGTGAAAAGATTGCACTCGAACGGTGTAGTGAATATGCAGAACCATCTACAGGAATGGCTTTGACATGGAGCATCCGAGTGAAGATTGCACTCGATATGGCAAGGTTCGGATTCTTAGCCTTAACTGTAGCTACCAACTTATACATTTGCGTAACTTGTTCATTGTATTTTTTCCAACTTGTAATTTACAGAGGACTAGATCCAGGCTGCGGACCCCTCCCTTCTGTGAGAACCTGGTACTGGTTCTAATCCTTTTTTGTTTTTCTTGTATTCCTTCCTACGCACACCCCCCCTCTATTTTTCTGTTTTATCATATGTTGCTTGCTCAAGTTTTGTTTTTTAACATATGTTTCTTCATATGTTTATTTCCTTATTTTCTTTTTTTGTTAGATAACAAAGATGAGTAGTGTTGTGTTTAAGTATTGAGCCTTATGACTCTTTAACAATGGTTTGTAATATGTTCGATGATTGGTCTTACAGATTTGGGTCATCCAGTTGGCTCATGTTTTATTACTTATAATTTCATTCATTTTTTTTACATTTTTAAATAGATTATAATTTTTTTAGACATACCGTATCAATACCCAAAATCCTTGCTCCTCACCTCGAGGGGGCAAAAATGTCTTCCCTTGTGCCTTCGTCTTTTAAAACATTGGGCACTACTAGTATCAAGTGTGAGTCATTTAGATTTATTATATAATAACTTTTGTTGGATGGTATCAATTATGTGCTTAAAACACAGTGTTTTAGAAATAGTATTTTGAGAATCAGTTAGACTGGCCACAGTCTCTTATTGTGTTAGGTCGATTGTACCTCCTGGTTAGCCTGTTGATTGCTGGCAAATTTGGTAACTCGGTTATATATAAGGATGATTATGTATGCAAAAATTACTATCGATTTACCCAAGTTGTGCAACAGTCAATTGATATCTTTGTTGTAGTACGTAAGCTGTATGCCTATATACATGTGTTTTGTAAGTTCAGCAAGCAGATTAAGGTTTTTCTGAGCAGATATTTATTTATTTATTTCAATTGCAGATTGTATAGAGCTGATCTTATCAAGTTGTTTAATCATTAGTCTTCCCTCTAGGATATATGCATCTAATATTTCATCTACTCTTCTATATTGTTAGGTCCGACAAACTTGCTACAGAAAGTTTCTACTTTCAATTAGAGCATCATATGTTAATACTGGGAACATGCCCACATCTTCACCTGAATCTTCATTGGAGTAGAGAGACGATTTTGTTTAGGACAGAATGCAAATATTCTTAATCCATAAAACTGACTTTTAGATCTTGAGTTTTAATGCATGTGAGCATGCTTTCGTGTTTCTTGTTCACATATATGTATACATGCCTTCATTAGAATTCTACTTATTTTTTTTGTTTCTATAGATTACAGTGCTTCAGGTTAAATACAAGTCCTGGAGTTACTGATTCCTTGGTGGCATTTGTATAATTGCCATAACAATCTACAGGTAGAGAAGAGAAATTTAGGCGGTAAACCGGCTTCAGAGTTACTGGATGAACTGAAACTAGCTTATTGGTTTTCTGCTCATCTTCACTGCAAGTTTTCAGCCATGATCCAACATGGGGAGGATGGGCCTCTCACTAAATTTCTTGCACTCGATAAGTGCCTTCGTGGGCGTAGGTTTTTGCAGGTATCTGACATGCATTGCCGTTTAACTTTGGAGTTGTAAGCCCTAGAGATTACTAGATTGCTTGGGGCCTCTCACTAAATTTCTTGCACTCGATAAGTGCCTTCGTGGGCGTAGGTTTTTGCAGGTATCTGACATGCATTGCCGTTTAACTTTGGAGTTGTAAGCCCTAGAGATTACTAGATTGCTTGGCTCAGTTGTTTTGACAAAGTGTCTTCATATTGTCGAAATTGAAGAAAATCGGCTGAAGAATCCTTCCACATCGGAGAAAAGCGATGTTTACGCTCCCTTCTGTCATGCATTTCAGGCGAGCTCACGGAGAAAAATGATGCTTACGCTCTTGGGGTAGTTATGTTGGAGCTTCTGGTTGTAAGAAAACCGGCTGAAGAATCCTTCCTCACATCGGTAGTGTTCTGAATTTTTGGATAGGCTCCTGTTATGACCTGTAATCATTTCATGATACGCATGTTGGCCTGTAGTTAATCTTGGTATCCTTGATACTTGCAGATCATGCCTCAGCTTGCTGACAGAGACGGGCTCCCCAACAAAGTAGATCCAGTGCTCAGACGAACAATGGACACGAAGCATCTGTGCCATGTAAGGAAGACTTGTCGGTATTATAACTAGGAAGCGCAAGGACACTGAAGATTGGGGGAGTGGCTGTGTCGACACAGACACTCCACAACTAGGAAGCACAAGGAAACATTAAAGGATGTTCGACACAGCCACTCCACAACTAGGAAGCGCAAGGAAACATTAAAGGATGTATATGTATATATTTGGATATATTTTGAAATGTAACTAAGATGGTGATATTTGGAATGAGATATTTGGAATGGAATGTTTCAAATGTTAGTTAAATTTCATAATTTATATATGTTCTCATGTTTTGGAAATTAGTATTGATCATTGCTTTTTATAACGCATTGAATTATAAGCTTTGACAGGTGATATATATATATATATATATATATATATATATATATATATATATATATATATATATATATATATATATATATATGTGGTGTGGTGTGTGTGTGTGTGTGTGTGTGTGTGTGAATACCAGAACAGGTTAAAAAGTGTTGTGTATGTCATATTTATAATGATTTATGAATGTGTGAATTCCAGAATACTTTAAAAGCGTTATGTATATGTCGTATTTATAACGCTTCTAAACAGTTATGTTATATATAATGACAAATATTTTTATCGCTTGAAAATTTAGTGTTATATATAATTGTATTATTTATAACGTTTTCAAGAAATAAGTGTCATATAAGATTATATCATTTATAACGGTTTTAGTAAACATTTATAACACTGGTTTACATGACGGTTGTGGGCCTAAAAAAAGTTATAAAATGTCATTTATGACGGTTTTTACCCATCATAAAAAGGTTTTTTTTTTTTCTTGTAGTGTAATTACAGCTGTTACATATATCACTATATCACACATGACAACTGTGAAATTCACAAGTGATGGCCAAGCCACAAACAGACCCCCGCTGTTTGATGGTACAAATTACACATACTGGAAAACACACGTGAGTTTTTTTCTTGAAATCTCTAGATTTTGACTTATGGTCTATTGTGACTTATGGCTATAAAAAGCCTCCTCGTATTCTTGTTGATGGAGAGTTGGTTGAGAAACCCCATGACAAGTATACTAAAGCTGAAAAGAAATAGGCCAGTCTTGACGCACATGCTATTAATATTTTGTTTTGTGCGTTAGACATGACTGAATTTAACAGGGTGTCTACATGCACAACATCAAATGAAGTGTGGAAACTTCTCGAAGTTACTCACGAAGGAACAACACAAGTCAAGGAGTCAAAGATCAACAGACATACTCAGGAGTATGAGGCGTTCAAGATGAAGCCAAACGAATCTGTCACTCAAATGTTTAGAAGATTTCTGGATATTGTAAACCCTCTGCCTTCCTTAGGCATGGAATACAATTACCATGAAAATATTCGCAAACTAATACGAGCTCTCACGAAGAACTGGATTCCAAAGGCTACTGCGATTATTGAAGGAAATGACCTCACTACTGTCTCTTGAAACTCTCATGGGTAAGCTACTCACTCACGAGCTGGAACTTCATGACTTTGAAGAAGTTGCACCAAAAGAGAAGTCGATCACTCTCAAAGCTCAAGACAGAAGATCTGTCGAAGATGATTCCGACGACAGTGACTCTGACTCTGAAGATCAAGCTCTCCTTGTAAGGAAGTTCAACAAGTTCATGAGATTCAATAGAAGAACAAAAGGGCACAACAACAACAATAGCAACAACAAAGAAGATCCAATCTGCTACGGTTGCAAGAAAAAATGATACATCAAGAAGGATTATCCAACAGCATCATCATCAACCAGGAAAAGCAACAAGTATGAAAAGGGTTACCTGAAGAAATCTACATCTAGAAAGTATGCCAACACAAGCATATGGCATGAAAGCGAAGCCAGCGACTCAGAAGATGAACAATCAGATGAAGCTGCAAATGTATGCTTAATGGCATATAATCAGGTAAACACTAACCTCCTGTTTGATACATATGATGATTTTACCTTTGAACAATTAGGTGAAGCCTTTAGTGACCTCTCAGGTGATTACAGAAAACTGCGTAGCAAATATCAAAACTCTAAGAAGGTACTCAAAGAGTAGAAAGGTAAAATAGGAAGACTTACCGACCTATTAGCTGAGGTTAGAAGTAATAATAATTCTAGTGAGGTAGGTGAGCTTTCTTCTGTTAAGTTGCAGTTACACGAGACCACAAGGCTATCCGAAGAGAAAGACAAGACTATTACCAAATTAGAGGAAGACCTACTCAAAGAGAAGAAGAGTCTTCAGCAAGTACTAATCAGGAAAGATGCACACACTGCTGACCATCATACACTTTATGACACTTCCAAAAATTTAAAAATTAGGATAGAAAAATAGCCTGAGGTTGCTGCTTCCTATCCTAACACGTGTCACTTATCGAAACACCGGAACACTATTAAACCCAACACTATCAGACAAAACCCAATCAAACCATTGCCCAAGAAGACTAATAGGTATGCATTCTATTATAAATATCCAACTAGAAAACCAAGACCTACCAATCATGCACAACACACCGCATCTAACACTCAATATGCTAGATGTCACTATTGGTCATATCTCTCCTACATGTAGAGTAAGAAAGCTAGTTGATTTGAAATTATGTGCATGGATACCAAAGACTAACAGTTCAGGACCCTACAAGAAATGGGTACCAAAAGTTTTATTTGTAAATTATTTTGTAGGTGGAACACCTTATACATGCTAGAAGCAAATGGATCCTCGATAGCGGTTGCTCATGGCACATGACCGGTGACGCTTCATTATTCGCAACACTATCGAAGAAGAAGGAATGATACGTCTCCTTCGGTAATAATCTTAAATGATATATAGTAGGTATCGACAATATTGGTAAGGCTCCCTATCCCGTGATTAAAGATGTCTGTCTAGTAACCGAGTTAAAATATAACCTACTCAGCATAAGCCATTTAGCTGACCATGGTTATGGTATTAACTTTGTCAAAGACAAATGTACTATAGTTGATAGCTCAACTGGTAGTACTATCTTTGAAGGTATTAGGGAAGATAATATATATATTTTCTATCTGTTGGAAGAAGCTAACAAAGCAGGTAGATGCTTAATCACCAAGAACGATTAGAGTCAACTATGGCACATGAGACTCGATCATGCAAATATGGACACAATTTTGAGACTATCCACAAAGAAGTTGGTACGAGGCTTACCGGACATCACCTTCAAGAAGGATACGGTATGTAGTGAATGTAAAAAGAATAAAACTACCCGATCCACATTTAAGTCCAAGAATGCTATAAGTACCACTAGACCTCTACAATTATTGCATATGGATTTATTTGGACCGAATAGAATTGCTAGCTTAGGTAGTAAGTTATATAATTTGTAATAGTAGATGATTTCTCTAGATACACGTGGATATATTTTCTAGCACGCAAAAATGATGCATTATCTGAATTCGTCTCCTTTTGCAAGAAAGTTCAAAATAAGAAAGGATTATTGATCACTTGTATTCGAAGTGATCATGGCGACGAATTTGAGATGCAGAGTTTGAGCAATTTTGCGACACACACGGTTTTATGCATGATTCTTCTGTCCTAGGACTCCACAACAAAATAGAGTTGTAGAACGTAAGAACAAGACTCTATTTGAAATGGCTAGAGTAATGTTAAACCAGTTTAGTCTACCTAAATACTTTTGGGCTGAAGCTGTCAATACAGTTTGCTATGTTCTCAATATGGTTCTAATTCGACCTAAATCGAAGAAGACTCCCTATGAGTTATGGTTTGATAGAACACCATATGTTTCTTATTTTAAAATATTTGATTGCAAATGTTTTACTCTCAATACTAAAGATAATTTGGAAAAGTTTGACGAAAAGGTCGATGAAGATATATTTTTAGGTTATGCGGCCAAAATCAATGGGTACCGAGTCTTTAACAAAAGGACTATGATCATCGAAGAGTCAATGAATGTCAATTTTGACGAGTTAAATCAACAGACGATCGATGATGATGATGAAGACATCAGTACACCAAGCAAAGCACCATCAAGCACATCACGCACAAAACCAGAAGACGGAACCAGCTACCTTGAGAGTCTGCCAAAAAGAATGAAGTTTATGGCTGACCATCCCAAGGACTTGGTAATATGTGAGATTACCCGGGGTGTAAGTACTCGTTCCTCTAATAAAGATATAGTTTCCTGTGTTGCATTTATTTCACAGCCAGAACCCAAAACTATTGAAGAAGCATGTAGTGATAATTTTTGGTTAGATGCTATGCAAGAGGAATTAAACCAATTTGAACGGAATCAAGTTTGGGAACTTGTTCCCAAGCCTATTGATCATCAGGACATTGGCACCCGTTGGGTATTCCGAAATAAACTTAATGAGAATGGTTTAGTTACTCGTAACAAGGCCCGACTCGTAGCTCAAGGATACAACAAAGAAATGTATCGACTACGATGAGACCTATGCCCAGTTGCGAGATTATAATCTATTCGCATGTTATGTGCATTTGCATATTTTTATAATTTTAAACTATTTCAAATGGATGTTAAAAGTGCATTTTTGAACAATTTTATAAAAAAAGTTTATGTAGCTCAACCTCCAGGTTTTACTGATTTTAAAAACCCTAATTATGTTTTCAAGTTCAAGAAAGCGTTATACGATTTGAAACAAGTCCCTCGTGCTTGGTGATCGTCTAAGCTCTTTTCTACTTGATAACGGTTTTACAAAAGGTAAGGTTGACACTACACTGTTTATAAAATCTTTTAAAGGAAATCTTCTTTTAATTCAGATTTACGTTGATGATATTATCTTTGGATCTACTGATGAATATTTTTGTCAAGAATTTTTAAAGTGTATGCGGAATAAGTTTGAGATGAGCGTGATGGGAGAACTCAAATTCTTCTTTGGACTGTAAATCAAACAAACCAACAATGGGATGTTCATTAATCAAGCTAAGTACACAAAAGACTTACTAAAGAAGTTTGATCTGGAAACTGTCAAACCTCTTGGCACTCCAATGGCGACTTCAACTAAGCTTGATATTGATGAACAATGCAAACCGATCGACATACGTAAGTATCGAGGTATGATTGGTAGTTTACTTTATTTAACTGCTAGTCGTCCTGATATAATGTTTAACGTTTGCTTGTGTGCATGTTTGTAAGCTAAACCTAAGGAATCACATATGTGCGCAGTTAAGCGTATCTTTCGATACCTTAAAGGTACTTCTTCTGTCGGCTTATGGTATCCCAAAACTACATCCTTTGACGTAACCAGTTATTCGAATGCTTATTTTGCTGGATGCAAAGCAGATAGAAAAAGTACTAGCGGCATGTGTCATTTCCTAGGTAAGGCTCTAGTCTCTTGGTTTAGTAAGAAGCAAAATTTTGTAGCATTATCAAATACTAAGGCTGAGTATATCGCCGCAGGATGTTGTTGTGCACAAATTTTGTGGATGAAGGAAACCTTAGAAGACTTTGGTTTATAGTATTCACACATACCCATTTTCTGTGACAACACTAGCACTATTAATCTTACTAAGAATCTTGTATGTCATTCTCGCACTAAGCATATTGATATTCGGCATCATTTTTTTAGAGATCATGAAACAAATGGAGATATGAACCTTAAATATGTAGACACAGAGAACAAATTAGCTGACATCTTTACAAAACCATTAGCGAAAAATTGTTTTAATTATTTACGTCGAGAATTAGGAATTTTAGATATCAATAATATTAATTAATTCTATTTTATTAATTATTTTTCAATATGTAAAAACTATTTTTGAGACAAGCCTACAAAGGGTCTGTCTGTCACCACGACTACGGTCGAAGCGAAGCGAAACTTAAGCGTTCCTCTGTGAACCTCCGCTAGCTGGAACAGTACCCCTACAGCTAATCTGAGACAGTCGCTGTGTAACAAAATTTAATTCGCAAAATAATATTAATTGAAATTTAAAATAACTAAACTTGGAATTAAATAATTGAAAATGATTGATGAATATAAAGTGGCATTAGATTTTTCTGTTTAAAAATACCTCAACTGAACCCCAGGCGAACTCTGACCGAATTCGGCCCGAGTTCGGCCCAAGTTCTGTTGGTGTTGGGTGTTTTAAGTTAGAATCAAAGTGACCCTTTCCTATTCATCTCCTCCAAACCCTCAAAACACAGTAGTAGCTGGGCCCGAGCTCCAAAACCCTAGTTTTCTCCAACCTACTGCTCTCAATTCTTTTAGAGATTTCAATCCAAATTTTGGATTCGTGCGGAGTTTCTCGTTCTCTTCCACATAACCTCCTCCTTCTCTCTATTTCAAGTTCATAGATTTCTATTTTTGTCTAGAACTCATGCCTAAGAACTTCAACCCCTTCAAGAGGAACAAGACAACGGCTAGTGATGAGGCCTTGTCTTCGGATCCTATCCAAGGATCACTATTTTTTCCGGTCCAATCGGTCGACGGGGCTTACAATGAGTTTTTCTTCGAAACTCATGATCAATCACTTTTATGGTATGCGGATTTCTCTATTCGCAACATATGCCCCGGCACACCGATTAAATAGAATATCTTTCCTGACCACCATACTTATTTTGAAGCATTAGGTTTGCATAATCTAGTTACTTATTAATATCCTATCGCAACTAATGTTATTTATTTATTTTATTACAATTTTACTCTCGAAACTTTTATTGTTAAAAGTCGTCTTATTGGCGTTGATATTCATTTCAATGATGTCGACTTAGCAAAAATCCTTGATATTCCAAATGAAGGTGCTCCGCTAGACGATATCACAGAATTTGAATTTCCAGAAGGCACGACCTTAAACAGTTTTAAGAACGAACTTTGTTATCCTGTTCGTGTTCGTTCTGGTAAGTTCAAAGCTGCTAATTTGAACTTATTTTTCTATGAATTGCATCGCATCGTCTACTCCACTATATTGCCAAAATCTACTTCTAAGGACGATGTGACTACCCTTGAAATGCCTGCCCTCTATCATATTCATAAGGGCATTCCTTTCTCTGTCCCTAAGACGATCATTCATATGATGGGTTATTGTCGCAAAAGGTGCAGGAACCTTGCTTACGCGATGATCCTCTCAATCATCTTTCAGCATTTTGACATTGATCTATTCACTTGTGCTTGTGACTCTGAGCCCAAGCATCTTCATCTCTCTCGTCGTAGCTCAACTGTCCCTTCTGCTCCTCCTACTGCTCAATCTCCACATCCTTCGGCTTACCCTATGTTATATAAGGGTATTCACTAGCATCTCTCTGATTTGCGAGCGTTTATTACTGCCACATTGAGGGAACGTGAGTTCCGAGATGCTATTCGGTTTCAGGCTCTCGTAAATTCTTTTGCGGATCTATGATTTGCTTAGACTGGCCATTCTGCCAGTTCTCTTCCCCGAGATCCAGTGCTATATCTGGCTACTGCTATGAGGATGAGATGGTTCGTCATTACTTTGAGCCCAGTAACGCTTATGATTGGTACCGTGGTTCTGGTGCTACTTCATACCCTTCTCATGGAGCTGACACTTCTGGAGCTGGTCCTTCCGGACATGGTGGCACTGCTGATGCTGATGATGATGATTTTGAGGATTTTTGATCTAGATGTTACTTTACTTTGTCTAGATGTTTTCTAGTTAGATTTTATTTTGTCTATGTATGCTTGGAAATGCTCCGACGTTCCAAGATAGTACTTTCTTTATTTTAGCACTAAGACTTGTATTGCTGAGTTGATGTATTTGGAACATCTAGTTATTATTTTCATATTGGTATGCATTTACTTTTTCAGTGTGTATTATTCTCTCTCTTATACTATGTATGCATTTTTCTTATGCGTAGCATTATCTCTTTTAGTTTTTGCTTCTTACATAAAACTGCCCATGAAATACATGTTATTTTGTCTATATTTTCTTGTATTTCTTCAACATTTGTTTCTTATGCATGAATTAAGGGGGAGCTTCTCTCTTTGTAATTATTTTGCTAAGTGACAATGGGAGAGAAAATAGATCTAACATCTTTTAGTAGGATACATGAAATTTTTTTGGATACAGTATCATACAAGCTGAACAAGTACATTATAATTTTGATTCTTTACAAATCAAAAGATCGAAATGTTATATCGGTCAAGGTCTGTCAATTATCAAAATGGAAGAGATTGTTAGCCCATTGGTCATGGTCAAACATGATTTTAATAATTGATCTAACTCTGTCTCGATATAAGGGCTACTTGGACGATTATTGAGAACTGCTACTGGTACCGTTCAAGACATGAAGTCGTTTTGCCACATGAGTCTGTACTTCATATTCAATATAATTTTCATATTTTATTGAGTGTAGAAATACGATGTACACCAAGTCGTACTGGCAAATAGGCTATCCCAAAATATTTTCAAAATATCCTTTGTTTTGAAAATAACCCATTTACAAAAAGCTCCTAAAAGCTTAAACTTTTCAAAAAGCCCAAAATCCTAAAAACTAAAATTGCAAAAACCCTAACAGAACTCCAAGGGAATTCGGCCCGAGTTCGGTCTGAATTTTTCCCGAGTTCAGTTAGTGCCCATTGGATTTTTTTAACTTGGTCATCCTGCTGTTACGGATGCAACGACTATCTGTCGAGATTCTCTCAAAGAATTCTGTCCGAATTTTGTCCGAATTCTGTTCGAATTTTTCCTTTGGAAAACCTATAAATAGAGAAGAATTTCCATTATTTCAACACACCTCTCTCTTGTACTCTCTCTAAGCTTAATACGTTCTTCCAAAGTGTTCTAAGCTATTCATTTTCAAATTCTAAACCAGTTACAATCCTCTAGTCGATTTGTCAGTATGGTACGGTCTAGAAGTTTCAGAGTGATTGTAATCAGAGGCTTGATTGAAGAAACTTTATAATTGAAGTTGGTCGAGTAATTCGGATCAAAGCTCGCGTTTTAGAAGTTGCAAGGACTTCGTATGAAAACTTGCGATATTTTTCTATATTGGATTCAACTGGAAGCTAGAGTTCTTCCGACTGGAATAGTCCTCACAAGAGGAAAACTAGTATACATCGCCGCGTTTGCGTTTGCTTTCAGATCTCTACTGTTCATTTACTTATCTGTGATATATATTCTGTGATCTTGTTGCTAACAATTTTAAATAGCTAATTTTTTTGCTACCTACTCTATTCAGCCCCCTCTAGAGTATAGCACTTTATATTTCATTCCTACATAATGCTCTCGAGCCATCATTTCATTTAAAAATAGTGATAACTCCTCATTTTTAGGACTTAAAGCCCATCATGATTTCGATTTATCTTCTACTATGTTCGAAGAGTTTCCTCAAATACGAAGGGTCTATTTCGTCTTCGTCTGCTGATGTGGCTCCCCATATAAGTAGGGGTTTGCTCAGAGAGGGAGAACCTTTTTGCCATCCGTATTCTCTTTTTGACGAAGCTTTTTCTTCTTAGAATCTTCTTCTTCCACCCAAAAACCATAATCTTCCTGCCAAGGGTCCCAAGAGATCGAGAGCCTCTAGAACTCCCAGAGGGGCTGCGGCAAGCACGAGAACGGCCAGAGGGGCTGCGGCGAGTGTTACGCCCCGACCCAAAAAATTGCTCGTCCTCGCATCGGTTTATCCGAATCATTCGTCCTCGCTGGGGCGTAATGTCGTACGAGTCTGGAGCGGGGCACTACAGGGAGCACGAAACAGGCCAGAGGGAAGCAGTCGGTCCCAGAAGCTGTCGGCGTCGATGACTCTCCGGCCATTAGCGCTGAAGTGCACGGAGATGTACGGCCGCCTGTTGCAAGTAGGTGTTCGATGAATATTGACACCCTAATTTGCTGAAGTACATTAGCGTTCACTCCTCGGAGTAGCGTCTCGAAGATGTGCTAAAGCTTTTTTTTTCTGCTGATGCGCATGGGAACCACTCTTCGGAGTGGCGTCCCGAAGATGTGCTAAAGCTCCATCAACCGATGCGCATGGTCGTTTCTTTTACGAAGTAACGACTGTAAGATGTGCTGAGGTTTTCACTGACGTACAGAGTCACTAGAAGTGTCTGCGCGTAGTACAATTTATGAAGTGTCTATGTGTACGCTCGCTTGCTGACACGCAATTCATCTTTCGTAGTGCATGCACGGATGCTTTCTTTCTGACATGTAGTACGACTTCCGTAGTACCTGTGCAGATGCCTGCTTGCTGACACGCATTGCGACTTCCATAGTGCCTGGACGAATCCTTGCTTGGTGATACGCAGTATGACTTCCGTAGTGCGTGTGCGGATGCTTGCTTGCTGACATGCAGTATGACTTCCGTAGTGTCTGCGCGGTTGCTTGCTTGCTGACATGCAGTGCGATTGCACGAATGCTTTCTCACTGAGGCACAATACTACTAGGCAGAGCCTGCGCGCTTTATTCCTTGCAAAAAAATACTTGCATTTTCCTGACACATCTTGTTCATATGCAGTTTTCGTGGCCATGCCTATTTCTGGGGAGATCCTTTTTGATTCATCGGTCTGCGCCATAGGCATAAACGTCGATGAAGCGCGCGTTAATCTGCTGTCACGACCCGCACCCACTGTTGGGGTACGAGAACGTAACAACGCCCAGCCTACGCCGCAGTATCGGCGGTAGAATGCTGTCCTAGGTCAATCATCTAACAATATAAAAGTACCTGTACAGTTTATACTCTCCGAATGGAGGTGATATAACAATATGCTGTCTCAATCACATCTAAGGTAGAAGAATGAAGAACAGATAGATAGATAGTAACTCAAGAGAACAGTATCATAGATGAATAAGTCTAAGTGTCTAGTACAACATAATATCCAGAACTGTCAACTCATAATACAAAAGTCTAAGAGTCTATACATCTCCACATCTCAAAATACAACACAGAATGTGAGTCAAAAAGATATAGAAAAGACTGCCTAGACTAAACTGGTCTAGACTACTGGAACATCCTCCTCAGCTGTAGGTGGAACCTGCTGAGGGTCCACAACATAAGTATCATCTAGTCCTGCTCCATAATAGGTAGTCACCAGGGCCTCCTCCTCATCCTCTGTAATATTTTCAACAGGTCCAATCAGGACGGGAACGAGCACAAAACATCTCACACAGTGCATATCATGTTAGGAAATACGATACAGGCAATAGAGTAAGATACATGAACTGCTGAAAGGAAATATACGCTGTAAAAGAGATAGCTGTAATGAAATATCTACTGTATATAGAGAACTGTAAGTGACTAGTGATGTAGAGCACAAGATAGGCATGTGAATGGCTAGAATTTGCACATGATTACACTACTGAGTTTGCACATGATTACACTACTTTGGAATTATTCACATGACCACTTCTACTCCCCCGTACCCCAATCAATACACAAGGATCTATACAGGTTACGTTATTGTACATGATATCACATGGGGCCCATGAAAGGGTGCACATGATAGTATACATGAGAGCTCAGTAAACATGAGAGTACATGATCACATGAGTGCACATGAATAATGGAAGCATAGGAGTACATGATGATAGTGAAACACACATAACATGAAGTACCCGATGCTCCCGAGGGGGGATAACATCTCATGTAAAGATCCATATAGTACCAATCCGTGTTACAAATGTGACAGCAACAAGTAAAGTAATCTAGAGCGAGAAGTAAAGCCTGAACAAGTATGAAACGGTCAGAGAATGTACTCGCCTGATAACTGAATGTCTGAAGAGGATATACTGTCTGAGGAGAGGTGTCTGGCTCCTAGTCAGAGCAATACAAGTCACAAAGTATCCACAATGATAAAAATAAAGTATACAATGCATACTACATGATTCTAGGTCAAACTGGTCAAAAGTCAACTCTTGGTCAACTCTAAAGTCAAACTAGTCAAAGTTAAGTCAATACTAGTCAAACTAGTTAGGGTTTTAGTCAAACTAGTCAAATTAGTGGTTTTAGGTCATTTCTAGTCATTTCTAGGTGATCTAGGTCAACCTTGACCTACAGTTGACTTTGGTCAACTTTCAGTCAACCAGGGTCAATATGGGTTTTTGGGTCATTAGGGCTAGCCCCAAGCCATAGGCCAATAACCCTGGCCATAGGCCAATAATCTAGGTTTTCTATATAACCTATAGTTGGGAACATATACATATATATATATATGATACATATATAGATGTATGAATCTATCTAAAACCCAATACCCAATATAGGAATATCATATATAATACAACCACACACATATATACATATATGTATCTAATACTAATACATATATATATCAATATATAAATTTATATACATATATATATCTATATATATAAAACCTATATATACTATATTTATATATATAAGACATAGAGAGAGAGACTGAGTGAAAGAGTGAGACAGTGAGAGAGAGACTGAAAGGTCTGAATCAGGGGGGGGGGGGGTTCCAGGAATTCCTGAACCCAAACCCATCCAAAACACACACACACATAATACATATATACACACATATGTATATATATATATAACTTAACACACACACTACCAAATCACCCCAAATTTGACCCACACTCACACATGCACATATACTACATATATACACATTAAAATACATTAATATAATACATAAATCATTAGCAAAATCGAATCAAAATTCGATTTTGCAAAATTTGGGAATTTTCAGGAAACAGGAAATGCACTGTGAAAACCTAACTTGGGTTAGCTCAAACATCAATCAAATCGACCTAAGATGACCCAAACTTGGTTGGTAATGACAGCCCCTAGGTTAGACTAGGTCCCTAGTAGCCTGACACGGTGCCACGACACGACACGGCGTGTCCACAAGGATTTAAAGTCACCCGGGTAAATTAGGTTTAACTGACACAGTGTAAAACCAATAGGGGTCTAGGACACGACACAAGGCGACACAGGCCTCGTGCTCGTGCCCGAAGGTGCGCCTAGGGTTGGGCTTCGTGTCCATGGGCCTGATACGTGTCCACGTGTCGTGTAGAGGGGACACGACACACGTATCAGAAGCCCCAAATTACGTGTTTCAGACTGTGTCGTCGCGTTTTCGCGTGTCTCGTGCTCGCGACACGGGACACGTGACACCACGTGGTTGTGTCCAATGTGTTCGCCTACATACAGGCTTCGTGTCCATGTCAGTAGCAAGTGTCTACGTGTCGTGTATAGTGGACACGACACGTTCAAATTATAGTGTCTGTGCGTGTGTACACAGTGTTTAGAACGACCCTTGCGGGGTCGATTCCGTGTCCGACACGACACGAGGTCATCCCAAACCTTGGGGATGACCTGTCAGTCATTGCCCCATGCTCCGTGCCAATTTTGGCGTGTCCACGTGGCTTCTACAGTGCGTGGGGACACTGTGGCAGCAGGACACAATTGCTGTGTACTGCCCTGTGTCCCGAGAGCTTGTGTGTCCAATTTTGGACACGACACAAAGTCAAATTGTGTCCAGTGACATAGGATTAGGGTTAGGGTTAGTTAGGCTAGGTTTTTGTTCAAAGAGTTTGGAAAAAAACAGTGATCAAATGCACAATGACAGTGCTTAAACAGTGAGTAAAATTAGGGTTCTAGACTAGTAGGATACGTGTCCAACACGACACCAAAACACATCAAAATTCTACCAAACTTTACCCATAATATTGTTATCCCTATATGAATGCATCTATGAAAGAAAAAATAGGATTTTGACTAGGTTTATGAGAAAATACCTATTTGGTGAATTTCAAGGAAATTCAAAGAAGAGGGGGGTGGTGTTCTTCAACTTGATGATGACAAAAGCCTCCAAATTCTTGATTGCTAGCCTCCCTTAGCTCCCTTGGTGTTGTAGGGTTCCAATGCAAGAGACTAGAGTCAATTTGGATCAAGAATGATCAAGATATGGGTGTTTGAAGAAAATGTGATTTTCTAGGAATTAATTTCATGTAAATTAATTCATGGATGAACACAAGGGTTTATATAGAGTGTGCACAAGCTAGGGGGGTACCCCTTGGCCGGCCAAACATGGGGGGGGGGTGGTTCAACCCTTCATGGCTAAGGAATGGACTTTTGGTGCTAAGAAAAGATATTTTGCACAAATTAAGGAAAATATCCTATAAAGGTAAAGTAGATATTTTCATTCTTTGACTAAATGAAAATATCACCCTCTAGTCATTCTAGGTTAGGGATTAACCTATAGATTAGGGTAACTAGGTTAGGGATTATCAAGTCACTAATCAAAAGTCCATGAATAGTGAAATCTCACTAATCCTCCTTAATTTCTAGAAAATTACCAAAATACCCCTTAGGCCAAAAATCACTAAAATGATATTCTAAGCCTATGGTCAAGTTCACATGGTCATGGCAACTTCTAGGTTAGAGAAAACTAGGGTTTACACTAAGGTTTACTAACAAAGTCACAAAGTCATAAGTCATGACTTAGCATGACTTAGAAATGGTTTAACTTAACTAAATTCACCAGAAAATTATACCATGACTAAAATACCACTAATAAATAATAAAAATAATAAATTTTCAAAAATACCCTAATTTCAGAAAACTGGGTGTTACATCTGCCAAGAAGTTGATCGCCTAAGGTCAATCGAAAGAGCGACTGGCTATGATACGGGATCAACAGCATGTCTACTTCTGTCGTATGATGGACCGAGGCAAGTTGTCTCTCCCTCCTGACATCGCCGAAATGCTAAAACCTCGGTTCCTTTTTGGTGATCAGCTGCTTTTGAAGGAGACCACCTCCTAAAGATAAAGAAGAATCGGTACTTCGAGAATGACGGTCTCTCTTTGTATGTTCCATCAGTCAATCGGCACCTCCCGCTCTTGGTTTTCTTCTGCTTCGCTGAGAAATGGCACATGAAATGGGAACTAACCCCGGAACATAGGAGTTTAATGACAGGCCATTTCCAAGTGGATAGGCATGCTAAGAGAAGGGATACTTTTAAGAGCGTACATGATGGTCCGTCGTACGCTTCGCATGTGTTGATCTTCGATCACATGTTCAGTAATTTTACCATGGATGTATATCTGTTCAGAGCTTCTTTTTTCGCCAATCGACTTCTAGCGACAGAAAGCACATATCTGAAAGGAACCTTTCAGATCGAAGGCTGGATCCATCCTGAGGCTAAATGGTACGAAGTAACCCAATGGGCATTGGGTAGGTTCAAGACAGAGCTGAGTGGTACCGGCTTACGTCGTACCATTAGAGCTACTGCACATGGTATAGATATCAATCAGCCCCTGTTCGTGGCTTTGTTGGAGATGTATAATCATGATATCGGGACCTTCTATACTCCGTGCGGAGAGATGGGGCTGTCCCCCCACGAGATGTACGCTATCTCAAAGTTGCCCTGGGGTGAAGAACCGTATGAGGAAGATACTCCCAGCAAAGGAGTTTTTGGGACTGGAGAACAAGTATCCAGAAATGATGACAATATACAAAGAACTGCTTTATCACCATCAAGTGTGTGTACGCCAGGACTCTGCGAAGACCCATCCCCACATTAATGCTTGAAAGGACTATATCTTCGAGCAACATCCGTCGGAGCTGGGAACAGTCCACTTTACCATGCGTAGGGCATATACCACTGACGAAGTAGAAGCTATGATGGACGAAGCGAGGGTATCCAATCCTTCAGTAGATGTTAAGGGAAATCCTACTTCTACCGTTCATAACTATTTTTGTCAGAACTTGACTGCTTTGAGCCCGAAAGCAATGTTGGTTGCTTTTCTAATGATATGGCCACAGAAGGCCCTAGTTCCTGGAGGCTCTAGATCCGTGGGGCGGATCAATCGGGAACTCATTCTGCTGGCTGTGAAGCTCCCTTTAAACATTTGCTGGCTTTGCTCCCCGCTATGGTGTATAATACCCTGCGAGGCCTGCGGAAGCTCTCGAAGAAAATAATAGCGCATCATGGGAGAGGCAGTACATTCCCTCGGGTTGAGCTCCCCTATTTTTATTTGATGGCTTGGTTGGCATTACACCGCCCAGGTTTGTATGAGGAAGGGGATGTGACGTTGCGTAATTATCACCGGGCCAAATGTCTCTATCAGGACATCCCCATCTATAGGTGGATGTTGAGCCGTTTAGATGGCTATGATTTCAACAGGGTTTCGCCCTCTTATAGAGGTTACCTCGCAGACGAGGTACTAATAGACCAAGGCGGATTGGAGAGTGGTCTGACTCTCGGTACTTTCCATTGGCTGTAGTCCATTCGTCCTTCACACTTAGTATACCAGAATTAGAACCGAGTGTATCTGGAGCCCTATTTTTTGAGTCGATTTGCATGACAGTTCGGCTATAGCCAGACAATGATGGACAATCCCAGCTCTGGCCTTGGTTATGAGGGAAGTCTGCTGGATGGCGCCCGGGCTTGGTATTACTATAATGTCGGGTGCACTGGGACGAAGTTAACTATCCCTACAATGCACGGAGAGACCCGTATCTTATATTTTACCGTAAAGTTTCACTTTGTTGCCAATAACTTCTCGTCGGACTACAATCGAGAACGGAGTTTGATTGCGGGGACGAAGTTGAAGGCGCCTCAATCGACCCTTGTGCGCCTTCAAGAGCTTGCGTTGTCGGATGGTAGATCCTCGGACGGTTCTAGTAACTCCTGGGAGAGAAGAGACAATGAAGGGCCCTTGAGTACCCCGTTGAAACGTCGAGCACCTTCGGAGGCGAGTTCTCCTCCTACCAAGAGAACAAAATTGACTGTACCTAGACGATGCGGTCCCTCACGATGGTCTTTGCCACGACAGAGCACTCCGCCTGTTGAACCCTCTTCACAGGTATACTTCAGTCCTTTTCATTCGAGTTATTTATCCCAGACTTTCTGCTTATCACTATTTTGCTTGCACAAGTGAAGAAGAAAAAGAAGTCTTCATGGTCGGAGATACTCAGGAAACTTTTGAGGAACCTGCCCCGGAGGTGTCCCAGAGGGAGCCACTACGTCCGACGATTAGAGTCACCATCCCTTTGCCCGCCGAAGGTCCTTCTTTGATAAGGGAAGAAAGAATCGCCTCTATCATGGGTCCCCCAAATCTTGAGATGCCTACGACAGCGAGGACCGAAGAGGATAGTGTTCAGAGGAGAACCCGACGACCGCAGCTACTGAGGCTGCTAACTCGGGAGATGTTTCTCCTCTTGCCCCTTTCAAGTACAAGACTCAGGGCTTCTCGGAGTCAACGGCTTCACCTTAGCGTGAAGCTTTCCTGGAGGCGACTGTAGACGAGCCTATGGAGATACTTGGGATTCGTCTTGTGGTGGCCAAAGGCATGACCCCAGAATCCATATCCGTGATGGGCCGAACAACGGAGGATTCTAAAGGCATTGCTCAGGACCCCTCTAATGTACCTTCTTCCTATACTGATAAAGGGACTGAAGAGAACCCAGATGTATCGGGAGGAGAGGATGATCAAGCAGCTAGTGAATTACCCCTGACAGACATCAGGGATCTGCCCCAAAGGCTGGTCGAAGAGACCATAGAACGGTTGACGGTGGAGGCTGCTGAAGAACTAGCCGGCAAAGCCATTGAGGGGCTGGTCAAGATGACCATCGAACGGTTAGTTGATGAGGTCATTTTGAAAGCGGCCAGGAGGCTATTGAAGAGTTGGCCAATATGGTCATAGGAGAGGCAACTGAGGAGACCATGGAAGAGCAGGTCGAAGAGACTACTGAAGAGTTGGTCGCTGAGGAGCCGATCAATGTAGCCACTGAGATGGCGGTCGAAAGAGCTGCTGAGGAGCCTGTTGAAGAGACCATCGGCAACCCAGACAAGGAGATCGTTGCAGAACCAGTCGAGAAGACTTTGGACGAGTCGGCTGCAGAGGAGTCCACTGATGCAATCACTACAGAGCTGATCGAAGAGACTGCTGACGAGCCAGCTGCTAGAGAGTTGGTCGAGTGGACCACTGATAAACCGGTTGCTGAAGAACTGGTTAAGGAGACTACTGAGGGGTCGATCGAAATAACTGTTGAAAAGTTGGTCGCAGAGACCGTTCAAGAGCCAATCCATGAGGCTTCTCAGACGTCAACCACAGGAATTATTGAAGAGCCAGTAACGGAGCTTGTTAAAGAGCTAGCCATCCACCAGACAACATCGACAAGTACCGTCCTTGCTCTATTTATGGCTTCTGCCACAGTCATGGCGCCACATGCCTCGGTCGTAATCCTTAGCCATGTATTAGCTGTTGCCGCTGCTCTGGGACCTTCCATCGCGGCATCTCCGATGACCCCAATGGCTATGGCTGACAATGCTTATTATACCAACCTTATCCTGGGCACCATTCATCATGCTTTAAAGCATGGTATAGAGAGCGTCTTGAAGTACAACCAAACTTAGGCGGGCTAGGTCCGCAATAAAAGCCCAGCTAGCGATATTACACGAGTATCAGGGATATACGACGAAAGTGGAGGCAATAGAGGCTTCTTTGAAAGAATTAAAAACCACAGCCTTAGAGCTTCAAGGCCTTGAGCATAGCTTTCGTCCCTGGCAAACACGGAACTAAAGGAAATAGTTACTGAACTTTCCCAGCACGAACAGTGACGTCAGGCTCTGACTCACAGGATCGCCGAGGTTGAAGCAGAGGTTGAAGAGGTGACTGATGCCAAAGATGTTCAAGTCTGCCGTTGTAAACCGCAAAAATGTTTGAGAATTCTTATTAGTTTATTTGAAATATACAACTTTTATAGTTATTTAAATGAAGCTTGAAAATTTAAACATAGATTTAAATTGTTAATGAACTAATGTAGCAAAATTTTCCTATAAGGGGTTAACTTTATACTAGTCACTTATTAAACATTTAAGAAATATTTATATATTTTAGAAAAGTTAGTTTACTCTCACTTATTAAATAGTTAGTAAAATAATTTCTATTTATGAAATATAGCAAGTAAAGGGTATTCCATAGTAATTTGACACAATATCTTCACTATAGTATAATTATAAGTAATTATCTAGTACTTGAATTTTTGAGATTCATAATTTGGAGTGTCTATATATATGTATATAAATAGATACTTGCTTATATATTGTAGGTCCTAAAAATCAAGTTGCATTTATCAAATAAACAGAGGAAATTAAATTGCGCACTCTTCAAATGGACTGCGCAGGAGGCAGATTGCGCTACAATTCAAACGCGCAAGCTTGACTACGCTACCACCCAAGCGTGCTATGCTGACGTGGCAATGCCATCATTACCTGACAAAAATTCGATCTTCTGACAGCTGACAGCCCGATAAACGAGGAGTCCTTTCGTTTCTTGTGCAGCACATCGCTCGAGGACAGCTGTACAGCCAGCGCAGTATGACAGCTCAACTTCAACGCAGTTGGACCAAGCCCGAGTCTCAGCGCAGTCTGATGCTAGCGCTTCTCAAGTGGCGCAATCCATCAAGATAACTGACATTTATTACGTGGCTTACATGCCATTAATTGCTCGCCACGTGGCAACCGCCTGTGCACGACCATGCGCATTTCAATCAAATAATGCCATGCGTCTAATACAGTTGGCCCACGATCGAGTAACTGCCAGCGCAGTTTGCTGTTTGTGCAGTCTGTTGCTAGCACAATTCATCATGCGCAATCCAGAATAACTAAAAATTAGTTATTTCTAGAACTCTAAAAATAGAGTTTCAAGTCCTTCATTAAGGACATCAGAACATTATTATCATCAGAGATCAGGAGTTCTTGTCCAAGTGCTGCTGCATTCTTCAGAGGCTATCATCTTCAAAGTTCACATCGACCAAGGGATAAAGCGATCGTCTTCAGATCGGATTCCTATAGTTGTACTTTCCCAGAATTCAATTGTAATCTTCTTACAAAGTTTGTGAAATAAAGGACTTTTGTTTTTGTAAACAAAATGGCGACTCTACTGGGGACGACTTTCTCCTCCGACGAGGAAGTGACAACTCAATGTGACGTTGCGCCTATCGAAAAGACGCAGTAGACGCTGGTTGTGAAGGTCAACCAGACTGCCTACGAGGCGATGATCAACTCTGGGACTACTCGTCGCACTGCAACCTCTGCCAAAAGCAAGGTCCGTTTAGTGTGGACTCCAAAGTCCTCTGCGCAATCATCTGTGCAACCTGCTGTCTCTGCTGCCAAGGAACCAGTAGCAACTACTGCCCTTGCGCAACACACTGCTCTTTCTGCCATAGCACAACCCACTTCCTATGCTTTTCTGGCAAAGTGCAAGACTCCTCTCTCCCTGGCGCAGTTGGCGACCGCCTTCCCTTCTGCACAATCCACTATTCATGCAACCAGAGTGCAACTTAAATATTCTGAAGCCAGAATTCCTACTACACAAACTACAGTTTCTGTGGCCAAAAGGCCATCTGTCAAAGCTTCCCAAGCGCAATCAGCCAATGCGCCTATTGCCACTTCAACCTCTGCGCAAGCTGTTCCAGTGCAGTCTAATAGGGATAGTCCTTTGGCTAATCTTCCTTCTTCTCACAGCAAGGGGAAAAACTCTGCTCCTCTTCCCAAGCACCCTGTTGCTCCAGCACAATCCACTGGGGGTAGTCTGTTGACTGTTCCTCCTCCTCCTCAAAACAAAAGAAAAGGCCCGTTGGTCTTTTCTCGAACTTCCTCGTTCCACGAGTTGGAAGACAACAGAGGGAAATGCTTTTTAGCCAACCCTTCTTCACAAAACAAGAAAAAAGGTCCTTTGGTCTTTTCTCAGTCTTCTCCGTTTTTACCGTAGAAGATCCATCTGAACGTGCCTCGGCACCAATCAGTACAAGAACTCTCTCAAACAAGAGCTCTTCTCTCCCTGCCAAAGGGAAATATACTAATCAAAGAGGTATTCTGCCTACTCCGGTAGCGGAACTCCAAGATCTCCCAAATCTCCGGATATCCCGCTCAAAACAGGAAAAATTACTGGTGTCTCAGACAGAAACTCCTGGGGGTAAATTTGCAGATCTACGGACTTATCTCAATAGACCAGCTTCTATGAAATGCAAGCAGCCAATACCGAAGATCAACCTGCATCAGAGGCAAATTTCCAGGATGAAAAATCCTAACACCTATGCTAATGAAGTGAGTACTTCTCTATATATTCACGGGACAAAACATCTGAAGAACCGAAACCATGTTCCGAATGTGGTCAAAGAACATATCCCTCAGACTTTTTCTCATCCCGTCATTATTCCTGACCTCCGAGAACACCTCAAGCAAAAATGGGACAACATCTCAATACCTCCAGTTCAACCACTTGAACATCATTATAATCACAAGGTTGTCATCAAGTGCTGTTGTCAGACAACAAAACGATCTGTTTTCGATCGTCTGAATTTTGCAACTTCTGAACCAATGTCAGAAGATGAAGATGAAGTGTTGTATGCTTCTGTCAACATGGCTTCTCGAGACACCAGGGGTAGAAAGTGCTCCAAATGCGGCAAGCCTCGCAGGCCCAGCCAGCGGTACTTAGATTTACTCCAAGAATCTTCTGAAGGAGAATTTCGACACACCCGATCCCGAAGTCGAGACACAATAGGGAATAGGAATCTTCTCCAAGATCCCTCTGGTCATCTCCCTATTTCTTATTCAGAAGATGATTCCTTCTCTGATTATGATGCATACAACAAAAGTTCTGAACAGACAGTGTCTTCTACTGTACCTAGAGAAGTGACAACTTATGTTGTCACTGAAGACCCAGATGCTTCTAGTTCAGCAAATCAAGAACAACGAATAGCTGTACTGGAAGACAAGCTGAAGACCATGGCTGAAATGGTTGCAAGTATGCATTCTATCATCGTGGCCCAACATACAGTACCACCGACCGCACCTGCTGCAAACCCTGAGATTATAGCATCGTCAGTACCTGTCAATGCAGGTCTCGGGGTAGTATCTCCTCAAATACCCCATGTACAAATTCAACCCACACCCAGTCATTCAGGAGCTGGGAGTAGCACTTACCACGTTGTTCCTCCCCCTAACACTATAATTCAGCCTGCTCTTTCTTCATCATTGGAGGATGCTAATGAAGCTGTCAAACTCTTACGCACTCAATTTGAGCCTTTTAAAGAGAAGGACAATTTACAAAGATTGGGGATCAAACAACCCTATCCGGTTGAATGGAAGGAAGTCCCATTTCCTCTAAAGTACAAGATTTCCACAATTTCACTGTTTGACTGTAGCACTTCTCCAAGTCAATTCATTAACCACTTTGAGGTAATGACTGTTCAACTTCAGCCAAATAACGCTCTTCTTACCAGGGTATTCGTCGGCTGTTTAGCCGGTGTAGCATACGATTGGTACAAGAGCTTACCTGATGGCTGTATCACCTCTTTCTTAGGTTTTAAACAAATCTTCTTGGAGCGATTCTACGAGGGAATCAACGACATGACCATGTCGGCCATTAACAAAATCAAACAAAGATATAAAGAAATCGCTGAGAGTTTCATTGAAAGATTCTGCCGAAAAGCATTAAAGATGCCTCCTGGAACTCCGACCGCTGTCACTATAGATACCTGCAAGGCAAATCTTTTGCCTATCATCAGCATGTGGACGGGGTCAACTCAGTTTCAAGACTGGCCATCATTCATTGTCAATGCTAAAGCAGCTGAAGTTAGTGCTGACAAGTTCAAGCAGTTGGGGGTACACATGTCTAATCCCGACCGGGATGAACACCCGACAGCTAGTAGCGATAATCGCCAGAACAACCGCAAGGGTAAAGAAACTTTGAACATCAATTTGAAGAACAAAGAATCTCTGGCTGTCAACGTAGCTCCACCTACGTCTACTTCTACTCCTTCTGTCCCTCCACCAAGGGAAACTCGTCCGAAAGTAGAGTACTCCTTTGACGAGAACGACACCGTGAGCATCTTCGATTGCTTGATCAAAAGCAATAAGCTCCAACTTCCAGACCCGAAGAAGCCTGACGAGGTTGGTAAGACTGATCATCCCAAATATTGTGTTTATCATAGGTTCATTGGTCATCCCACTCGAGCATGTTATGTGCTCAAAGGCAAGATTCAGGAGTTAGTCAATGCTGGTGTTGTCACTCTTCAACAAGATGAGAAGACTGTTACCATAAATATGGTCTCAGTACAGTTCGGTAACTTTTCTCCACAGATGGTACAACATGGTGTCATCCCTATCCCCAAGGCCACCCTTGAGATCGAGAATCTTCCTCCTCCACGGAGTGAAGGTCTCGTTCCCCTATCTTTTGATAACGGCGAGATTATGTGGATCCATCCGAACCTTGTTGCAGACTTCGAGGCTCCTTCTAAGTAAAAAGACCGCTCCAAGGGCAGAACAAAGGTCTGCAATATGGTATCTTTTGACCCCATAGTTGAAGAGAAAATACTGCTAGGCACCAGGTCAGGGAAAGCCTATCTATGGGAATTTCCCGAAACTCAAGAAAACCCTGCTTCTTCTTCTGAGTCCGCTCCAGTGCAACCTATTTCTACTGAGGGCATCCCTGATGTGTCTTCACCAATTTTAGAACCCATTACCCCTAAGCCGACAGCAGCCGACAAAGGCAAACAACAAGTCCGTTTTGACAAGCCTTTGAAGAAGTCATCCCCTTCTGGACTTTAGAAACCATACAATTTTGATATTTTGGCTCAACTAGCTAATACACCGGCTAGGCTGTCGATCTTTAAGCTCTTGCGCCTCTCCAAAGAGACTCGAGAAAGTTTGAGTGAAGCTCTCATGCAGGCAAAAACCTGCTTGACTTTTCTAAAGAAGCCAGAAACAGAGCCTGTCTCTTGCCTCCACTGTCACAGTGTGTTGGAGTTAATTCCAAATATTACTTTCACACATGATGATATGCTGATGGAAGACAATAGGCATGACCGTCCTCTATACTATACAGGATACATCGACACGATGAAGGTCGATCGTATTCTGATAGATCCCGGGTCAGCACTCAGTATCATGTCGAGGACAATGCTAGACGCATTGAAGATCCCAGTACATAGTCTTTCTAGCACAATTACCACCATCTTGGGGTTCAACCAGGGAAGAAGTGAGCCTCTGGGCAAGATTCGCCTAAAACTCCAAATAGGCAATCTCCGTACGAAGGTGACCTTCTATATTATAGATAACCATGGTTGCTCTTACAATGCTCTTTTGGGGAGACCATTCCTTCATGAACACAACATTGTTCCTTCAACTCTCCGTCAATATTTCAAGTACGTTGATGACAATGGAGAGGTTCAAAAAGAAGTGGCGGATCTCTACCCTTTTAAAGGTGTTGAAGCATATTGTAATGATGCTCGCATGTATAAAGATGAGTTCATGAAGGTAGTACTGGCTCTGGACACTGAAGAAGAACAAGAAGCAGTGCCCAATGACACCCTCATCATACCTATTAAAGGGCGTGTTTCTCATCCTCAGTCCTCCGAACCACTGGCTATTCACTTGCCAGTCCGGAAGCAACCAACCGATGATGGTCAAGATCAAAGGGAGCTCACCTCTTCTGAGCCACTTGTTATCGACCTACGTCGTAACAAGGATAAAAGGCAGCTCACCTCTTTTGAGCCACTTGTTATTGATTTATCTCGTAACAAGGATAAAAAGGGAGCTCATTTTCTCTGAGCCACTTGTTATTAACCTTCGTCGTAGCAAGCCTCCTCCACGTTCTTCTTCTCCCCCTCTTGTAATCAATCTGACCAAGCCTGCTAAGGCTAAAGGTCCTATTGTAAATACAGATGTACAAATCAATAAAAAAGCATCTCTTTTCTAGTATACTGATGTCATTTATCATACTAAATACTATTTGGATATATTAGATAGCTTTCAATCATTTACAATAGGAGTTGTACAGTCTCTTCAATCAGAGATCTTACTCGAACACCCAGATGATTCATACTTTGTTGTCCCTTCTCGAAAGAGAGGTGAGAGTCCAATACTTTTTAGTAAGGGGCCAGAACAAAAATTCAGCTATACGGATGATAGCAAAAATAACGATATGGGACATCTCCAACTTCGTTGTTATAGTCAACAATCAAAAGACATCATCCGAAAGATGGGTTATGACTTCAAGAATGGCCTCAACTATGGTAAGGGTAGACGAACTCCTATCCGCACGGCCGTTCCGAAAGAAAAATCAGAGATGTACTACAGCAGGACGAAAAGAGGCCTCGGATATGCTTCACCTTCGGTATTATCTCCAGTAGCCTCCGAGTCTGATAGTGAGGAGCGCTCTAACTCTTCTAATTCCAGATCTTGGGATTCTGACACCAGTATTGGCCAAGTTTATCGATTGATTGTATCTTCTAACATGGTCTCTGCTGAACTTTCAGAAGGTTATGACGAAGATATCGAAGAAAATCCCGAAACAGATCCTTGGGCTCAACGAATGGACACCCAATGGGAACTCCAATTTGAACAACGAGAACCTCCTACCGAAGATCAATTGGTCCAAATTGACGTAGAAGAAAATGGGTCACCTCGTCCAATATTCATCAGCAAGAATCTCCTCGAGGCGGATAAGCAAGAATTAATTCTTCTTATTCGAGAATACATTGATGTCTTCGCTTGGAGTTATGAAGACATGCCAGGTTTAGATCCTAAAGTTGCTACTCATAAACTGAATATTTTGCCTAATACAAAGTCAGTCAAACAGCAGCAAAGGCGATTCAAGCCAGAAATGATGGACGCAATTGATGATGAAGTCAAAAAGCTCATAGCTTGTAGCTTTATTCGAGAAGAACAACATCCAGATTGGGTAGCCAATATTGTCCCAGTCTTGAAAAAAATTGGCAAAGTTCGAGTTTGCATTGATTTTCGGGATCTTAATGAAGCCTGTCCAAAAGATGAGTTTCCTCTCCCTATCACAGACGTCATGATCGACAACACTTGTGGGTTCGAAAGGATATCCTTCATGGATGGATTCTCTGGATACAATCAGATTCGGATGAATCCTGAAGATGAAAAACACACTTTTTTCCGTACTCCTCGCGGAGTCTACTGCTACACAGTGATGCCATTTGGTCTTAAGAATTCTGGTGCAACTTACCAACGAGCTATGAGTACCATCTTTCGAGATCATCTGCGCAAGACTGTCGAATGCTATGTCGATGATATTGCCGTCAAGAGCCGTCTAAAGGAAGATCACATCCAAGATTTAAGAACTATCTTCAATATAATGCGCCAACATCAGCTGAAAATGAATCCCACCAAGTCATTCTTGGGTGTCTCTAGTAGTAAATTTCTCGGCTTCGTCATTACCTCTAAAGGTATACACGTGGATCCCGAGAAGATCAAAGCCATTCAAGAGATGCGTCCTCCACGTAACTTAAAAGAGCTACGAGGATTCCAAGGTCGACTTGCGTACATCAGGAGATTCATTTCAAATTTGTCTGGACGCTGCAGACCATTTACCCAGTTAATGAAGAAGGGTGTATCTTTCATTTGGACTGAAGAATGTCAACGAGCATTTGACGACATAAAATAATATCTCATAAACCCACCAATCTTGGTGCCACCAATCTCGGACATACCATTCTTAATGTATGTCCGTGCTATGGACCATTCATTGGGTGCTTTACTTGTCCAGAAGAACAAAGAAGGCCATGAACAAGCCATCTACTATCTTAGTCGTACTATGATTGGTGCTGAACACCGTTATAGTCCGGTTGAAAAAGAATTCTTAGCTCTTATGTTTGCTGTTCAAAAGATAAGGCATTACATCATTGGACAAACTATTCATGTCATATCTCGAGTTAATCCTCTTCGGGTATTAATGAAGAAACCCAGCACACTCAATTCTTGGTTAGCTATATGGGCCATTCTGTTAGCCCAATATGACATGGTATATGTTCCACAAAAGTCTGTTAAGGGTCAAGCACGGGCGGACTTCTTAGCGGCTCATCCTATTCCAGAAACATCTAAACTTTACGATAAAATTCTAGACAAGACATTGGAATCAAATATGATCTCCGAAGAATTTCCTACTTGGCGTCTATTCTTTGACGGTGCATCCAGGATCGGGCCGAATGGTGCCATTGTCGTAGGAGTTGGGGTTGTTCTTGTTTCTCCAGACGGGTCAACTATCCAAAGAGCCTATTCCCTAGATGAACCCAGCTCCAACAACGTAGCAGAATACAACACTTTACTCATTGGCCTTCAATTAGCTAAACAACTAGACGTCGAATATCTTGAAGTCTATGGCGACTTGTCATGCCCCAGTACCGAAATACGGAGACGGACTAGGCCAGCTACTCCATATGAGGTACGTAACGTCATACGACGATCGTGGCTGTCGAGAGACTAGGGGGTACATGCTACAATCAAGTCTCCTATGGTCCCACAGAGTTCTATGTCTCAATCAATCAAGTCACATCAGCAATTAAATGAACATTAAAGATAAAGCAGTAAGGCGTCCCCGACGCTTCATCAAAATGGTCATGAGAGACTAGCTTTATAATTTAGCTATCTCAGAGAGTCAAGAGTACAAAATTATACACAGCTGCAGTTTGTTTAATTACAATCATGTACTGACACAAAATATCAAGTAATCCGGCTAACAGGTGCCGGTGGCTAAATGCCGCAAAAGTATAAGCAGGAGTGGTGGAGAAGAAACCCACTCGAGTCCCCGAACCGCCATGCTTCTAGTATGCACCATGGATATCAGGGAGGAAGATCGTGTCCTCAGGCTCTGCTACGAGATCTGGCCAAACAAAACCAGCGGGGTCAGCCCCGAATAGCAAGTACCGCCAAAGGGGCACAAGAGTTAAGATTAAAAATCCAGTTAATAGAATGATTGATAATAGTAATACTTATGCTACTATTATAGGGTAGCGCTACATCTTCGAACCCATATGGCACCCTTACAACCAAACAAGGACAAAAGGTGCCGTATGGAGTCGGGACGTGTCGTACTCTATAACTTTCACATAAGTTAAAAGGTACAAACAATAAAATCTTCTGATCGTGACTTCGGTCGATAGCCTATTGCAGCACAATAACCAACCCAACAATCAAACAAGAACATGGGTTGGATCATGTACCATGATAGACCATGTTCCTCAGTCATTCACAGAAGTAGCACTTCACAACCAGAATAAGTCTTTCGTTCATAACTTCGATCTACAGCCTGTCGTAGTACGATAACCAACCCAACAATCAAACAAGAACATGGGTTGGATCACGTGCCATGACAGTCCGCTTCCCTCGATTATTCACGGAAGGTAATAGGACACAAGCAAGTCGTTTTCATGGCCAATCAAGTCTACGAGTTTCTAGTGGGACGAGGTTATCCTCGCATCATGTTATTTAGAAAATCCTCAGATCGTATCTTTCCAGCAAGGCTAGCCAACCCAGGGGTTCGCGTAGACAGGTATGATTGAGCACAGCTCCCTCGTAAGGCCACCTTGCAAAAACATATAATATATAGCAGGAATTAATCGAATACAGTCATCCACTCGTTGCAGATGACACAGTATCCGTGGAGACCAGCTGGCGCGTCGAGACAATATCTCAAGGCGGCTGGTGTAACACGATCTCGGGATTTTGCCCTCCCCATACATCTAGTATATTTAGTTGTCTAATTTAACCCTAGGTGAAATCTTGGACTCACATGCTGTGGCCTGCATGATTATCCTCCTAAAAGTCGTACTCAAGTACGAGTACCCCAAAAAGGATCCATGTCAATCAGTATCTCAACATGTTCTACCCTCCTTAGTGTAATACATCATTGCAAATATGCCACGTGGAGTTACGAGTCATTTGTCGAGCATGAACAAGAACTGGGACATTCAGGTATATGTATAAGGTAGGAACACTTTGTTCACCGGGGTCACATTAGTGCTCATATCATGCTCAGGACAAAAGGCGTAAGGATATATAGCATACACAAACATTTACATATATATAAGCAATATATATAATAAAAATAATATAAAATATAGGGGAGTCCAGGTCAGAGTGCGCAGGATCAGATCGTGCAGGTTCAGGTTGTGCAGGATCAGATCGTGCAGGATCAGGTTGCGCAGGGTCAGATCGCGCAGGGTCAGGTTGCGCAGGATCAGATCGCGCAGGATCAGGTTGTGCAGGATCAGATCGCGTAGGGTCAGGTTGCGTAGGATCAGATCGCACAGGGTCAGGTTGCGCAGGATCAGATCACGCAGGATCAGGTTACGTAGGATCAGATCGCGCAGGGTCAGGTTGCGCAGGATCAGATCGCGCAGGATCAGATTGCGCAGGATCAGATCGCGCAGGGTCAGGTTGCGCCAGCGCAGTTCAGCTCAGCGCAATGCGCTGGCCGAGGGGTTGCGCAATTCATCAAGAGATGAGCTGCGCAGTTCAACCTTGCGCTAAAGACCGCAGGCTGAAGGGTCTTCTCCTCCAGGCCGAGAGCATCCTCAAGAACACCAAAAACTTCTAATTGTCATAACTTGACCAAATCAAAACCAAATCTAGGTTTTCAAAGTTCTAACTTGAGTAAAATTGAATTCTCTTCCACATGGAAGCATCAAAACCCACAAAACCCCAACAAAAATAGATCAAAACTAAGGAAATCCGAAAATGATTAAAACTTAGATCTACAAAAAATCAAAGCTTCAAAATAAAAATTTTCAAGTTCTAAACTAGTATAGGTTGAGGAGAAGAACATATTTTGACAAGTAATTTTGTAAGAAACATTGACAAAAATTTATGGATCCATCTCTTGAGCAAGTTGGTACTTGCCTTGGTTGGTGGAGGAAATAAATGAAAGGAAATAATGAGAGGAGAGAGAATGAGATGAGTTATATATAAAGATCTTGAACCCAAGGGTTCATGATGAACCAAAGGGTTCATGATGAACCAAAGGGTTCATGATGAACCATTGGTGAACCAAAAATAGGTTACCCAAATGAGCCAAAACTGTAGGCCCAAATGCAAAAAATAAATTACGAAATAATATTTTGTCAAATATTTTAGAAAATGCATGAAGAAATACTGCATAATAAATATAGTATAAATACAAGGTAAATACAAATTATCGGTTTACGTATTAAAATATGTATTCCGGGATCGGGGAGTGACATCTCTACCCTTCTTAGAAAAATTTCGTCCTCGAAATTCCAGCCAAGATAGGATAGTGAAATCAGGGCAAGCAAGGCACAATCATATACAAGTTAACTATCATAGCAGTTATTATCATACATCACAAAGTGCAAAACAAGTAGGTGTAGATAAGCATGGAATCGTGTCAATATGGCATAAAAAAGTATACCTCATTAGTCAAACAAATGCGGATACCGAGATCTGATCTCGTCCTCGCGCTCCCAGGTTGACTCTTCCGAAGAGTGATGGTTCCAAGAAACACGGACAAGGCTTATCGTCCGATTCTTGAGTACCTTCTCTTGTCGGTCTAAAATAGATACGGGTCGTTCCTCGTAAGTTAAGTCGGTACCAACGACTAACTCAGAATGATCGAGGACATGACTCGGATCCGGGACATACCCACGTAATTGGGACACATGAAACATATCATGTATGCCAGTTAACGAAGGCGGAAGGGCAAGTCGATAAGCTACATCGCCTACCCGAGCGAGAATCTCAAAAGGACCAACGTATCTTGGACTAAGCTTTCCTCGGGTTCCAAATCTGATGATACCCCGAGTAGGCGAAATCCACAGAAATACTTGGTCGCCAACTCTAAACTCTAGAGGCCTACGATGCTGATCTGCCCAATAATGATGTCGGTCCTGTGCAACTCGAAGGCGCTATCTGACCAACTTAACTATCTCCACAGTCTGCGTGATCATCTCTGGCCCCAACAACTTTCGTTCTCCGACGTCGTCCCATGCCAAAGGGGACCTACACTTCCTTCCGTACAATGCTTCGAACGGGGCCATCTGAATGCTAGCCTGATAGCTGTTGTTATAGGAGAACTCCACTAGATGAAGGTGATCTTCCCAAGATCCGCCAAAATCCAAGGTACACGCCCGTAGCATATCTTCTAACGTCTGAATGGTTCTTTCTGATTGCCCGTCAGTTTGTGGATGATAAGCAGTACTGAATCTTAACTTGGTTCCCAAACTTTGGTGTAAGCTCCGCCAAAAATAGGAAGTAAACCGCGTATCCCGATCTGATACTATACTAACTGGAATACTGTGCTGCCTTACTATCTGCTTCATATACATTTCTGCTAACTGCTCAGTAGTCTGTCCAACTCGGAAGGGAAGAAAATGAGCGACCTTCGTGAGTCGATCTACTATTACCCAGACTGCATTCATACCAGTCGGGGATCTAGGTAAACCGGTCACAAAATCCATCGTGATGTGCTCCCATTTCCATTCTGGTATAGAAAGCGGCTGTAGCAACCCTGCTGGTCTCTGCTGCTCGGCTTTTACCTGCTGACATACCAGACACTTGGATACAAATCTCGCTATCTCTCTTTTCATGCCATTCCACCAAAAGAACTGCCTGATATCTCGATACATCTTCGTTCCTCCAGGATGAATGGAGTAAATAGAACTATGAGCTTCGGACATAACTTCTTGCCGAAGGTCTCCACTCGGTACACAGAGTCTGTTTCCAAACCTGAGCGTACCATCTTCATGAATCACTAACTCCTTCCTACGGCCTGATTCACACTCCGACCGTAACTTCTGAATCTGTGGATCTCCTGCTTGTGCTGCCCTTATCCTCTCTACTAAGGTTGACTGAATATGCATACTGGTCATTCTTCCTATATCCCTTGGCAAAACTACTTCGATTCCCATACTCTGAAGATCTTCTAAAATATGCTTCTACGAGGTCAAGATAAAGGCACTGCCTCTCCTGCTCAGTGCATCTGCAACTATATTCGCCTTGCCTGGATGATACTAAAGATCTAAATCAAAATCCTTCAGCAGTTCTAACCATCTTCTTTGCCTCATGTTCAAATCTCGCTGCGTGAACACGTATTTCAAACTCTTATGATCAGTATAGATCTCTACCCGATCCCCGTATAAATAATGCCTCCACAACTTGAGTGAAAACACCACAGCTGCTAACTCCAAATCGTGTATCGGGTAATTCTTCTCATGGTCTCGAAGCTGCCGAGACGCATATGCTATCACCTTTCCGTGCTGCATCAATACACATCCAAGACCCTTCCCTGATACGTCACAATATACTGTAAAGCCTCCCGCTCCTACTGGAAGCGTCAAGATCGGGGCTGAGATCAATCTCTTCTTCAATTCTTCAAATGATGCCTGACAGCTAGCTGACCAAACAAACTCTACGTCCTTGTGCGTCAAACGCATTAAGGGCGCAGAGATCCTGGCAAAGTCTGCCACGAACCTTCTGTAGTAACCAGCTAATCCTAAGAAACTTCGTACTTCTGCAACTGTTCTCGGGACCGGCCAATGCTCTATGGCCTCAATCTTCTTCGGATCCACTGACACTCCTGTTTCAGAAATTACATGTCCCAGGAACGAAATATGGTCTAACCAGAATTCACACTTGTCAAGCTTCGTATAAAGTTGATGCTCCCTCAATGTCTGCAAGACAGTCCTAAGATGTTTCTCATGCTCCTCTTCACTGCAGGAATAGACAAGAATGTCATCTATGAACACCACCACAAATTTATCCAAATACGGCAGAAAGATGCGGTTTATTAAATCCATGAATACTGCGAGGGCGTTGGTTAGTCCAAAGGGCATTACTAAAAACTCATAATGCCCATATCTAGATCTGAATGCTGTCTTCGGTATGTCTTGCTCCCGGACTCTTACTTGATAGTATCCCGACCGAAGATCGATCTTGGAAAAGATGCTGGCCTTGCTCAACTGGTCAAACAGGTCATCAATCCTTGGTAGTGGGTACTTATTCTTCACTGTTACTGTATTCAGCTTGCGGTAGTCGATGCATATCCTCGTCGACCCATCCTTCTTGGGAACTAGAATCACTGGCGCGGCCCAGGGCGATTTACTGTCTCGGATGAATCCCTTAGACTTCAACTCTTCTTCATGTTGATACAACTTATCCTGTTCTGACGGTGACATTCTGTAAACTCTGTCTGCAATAGGCCTCGTTCCAGGGTTCAACTCAATGCTAAATTCTACCTCTCTGACTGGGGGTATCCCTGGGAGCTCACCAGGGAAGACGTCGAGAAAATCTTCGACCACTCTCAGAATCTGTCCTGGCTCTGACACTGCTGCTACGATGACGCCTCCAGCCTGATTCTTCAAGGTTCGAGTAAAGATGAACTGTTCTATCCCAGGAACGCTGAATATGACCCTACCTCCTCTACAATTAATTGTCACATGACTGTCTCTTAACCAGTCCATGCCAAGAACAACATCAAAATTCCCCATAGGGAATTCAATCAATGATACGGGCAGTAAATGCCCACATACCTCTACCGAACATGAAAAGCGCACTCTGCTAACTTCTACGAGCCCATTGCCGGTGAGTATATCCATCCTCTCCGACAATGTCTCAAACTCTAATCCGATCCGTGTAGCATATTGTGCAGAGATGAATGAATGAGTAGCGCCTGAATCAAATAATGCTACAGTGGGAAATGAGGTGACGAGAATTTTACCTGCCACCACGTCACTAGACGCTAGAGCCTCTCCCAAGGATAATGTGAGAGCCTGGCCCCGCGGAGCCCCTTGTTGCGGCCTTCCTCGACCATGCTGTTGCTGCCTCTGAGGGCCTTCGGCTTCCTGTTCTTGGCGAAACATCTGAGCCTGCGTTGGTAGACGCTGGGCTAGGGGCCTTACTGCTAATACTGGCCCTCTACTCGGGGTTGCCATCGGAGCTGGCAACGCTGGAAACTGCTGAGCTGGCCCTCCTGGCCTCTGCATCACAGGACAAGTGGAGATACGGTGGTCTGAACTACCACACCTCAAGCATAAGCCATTCGCTGACCGACACACCTCCCTCGTGTGCCTTGCCTTTCCACAGAATGTACAGCCCTGGGGTGCTCCCTGACGCTGCTGTTGGTTCCTCGGCTGCTGATGCCGAACTGACGCTGTATTAGTTGACACGGCCGTCCTCCGCGGCGCTCCTGCATCATGAATACGTACACCAGGTGCTGGTGCCGATGTTCGCTGCATTGCTCCTCCTCTAACCTGGGAATGAGATCTCTTCTGACCTCTTGTCCTCGATGCCAACCTCTGCTGGGTAAGCTCGTGCCTCCGAGCGGCCGTCAAAACAGCGTCAAATGTCTGGTAGTCGTGTCCCTCCACAAGCTGCAGTAGTTCCAAATGAAGTCCTTGCTGGAACCTCATAGCTTTCTCTAGCTCCGTTGCCACCATTGCTGGTGCGAAATGGCACAATCTGCAGAACTCTGCTGCATACCCATCTACGGTCTTGCCTGCTTGCTTGAGACTAATAAACTTCTGCTGGAGCTCATATCGAGCTACTATGCCAAAATACTTGGCCTTGAATCTTTCACTGAAGGTGGTCCAACGAACAGGGCGTCTTATACTAACTTCTTCTGATGCCCACCAGTCGCAGGCAAGATCATGAAGTACCAATTTGACCTGATCAACCTTCTCATCATCTGGAACCTTGGCTGCCACAAGAATGGCTTCGATGTCTTGAATCCATGCATCCGCAGTGATGGCATCCTCCGTGCCGTCAAAATACCTCGGGTTCAAGCGACGGAACCTTCCTGATGCTCCCGAGTCAACCCCGGCACTCCTCTCAAGAGCTAACTGAATCCCTTGGTTTAGCAACACGTTCTGCTCCTGCTGCTGAGTCTGTTGCTGTTGGTGAGTGACAAGAATCCCCCGAATAATCTTCAGGAGTGCTACGGCATCTGGTGCTGCCGTCGCTGCTGGTGCTGCAGGAGTTTCAATAACCTGCGGCTGCACTGCCTCTGGTTCCATTTCTGCTCGTGTCTGCCCTGGGGAAGGTTCTCTCCCCTGCTGGTGCCCAGTCGAGCCATGCTCTCGCTGCTCCTCCTCATGGTCCTCATCCACTACTAAGAATGAAGCGCCCCTATAGAGAAAGATATAAGATTATCAAGTCCGGACGAGGAAGATTTCAAGGATGCAAGTCAGGTTAGAGATCAAGGCAAGGACAGAGAATTCGAAACAGAATTTCAAGGGGAACAAGTTTTGATTGAGACTCCTAATAATTCGCAATACCCCACAAGTCTGAAAAACAGACCTGCATGGGCCACCACTAAAACCTTGTCACGCCCCAGTACCGAAATACGGAGACGAACTAGGCCAGCTACTCCATATGAGGTACGTAACGTCATACGGCGATCGTGGCTATCGAGAGACTAGGGGGTACATGCTACAATCAAGTCTCCTATGGTCCCACAGAGTTCTATGTCTCAATCAATCAAGTCACATCAGCAATTAAATGAACATTAAAGATAAAGCAGTAAGGCGTCCCCGACGCTTCATCAAAATGGTCATGAGAGACTAGCTTTATAATTTAGCTATCTCAGAGAGTCAAGAGTACAAAATTATACACAGCTGCAGTCTGTTTAATTACAATCATGTACTGACACAAAATATCAAGTAATCCGGCTAACAGGTGCCGGTGGCTAAACTATGCAAAAGTATAAGCAGGAGTGGTGGAGAAGAAACCCACTCGAGTCCTCAAACCGCCATGCTCCTAGTATGCACCATGGATGTCAGGGAGGAAGATCGTGTCCTCAGGCTCTGCTACGAGATCTGGCCAAACAAAACCAGCGGGGTCAGCCCCGAATAGCAAGTACCGCCAAAGGGGCACAAGAGTTAAGATTAAAAACCCAGTTAATAGAATGATTGATAATAGTAATACTTATGCTACTATTATAGGGTAGCGCTACATCTTCGAACCCATATGGCACCCTTACAACCAAACAAGGACAAAATGTGCCGCATGGAGTCGGGACGTGTCGTACTCTATAACTTTCACATAAGTTAAAAGGTATAAACAATAAAATCTCCTGATCGTGACTTCGGTCGATAGCCTATCGCAGCACAATAACCAACCCAACAATCAAACAAGAACATGGGTTGGATCATGTACCATAATAGACCATGTTCCTCAGTCATTCACAGAAGTAGCACTTCACAACCAGAATAAGTCTTCCGTTCATAACTTCGATCCACAGCCTGTCGTAGTACGATAACCAACCCAACAATCAAACAAGAACATAGGTTGGATCACGTGCCATGACAGTCCGCTTCCCTCGGTTATTCACGGAAGGTAATAGGACACAAGCAAGTCGTTTTCACGGCCAATCAAGTCTACGAGTTTCTAGTGGGACGAGGTTATCCTCGCATCATGTTATTTAGAAAATCCTCAGATCGTATCTTTCCAGCAAGGCTAGCCAACCCAGGGGTTCGCGTAGACAGGTATGATTGAGCACAGGTCCCTCGTAAGGCCACCTTGCCAAAACATATAATATATAGCAGGAATTAATCGGATACAGTCATCTACTCGTTGCAGATGATACAGTATCCGTGGAGACCAGCCGGCGCATCGAGACAATATTTCAAGACGGCTGGTGTAACACGATCTCGGGATTTTGCCCTCCCCATGCATCTAGTATATTTAGTTGCCTAATTTAACCCTAGGTGAAATCTTGGACTCACATGCTGTGGCCTGCATGATTATCCTCCTAAAAGTCGTACTCAAGTACGAGTACCCCAAAGAGGATCCATGTCAATCAGTATGTCAACATGTTCTACCCTCCTTAGTGTAATGCATCATTGCAAATACGCCACGTGGAGTTACGAGTCATTTGTCGAGCATGAACAAGAACTGGGACATTCAGGTATATGTATAAGGTAGGAACACTTTGTTCACCGGGGTCACATTAGTGCTCATATCATGCTCAGGACAAAAGGCGTAAGGATATATAGCATACACAAACATTTACATATATATAAGCAATATATATAATAAAAATAATATAAAATATAGGAGAGTCCAGGTCAGAGTGCGCAGGATCAGATCGCGCAGGATCAGGTTGCGCAGGATCAGATCGCGCAGGATCAGGTTACGCAGGGTCAGATCGCGCAGGGTCAGGTTGTGCAGGATCAGATCGCGCAGGATCAGGTTGCGCAGGATCAGATCGCGCAGGGTCAGGTTGCGCAAGATCAGATCGCGCAGGGTCAGGTTGCGCAGGATCAGATCGCGCAGGATCAGGTTGCGCAGGATCAGATCGCACAGGGTCAGGTTGCGCAGGATCAGATCGCGCAGGATCAGATTGTGCAGGATCAGATCGCGCAGGGTCAGGTTGCGCCAGCGCAGTTCAGCTCAGCGCAATGCGCTGGCCGAGGGGTTGCGCAATTCGTCAAGAGACGAGCTGCGCAGTTCAACCTTGCGCTAAAGAGCGCAGGCTGAAGGGTCTTCTCCTCCAGGCCGAGAGCATCCTCAAGAACACCAAAAACTTCCAATTCTCATAACTTGACCAAATCAAAACCAAATCTAGTTTTTCAAAGTTCTAACTTGAGTAAAATTAAATTCTCTTCCACATGGAAGCATCAAAATCCACAAAACCCTAACGAAAATAGATCAAAACCAAGGGAATCCGAAAATGATTAAAACTTAGATCTATAAAAAATCAAAGCTTCAAAATGAAAATTTCCAAGTTCTAAACTAGTATAGGTTGAGGAGAAGAACATATTTTGACAAGTAATTTTGTAAGAAACATTGACAAAAATTTATGGATCCATCTCTTGAGCAAGTTGGTACTTGCCTTGGTTGGTGGAGGAAATAAATGAAAGGAAATAATGAGAGGAGAGAGAATGAGATGAGTTATATATAAAGATGTTGAACCCAAGGGTTCATGATGAACCAAAGGGTTCATGATGAACCATTGGTGAACCAAAAATTGGTTACCCAAATGAGCCAAAACTGTAGGCCCAAATGCAGAAAATAAATTACGAAATAATATTTTGTCAAATATTTTGGGAAATGCATGAAGAAATACTGCATAATAAATATAGTATAAATACAAGGTAAATACAAATTATCAGTTTACGTATTAAAATACGTATTCCGGGATCGGGGAGGGACACGACTCCAAGCTAGTTGTTAACCAGGTTAGAGGAACCTATGAAGTTCGTCATCAAGATCTAGTACCTTATCATGAAGCGGCAATTAATATGGCTACATCATTTAAAGCCTTTTTCATCGAATATGTCCGTCGAGCTTGCAATATTGAGGCAGATGCTTTGGCCAATCTTGCGACAGTCTTAGCCATACCTATCAAAAGACAACAGGTGGTGGTTGTCTCTAATCGGGAATTGTTTTGCATAGAAAACAATCGCAATATTGAGTTCAATAATTTTACTGAGGCCAATGTTATCAGTGAAGATTGGAGAGCTTTCTTTATCGACTTCGTAGTCCATGATATACTTCCTGAAGATCCCAAGGAGGCTACGAGTATTCGTCGACGGTCTCTACGATTCTACTATAATTAGACCACCAAGACTCTCTATCGACGGACTTATGACGGTCTACTCTTGCGCTGTCTTGTTGGTGATGAAGCGAAGCAAGTATTACGTGAAGCTCATGATGGTGTTTGCGGAGCACATCAACCCGGCCCTAAACTACAAGATTGTATCCGACGTATGGGTTACTACTGGCCTTCTATGGTATTGGATGCCATCGAATATGCAAGGAAATATCGAGCTTGTCAAATCCATGCAGATTTCATCCATCAACCGTCGGAATTTCTGCATCCAACTGCTGCTTTCTGGCCTTTTGAAGCTTGGGACATGGATATTATAGGTCATATCAATCCTCATTCTTCTAAAGGACATCGGTTCATACTAGCTATAACCGATTACTTCTCTAAATGGGCTGAAGCTATACCTCTAGCTGAAGTTAAGACCAGTAGCGTCATCAACTTTGTCAAACATCATGTCATCTATAGATTTGGTGTACCTCGAAGGATCATTCACGACAATGGACCATAGTTCATTAGCCAGAAGTTTACCAGGTTTTGTGACGATCATCGGATTGACAATATCGCTTCGACAGCTTACAATTCTGCTGCTAATGGTTTAGCTGAAGCATTTAACAAGATTATTATCAAACTCCTTAAGAAGTTTTTATCTACTAACAAACAGAATTGGAGTGAGAAACTTGGAGAATGTTTATGGGCCTACCGCACTACGGTCCGTAACCCTACAAGCTGTATACCTTTTTCTCTTGTGTATGGTTGTGAAGCAGTTCTACCTTTGGAACTTCAGATTCCATCCCTGTGGATTGCCATTGCCAACGAGCTCACTACAGAGAACAACGACCTCCTTCGACTTCAAGAATTAGAAGCGCTCGACGAGAAACGGTTATTGGCTCAACAACTTATTGAGTTATATCAAGCCCGAATCTCAAAAGCTTTTAATCGTACAGTTAAAGTCAAAGCTTTTCAGAAAGGAGAACTGGTTCTAACCATCAGATGTCCTATGACCATGACTCATATGAGCAAAGGCAAATTCAATGCGAAGTAGGAAGGTCCATATATTGTGAGCAAAGTCTTCTCAAATGGAGCCTATCAACTTACAGAGTTGGGGGGTCGAGTTACAATGATGCCTATCAATGGCAAATTCCTTAAAAAGTACTATGTATGAATATAAAAGGAATTTCTTGTAAATACGACAAAACAGTTCGTAAATAAAATTTTATCATAAATGGTGTTACAAGATATCATGGTCGAGAATCACTATCGTCCTTCTTGAAGACAGGACGAGAACCACTACCGTCCTTTTCAAATATATAATCGACAAAAGAGCCGAGAACATCCTTGCTCGAACCCACCAGAAATTTGTAAGCGGCCATCCTCATGGCTTCCTCCTCGTCCGTCGTCCCTGGTTTAAGTAGGATGTCTAAGATATCCCTTGGTGGCTTAGGTGCAGACGAACCTTCGCCCGCCTCTGTCTGCTTGGGCTGGGTTATCTCGACTGGACGTTCTTCAGTAATCGCTTCAACCTTCGGGGCGATCTCAGCCTTCTTCGATGCATCTTCAGACGACATTTTCTTGTTAAAAGTGAAAGTGATCATTCTATCTAAATTTTTGTTCTATTTATAGGCAGAGATTCTTGAAACATTGAAGCGACGCGTTCTTCGCAACATTTATTACATTCATCCGACGGTTCACCCGTTCATTTGTCGGTTCACCCGTTCATTTGACGGTTCGCCCGTTTATTACATTTATTTGACGGTTCACCCGTTCATTCCATTCATTTGACGGTTCACCCGTTCATTCCAACGATTCATTTCGTTCATACATTCTGACGGTTCATCCGTTCATTCCAATGATTCATTTTGTTCATACATTTTGACGATTCATCCGTTCATTCATATCAGCAACTTGTCACATATTTATTTTTGATTAAGTTGTCTACCGAAATAATGATATTCAACGAATTATATTCTGCCATATCCACATTATCTCTGAGCAGATATAATGAATATAATTATTTTCTAAATCAAGAAATATATCATGTCCTGAACCTCTGAATATATTTTCCATTGCTATTATTTATATCCTTAATGGGATATGCAAAAAATAATAGAGCCACAAAAATAATGTCTTTTCATTAATCAAAATAAAAGGCATTACAAAAAGATATATCATAAAAGAGAAAATACAAAAATTTCCTTATTCAGCTGGAGGTGTCATCAGGTTTGCTATCTGCTGCGTCAATGCTTGAAGTCGTCCTTCACGCGAATTCAACACCCGCCTTCTAGCTTCCGCCATTCCAGATTCATCATCAAAGGATGCCAAGGTCACTAGGCGGCGAGCGATTTCATCTTGATGGGAAGTGACAAACTCATTCTTCTTGTGGGTTAGAATGTCTAGTTGCTGGACGGCAGCTTCATGCTGTGTCGTCTCTTCCTCATGAGCAAGCTGAACGATTTTTAACTCTTTCTGAAGTCGAGCAAACTCTGCTTTCAGCTCAGCAACCTTCTTTTCTTTTTCTCCAGCAGCAGACGCTAATGTCTCCATCCGGGAATCATACTCTGAAGCCTTTGTAGCATAAGTGTCCAAAAAAGTCTGGAAAGCAGCTTTTGTGACTTTAGCTTTGCGAGTCATCCGTTCAAACTCAGCATTTACTAGGGACTCTACTCCCCCCCGATTAAGATCTTTGTAGATCTTAATTGATGCCTCCAGCTCATCCAATATGTGTTCAAGATAGGCAGCTGAGCTTCATCACCTTGACTTCGGATAGCACCTATCAGATAAGTAGTTAGGGTTCTAACGGTGATGAAACCAACATTCTCTCTTTCTATTACCCTTTCTACTAAGGGTCCTAAGGAAGTGAAGAAGAGGTTGGTGAAGGAACCAATTAGAAATCTGTTAGTAGCCGCTGCGCCAGGTGTAGCAACTACTCCTGTGGAAGTTGAAGCAGCAGATGCTTGTACAGGTGGATGTTCAGCTTCTTGAACATGAATTGAGGTCTTTCTAGACAAGGGAGCCATGGTGGAGCTAGTCGCCCCTCCCAGATGTTCCTCTGCGAAATCAAATAAATACTATCAGTTTACTGTCATTAGCGACTATCAAAATGGATCAAAAATAAGGGCAAGCTTACCATTGCTGGATCTAGCGACAAGTTTGTCGTCTGTTGACGTAGGTTGCAGCCTAGCAGAGGTAGCTTCAGACATTACTGTCTGACTACTTCCTGCTTCGGAGTCGCCTAAAAAATATCGGCTGCTGCTAGCTATTGCTGTTGTTGGCACTATATCAGTGCATACTGGAGGAATTGGAAAAGATTGAATTTCTGCATAAATGAAAGATAAGATGTCAGTTATTTAATCTATAAAAGAAGATTATCAATACCAGCTAATATACCTCTTAGATCAGTGACAGTAGCTTCCTCCGGTGCTATGTCATCAACATCATTCTTTTCTTGGGATGCATGAGCATCAACATCCTCTTCCGGATTTGGAGTATCATCAACGGTCTCTGCTGATGTTTCTTCATCATCCTCCACACCTTCTTCTCGGGCTTCCTCGCTATCACTTGCGGCGACCGGATCTATGTCATCATGAAAATCGAAGTCACGGCCTTCTAAAGCCTCAATCATTAATTTGTCTTCTTCAGCACGAAGTGATCTTGGAGAAGCTGGAAGATGGGCAGTTTTTGGTGCAAGTGTAGGAGATCGCAATACGTCGAGAGATGTTTCTGACTCGTTGATTGGAATCAGAGTTGCAGTCACCTCTCTTATTTTTGCAGCTTCATCCTCTGTCTCCGCGATCTCCTCTCTTGTCTCTACAACCTCGTCCCTCTTTTCTGCACCGAAAGATTCCTGTCTGGGCTCAGCGGCAGGTGTAGGAGACGACATCATAATTCCGGTGGCCGCACTTGTCAGGACCGATGCCAGGATAGGTCTTGGAGGAGTGACTACTTTCTTTCTTCTGAAGACTATTTTCTTTCTGTGTAGAGGTCTCTCTGGGCTCTCTACGTCTATAGTATGATCTTGTCTTTGAATGGAGGTCGGGGTCGTCGCCTCTTCTCTCTGAATTGACTCAGCCTGTTGTCGAGATTGCGACCGGGTAGTGACCCTTTCTGATGATTCAAAAACAATCTTCTTCTTAGAAATTGGAAAAGAAGGTTCTTCGGCCTTCCTCTTCTTCTCCTTGGCTGGAGATCTTACAACTTTTAGTGAGACGCGCAGCGGCTCATAGACTTCTTCAGGGAAGTTAGCTTCCCTCGAAGCTTCTAATAGTGCATCGGCCGGCTCATGCTCCTCATCATTACCAGGAAGCACCAGAACAGGTGCTCCTTTCTTAAATCGAGTCACAGTTGCGAAGCTGTCTGCCATATTGAAATTTTTAGCAAAAGTGATTGCTGATGTATAGAAGATCGAGTACGTATACAGCATACGAGGACCTCGATCATTTCTGGACGGCATCGAGAACGTCGTCCTGGTGTCCCGAGCATTGTAATATGCCCAAGTCCGGGCTCCATCAATTAAAAACCCTTTTTCCTTATGGACATGTGATAGCATTACCTACATGGAACTGGTCATAACCGAATTGGCACATAAAACGGCTGGGAAGATAAGGCTCGAGATAGCATTCATCCTTGAACCGATATACCAGGTGTGACGGCCGAATTGTCCTCAGCCGATCGAAAGCTGTGTGGCCCAGAGGCTGCATCCTCCCGAAGTCCATAAGATTTGTAGACATATGCTCATAACCGACCAGAGGAGTAACGCAGTAGAAGCTCCATCCTCTTCCGAGATTCAGTACGTGTCGGCAATCTCTCAAAGTGGTGTAAATCCACTTGCATCCAGAAAATCTTCTCAAAAAGCTGCCACCCACTGCCCCCATATCCGAATTCATTAGTGAAGGATGGTATAGAAGCAGCCATCCGAACAAGTATGTGTATGGCAGTTCCAGCCGGGGGAAGTGTCCTTTCTCGCCTTTTCCTTTAATCACTGAATCGACGAAGAGGCGAAGGTCGGCATTCACTCTGCATGTCATTGCTGTCAGCAGATCCATCCGGTAGCCGAAGACCAGACGGACAACAGTAAAAAGTACACCGCGGTGGAAGCGGTCGACTGCACTGGCTCTAGGGACGACGTATCGTCTGAACCAGTAAGTGAGGAAACCCGCCAACTGGGCCTCCTTCGACATGGGCCTATAGTCCATCCTCATGTAACTCTCAATAATGTCATCCTTCTTAAGAGGGGGATATTGAAGATCATCCTTGATCTTGATATCCATATCTCCATGTGTCTCCATTAGCCCTATCACTTTACTATTGCTGAGTGGTCGAAAAAAGTTAGGATTGCAGTTTTCGTGTTCCTTGGTCTTCTTCTCAATGATGTGGTTAAGGAAGAGATATGGCAACCATTTAGTGGAGTAGCAGGTGCCAGATGTGCCACTTTTGTAATATAGAGAGCAAATCTTGTAGTGGCAGAGGAGTTCTTCAAAGACAGATACCATATCAGCATTCTTCTCACGCAGTTTGTCTAATTCATAGTTTGTTGGGACAAACTCTTCATAGGGGATATCCTCCATTGGCAGGCTGGAGATGTACTTCATCTCGTGCGAAGCCAATCCGATCTCTCCACGGGGTGTCATGAACGTCCCGGTTCTATAGTTGTATCTCTCGGCTAACGCGAGGAATAGATGCGGATTGGGGAGAAAGCCATAAACAGTGGCATACACTGCTTGGTATAGATTAATCTCCTTAAGCCGCTCTTCAAATTGGACCAATATCCAATTGGCTATACAGATCCATCTCTGGTTATCCGGGTTCACGAGCCTGTCAGCCGCAACTCCTGATCTGGATACCTTCCTTCTACTTTCACAAACTCATTTGCGAATATCAGAGTTCTCACTGGTAGCAGCAAGGAAGAATCTTCTAGTGGGATACAACCGGGCTTTAGTCCTCTAAGCAAGGAGCTATGGCGCTCAGAGGAATTGTAGAATATATCCTTGTTGTCAGACCCCTTCTTGACACAGATATTTCCTGTTCGGGCTTGCTGAAGTGGAGTTATATCCCATTCCATTCTTCTCGGATAGCTTGCAAAAGCATATCGAGATAGAAGAAGGCATCTAGAAATCTCCGACAGAAGGATTGTCTTCTCGCCTCTCTGGATAAGTCTCTGTTCCATTCGAGGTCTTGGCTGAGAGTTCTTGTCAAAGGCCTCACCAAACAAGAACAACGGCTTCTTATGAGTAACTGTGTCAGCAGTCTGAAGAGGCTGTCCGTTCATCAGACACAGTAAAGTCTCATTGTCCTGTGCAATCAATATGGCTTGCCGAGATGACGGTAAGGCGTACTGAGGGAATGTCACATGAGATAGATCTTCTTTATATTCAGGTTCAGCCAAGGATCCTGCAAAGACCTTATAGTTGGGGTCTTTCCTGAGGTTAACTGCATCAAATAAAGAAACAAGGATCAGTACATACAAAAGCAAAATTCTACAAAAAGATCAACAATTTGTGCAAGTTGTCAGATTACGCCAACACAGTCAGCTTGCGCAAGTTATCAGATTGCGCCAGCACAATTGACTTGTGCAAGACATCAGTTTGCGCTAACATACTTGCGCAAGACATCAGTTTGCACTGGCACAACTGACTTGCACAAAATGATGGATTGTGTCGAATATTTTGTCAGTGCTTTCCATCCGATTGCGCAAGAGTATAGTTTTCATAAAAATAAAAACTATTGTGAATGCAACCGAAACCTTAAACAGGGTGGCGCAAATACCACCAATCTCTAAAAAGAGAGAGAGGTATGAAGGTCTGAAAATATCAAGAACCCTAAAAAGGGTTTTAATGTTCGTTCGTCTTTTACCATGCAATGCTGGATGACCTGTTTCATGACGAAAAATTCGGGACGCAACCCGAGTCAAAGGCTCGGCGGGGGCCTTGCCCTTCTCAGTGGCTGTACGCTTGGGAGCCATCGCTATCGTCAGCGAGAAGGAGAAGAAGTAGTCGGAGAAGGAACGGAAGCTTTTGTCTCTTGAACAGTCGAAAAACAAGTAAAGGATGAAAGAAAGAAAAAAAGAAACTATTTATAGTTTTTCAAGTGTAACGACCACCTCCGATTGTGCCACAAAAGTCGGAGCTAATTCCTTCAAACGCGCAGTCAGAGTGCAACTTGCGCAACTTGATTTTAAATTCGGAATTCAAAGTATTTCGAAACTTTGAATATTTTCAAATTTTGAAAACTTTGAAGGGGGTCTTGTAGGTCCTAAAAATCAAGTTGTATTTATCAAATAAACAGAGGAAATTAAATTGCGCACTCTTCAAATGGACTGCGCAGGAGGCAGATTGCGCTACAATTCAAACACGCAAGCTTGACTGCGCTACCACCCAAGCACGCTATGCTGACGTGGCAATGCCATCATTACCTGACAAAAATTTGATCTTCTGACAGCTGATAGCCCGATAAACGAGGAGTCCTTTCGATTCTTGTGCAGTACAGCGCTCGAGGACAGCTGTACAGCCAGCGCAGTATGACAGCTCAACTTCAGGGCAGTTGGACCAAGCCCGAGTCTCAGTGCAGTCTGATGCTAGCGCTTCTCAAGTGGCACAATCCATCAAGATAACTGACATTTATTACGTGGCTTACTTGCCATCAATTGCTCGCCACATGGCAACCGCCTGTACACGACCATGCATATTTCAATCAAATAAAGCCACACGTCTAATACAGTTGGCCCACGATTGAGTAACTGCCAGTGCAGTTCGCTGTTTGTGCAGTCTGTTGCTAGCACAGTTCAACATGCGTAATCCAAAATAACTATGAATTAGTTATTTCTAGAACTCTATAAATAGAGTTTCAAGTCCTTCATTAAGGACATCAAATCATTATTATCATCAGAGATCAGGAGTTCTTGTCCAAGTGCTGCTGTATTCTTCAGAGGCTATCGTCTTCAAAGTTCACATCATCCAAGGGATAAAGCGATCGTCTTCATATCGGATTCCTATAGTTGTACTTTTCCATAATTCAATTGTAATCTTCTTACAAAGTTTGTGAAATAAAGGACTTTTGTTTTTGTATATATATATATATATATATATATATATATATATATATATATATATATATATATATATATAGTCCGGATCGAGAGCCCCCCAGTGGGAGCCCCCCAAAAGCCCCCCCTTACTGCACCGTTGGATCGAGGGGATGCGTCCGCGAGCCCCACGCAGCCCGCTTGATCCAATGGTGCACTAGGGAGTATATATATATATATATATAATATATATATATATATATATATATATATATATATATATATATATATATATGTATATAATATACACACACACACACATATATAAGCAAGTATATATATATGAGTCCGGATCAAAAGCCTCCCAGCGGGAGCCTCAAAAGACTCCAAAATCTTCTGCTGGTCCAGTCAGGGGAAACTTTTGTTTCATCCTCTTTAACACATGTGTTTTCAAAACTCGGAGAAGAGAATCAAATCGGATTTAACTCAATCTCCACCAAATAAACTCTAGGTTAATCATGATTAGGTACTCTATGAATTCTGGTATAATCTAAACCTAACCTGACCAAAAATCTACCCTAAATGAATGGGAATATCACTCGGATTCAAGAAGAACCTGAGTAGATAAAAGGAGCAGCCGCCAGGGGGTTTTCCCAAAACAAACTCCTCACCATCGCGCCCCAACCCAAACCACCAAGTCTTGATGAACCTCGACATCCCTGCACCTAACTCCAGTAGCCTGCACGCCGTCTCCGACCATCGGAATAGCCGGAGCACCCCTGAACCGAAAGCCAAAATAGAGTTAATCTATTTTCGAACCCCTCTAGGTACTCACTTTCGACCCCTGCAACTTTTGTCCTGTTTGATTGTTTTTTAATCTATGAACTCCTACTAGCAGCTCATATATACCTCTTCGAAACCCTTCAAAGGAAATTCGTCATAACCCCTTAGATCGACCGAGAACTCGACGCTAAGTCGAACAAAAACCTGTTCAAGAATAGAATAGTAGGGCAGCCCAAACCCATAACTTGGAAGGCCAATCATGAATGGCAGATTTTGAAATCTAATTTGAAATAGTCAAAGATAACATATACGAGAGCAAAACCTAATTTGTAGAACCTGATTCCATTAAGTACACACAAAGTTAACTGAAGTTAAAAATCCAAGAAAAACTGCCTTTAAAACTAAAAAATTTAGAAAACTTTTTCGATACGATGTGCGTTCCGACAAACTAGATGATGTGGTCACAACCCATATGCATTGAAAGGCACGTATGGATGTTGTCAACGTATGGGAACTGACGGAACTTGATTTCGTTGTGCGTGCACGACGAAATCAATGCGTATCCGTCAAGATATCCCGTATCGACCACTTTACAAACTAGGTCCTAACTTCGTGTACAGTCGTCAGTTCGAGACAAAAGTTGTGCCAATAGGACCGTATCATTTTTTTGGTCCTGTATGCCAAGTTTGGTCCGATTCTGAGAAGATCGACCGAAACGCCTTTTTGGCGGACCTGCGATCCGATCCAACGGGCGAAATTGTGCACGGCCTACAGGAATCCAACTTTGGACATATGGTTGGATTTATCTCATCAAATCGGATCCATAGATATGTAGTTTAATTACTTTAGAGACCATAGGTACTGACACATTTTTTGGTGCAAAACAGATCCAACGGTAGATATAATTTTGACCCGAAATTACAATTTTACTCCTGTGTCCAGAATTGGACTTTTGGCATTTCATGATATATCTTTTACACCAAGAACATTCTTGATGTTTATTTCAGCATTCGGAGTTGTTTACGGATTGTGACTTTCATTTGCTGACGTTTGTGACCGTTGGACTTGCCATTCTCGCACCATCAGACAAAATACCTTGCTATTATACTCTGTCTTTACTTTTAATTTATTTCAGTTATTTACATTCAGTTCTTATTATATATTCTATATGTTTTATCTCATTGAGCATCCAAGTCACACTTGGGTGTACGTGACCATATCAGTCGTTTTATTTATTTTACTCTATTTTACTGCGTTAGCTTAGTTCTAGTGACCACCCATTATTGATGAGATATTGGTATATCTTATATGGCCTTGACACATTCTTTATCACGTGATGTGAGTCACATGTAGGACACGTACTCGCGTAGTCGGCTGGCCACCGATACGTATGCGACGTGCGACGGATATGAGTAACTACCAATAGAATTGCATGCTAGTAGACTTGGCAGTTACTAGAGGTTCATATGAGTCGTGGAGATGACCCTACTAGGCATTGCATGGGAAGAACAATACCTTAACGTATGGGCCAGTATTATACTTTTCTTGTAACCCGGAAGCTCCCCTGGAGATACGGGTAAGCTTATCCACTCAGGTTGGCCACTGACGTTCTTGAACGTTATGCGCTTGGTCATTGGTGTCACGCCCCGACCCGAAATCACCCGAATCATCGTCTTCACAGGGGGCATGATGCCGCACGAGCCTGGAGTTGCGCTCGTGCAAGGCAAGATGACTAGTTCTCAAATGGTTATCTTTTGAATTCGATATTAACAACGAAAGGAAAACAGAGTATACAAAATAATTCTCTTTATTCGAACTGAGATTACAAAGGCTTTCGATAGCCTAACAATATATGCCAGATTAGCTACAACACTCAGGTTCTCTCTTACCCACAAAGGATTTCACCGTTCCATACATCATGCCTTCTATATCTCGGCCGCATCAATCCTGTTGCAAGTCCGAGCGTCAAGCGATCGCACACTTCAATACGCTTCGGTATTCCAAGACTCTGTGCGATCAAACGAAGCTTCGCTGCGCGCAATCCATTCCCGGCACCCTGGATAAAAGCTGGTGGGGGATCAGTACGTTCGTCCTCGTATGTATTTACGAAAATACCAACTTTGTATACCGATATTTTAATATTTATGTTGAATCATGCAACTTAGCTTATGATCTTGCTATGTTCTCCTTAGGGTCAATTTTATGACATATTCGAAAGCAGTAATGCATGTTAGCATGGCAAGCATGTTATTCGAATTGAAATAGGCAACCCGACAAGCAATCTCGTGTTTGTTTCATGGCATGACTTCTTACCAAGTCCACGCACTCGCCCTTGCACTGACGCAAGGTGAATACGCCTCGTTCCTTCCCTGTCATGTTATAAGTTCATCTCTAAACAGGATCTATGTGTGCGGGACAAATACGTGCCTACACTTTCAACCCATCGTTCCTTAGCAATATGAAGGTCTTGGCGTATCCGCGCTGGAATGGACTAAAGGAGTTCCTTACTTTCTTTTCTCTCATTCTTTTCTCGAATTTGGTTTGGTAGCCCGACATTTCACGGGTTGGGTTGCTATCCTAAACAACCGAAATGTTACCGCTGTATACCATCATTTGCGGCTTTTCTCCATCTATAAGCGAGTGCTACTCGTCTTAAGGATGTGCGCCTATCAAAGATAACATTCCCTCCTAGGCCAAACGGTTCCGGGGCGCTCCGGCACTTAACCATTTGAGGGAACACCCGTGCATGAGTTATTTTCGTATTTAATCTCAAGTCCATCCTATTCGACCATGCAACGTCCTATTTTCTTAAGCAATCAAGCAATATTATTCAAACAACCAAACATAGTCTTGAGTCCGAGACTCAGACTTTATCATCTCGTATTCCTTCCATTTAATTTTCTATGTTCTTACATTTCATACTTTATTTCAATGTTCAATGGCATCATGCCTCAACTCATTGTTCATCAATCGAACGACCCGAAGGTCCCGAACACCTTTTAAGGCAGCATGCTACGTCTGACAGTTCCGTCACATTTATGCCACAACTGTATTCTTTCTCAACGAAGCCATCTTTTATAATCTAGTGCACGTAGGCACGTTTTGACACATTTATCAACTATCCTTCGCGTCGTGCACTTGCTGCACGCATCGAAGCTATATTCCCATGTTCTATGCCTTAGTGTTCAATGTTCATGGCTTGCGCGCTAGGGGGCTCGCCTATTGTCTTTCAATGTTCTATCCTTTCTAACTTGTGCGCGAAGGCACAGAATGGTTCCTGCACTAAGGCACTCGCTGAGTACAGTTATCCCATGTTCTTGCAGCTTGCGCACCGAGGCGCTCGCCTTTACAATATCTAATGTCCCATAGCGACTCGTGCATATGATGTACGTTTCATTTCAATTGTTCTAACTTAGTGTTTGACTCACACTACGATTTATCTTTCGATCGGACCACGCCCGTGGCGTTGATAGGTTAACTTAGCATACAATGATATATTTTGACTTATTGCATGAAGGAGTAAAAAGAAGAGTCAATCCTCCCACCTTGAGTCGATACGCCTTATCGTTTTGCCGAGCCGATACGTCTCGATTTCATAACTTCGTTGCACGGCCACTCTCCTGACTTAGCCATTCGAGAACTTTGTGCTTCATTGAATTATATGTCCGATTTAGCTTATCGTGTCCAAGTCTCAGCCCGTCGCAAGGCATCGATTTGGTTTCGCGGACCCGTCGCAAAATAGGCAAAATGTCGACCTCTAATATTTTTACGTAAACGTATAGCCTGCACATGAAACCAACTAAAATCAATACTTGCATCAATTCGGACTTGCGCCTTGGTCGATTTGATTTCTTAGAATCTTCGAGCCGATTCAACGCACTTAACCTTCGGGGCAATGCGGCGCTTCGCATCGATTCAACTCGATACATTCTTTTGGGACAAGACAACTCTTCGCATTGACTTAGCTCGATGCAGTGCTCGGGACAACGTAACTCTTGTTTTGATTCGCATCGATATATTTAATTCGGTCAATGCAACTCTTTGAGTCAACGTCTCAGCGTAATGCATCGTACGGAGCGGAGCATTACAGAATATACCACTCAAAATAAGGTTCGTCCTTGAACCAAAACCAACACTCCGATTAAGTGTTTTATAGATCGTTTTCACGATCTCGGCCCACCAATGTTGTTCAGTTTCACACTATCTTACAAGCTTTTCATTAACATTTCAAGTCTTTCCTGCAGCTCGATTTGAATTTGTAAACAACTCGATTTGGATATGTACCTATATTCAAGGCGTCCCAAAGATATATATATTTCGACCAAGTCCAGCTGTAGTATATTGGAATAAAGCTGACAGGTAAATTTCAATCCTATGCTTGCCATCTCGTACTCTCGATCGGACTTATCTATAGCAACTGTTCTCGAAATTCTATCGCATACGTATATTCGATACATACGTGATTCATTCAATAAAGTCACAGCACGTGACGTGATACAAAATTGTATTTCTCGTTTCGTATGAACTATCAACTTTATGCGTCATATCGAGCCATCGTACATCCGATCGCAACGATCCTCCATAATGTCGTGCGTTCGACATTGCCACCCAACTATTTTTGAAGTCTGGCTATGCAACTTATCTCGATACGATTTCCTTTGTTGACTTGCAACTGCATCAACATTCAGGACTACGCCCGCTAGGTTACTTACCTAGACATCGTGCTTAAATTCTCCCGACGAAACTTTAAATTAACATTGCACAAAAGCCACAATCTATCCGACACAACGGTTTATATCGAGGCAACGGTGCTCAAGACAACGATCGCCTTGACACGAAGTCTCTACGATGTATCTTACATCCGATTTTCGAACGAGTAGGAATTCACTAGCCAAATTCCTAACTTATTCGTCTCGTAACATCGAATATAAGTTTGATTCACGCAATCTAATTGCAAGGTGAATCCGAATCTAGCGACATGACTCGTAAGTCATTCCCTTATCGTTCTCTCGTGCATAGCACGATTCTCACAATCGTCTATCCGAATCACCAAGTTCGTTGGTGAATTTCAAGTTCGATCGTCGACCAACATAACCATTCGAGCATTCATCCGACAAATACTCAAAATCTAGCTACATCATTCTCGATCGAAAGCTGTTCCAACAATTTTCGATCGCCTAGACTTAGCGTCAACAAACACCATATTATATTTGTTATCGATGCAATCTCATATGTGATATCGCATGGGTCATCTTACGGGTCTGCAACATTCGAATTGATTTGGCGGTCAAGTCTTCTAGGGTCAGCTGCCCCGAAGCTACGCTCGATAATTGTGGATCATCACCGAAGGACAGTTTACTATGAACCATGCTATATCTTATTTTGGAGCCAAATCACGTTCCGACGATTCTAAGCGACTATCCAATTTCGGACAAAATCATTTTTATCGACGCAACTGATGCACAACTATCCTCCGAGTAAAGTTATGCACTACCATCGATGATTATGCTATTCACGATGCATCTACTCGCATTGAGTTTGAGTCTATCTTATTTGCGGGTCGACACACGAGATGCTATACGCATCGAGCAATCGTCGATAACAATAGTCTCATTTTGATCAATGATGAAGTTCATGATCAACCAGTTCGTTCCTTCTCGTATCGTTATTTACAAAACTTTGATAGTGCAAGGCGCACTCCATTTTGTATTCTCACATCGTGCTTACGTTTCCTTACGTATCGATCTCGATACGTCGTATCAATTTCGATAGCGTAAGGGTCAACTTTGATTTTGTTTCAACGTCGACAACTTGCATTGCATACGTCCAAGTTCTTCACAACTTTTCCGTACGTCTCAAATCGTTTCTCAATTCGCTGCATTCCGTTATACTTCGATCGCATAACCGAGTTACCAATTATCCAACATCGAACGCTCAAGTTATACGATCACGCCCTCTACGTTTTGCGTGTTTAGTTCATACTCAAATGAGTTTTGTTGTAATGTAACCAACTATCTCTTAGGCACTATTTACCCGCATCAAGCAACTCTTTACCTAAGTCGCACATCTTGCGATTCGATTATAATTCGCCTTGTCAAACTTTCTATCGAGATCGCAAGTCGTGCGATTCGATTCGCCCCGCCCAATATTTCATTCGAGATCGCAAGTCGTACGATTCGATTCACCTCGCCCAACATTTCTATCGAGATCGCAAGTCGTGCGACTCGATTCGTAAGTTCGAGTTTTCCTTTCCCGTCGATCCGACTATTGCTTCAAGGCATAATCGTTCCGCTAGTCTCGATCGTCCGACTGACTTATAATTTTCGTCCGACGTATCATTCATTGATACGAGTCTCGCCTTATCGTCACAATCGATTTTCGAAGAACACTTGCATCAACATACCATCATACAAATTTCCAATCGAGTCTCGGTACTCTCCTGTCCGTTGCGGGTAAACCTTCCGCAATTTTCACAATGCGTCGATGCAATTCATCGCACAAGGGTTATACCATATACCACTCAAAATTGAGTTATTCATCGCCTACGTGGTATGGCATATACCACTAGGAAATCAAGTCATTTCCCTCGCATTATACTTTGTATAATCCAACAATCTCTCCCGACTCACGATTTCTGTAGTGATCGTGCTTGATCACAACCGTAACTTTGATCAAATCAAATCCGATACAACTCGGCCAATGTTTTCATTTGCCAACGCAAGTTCGGTGTGCAATCGAATGATTCATTCTATCGATTTATGATTTTTAGTTCCTTTACGTTGCATCTCGTGCAACGATTTATTTCCAATCTCCTTTGCACTTCGTGCAATGATTACTTTGATATGCATTGCACCACGTACAATAATTTTACTTCTGATACGCGTTGCACATCGTGCAGCAATTTATTCTCGACTTTCAAAGTTAATGCTCAAATTTGTTCAACACATTCGATATTGACTTATCACTTTCATTACAACGCATTATTTAAGTCTCCGCATTGGTTCAACCAATATTCATAATCCATTGCACGTCGTGTATTATTTTCTTTCTCATTCAACATGTTACATTGCAACAACATCTCAAATCGTATTTCACAATTTGTTGTACTTGCAGCAACTAACATTTCACGACTTGTTGTACTTAATGCAATAAACCCTTCGCGACTTTCTTAGCAAATATCATGTAATTTCCAAAACACATGCGGCAAAATTACACGATTTGTATTAGACTTATTGTATGGAACATCCAGTACGGCATCGAGTAGAGTCAAGAGTGATTTCGATTAGTGGTGGGCAACTTTTAGAATTGTAATGAAGCGAGCGTCCAGAGGAAATTGAGCCTAGAGCTCTGATACCAATCTGTCATGCCCCGACCCGGAATCACCCGAATTATCGTCCTCGTAGGGGGCATGATGTCGCACGAGCCTGCAGTTGTGCTCGTGCAAGGCAAGATGACCAGTTCTCAAATGGTTATCTTTTGAATTCGATATTAACAACGAAAGAAAAACAGAGTATATAAAACAATTCTCTTTATTGATATTCGAACTGAGATTACAAAGGCTTTCGATAGCCTAACAATATATGCAAGATTTGCTACAACATTCAGGTTCTCTCTTGTCCACAAGGGATTTTACCGTTCCATACATCATGCCTTCTATATCTCGTCCGCATCATTCATGTTGCAAGTCAGAGAGTCAAGCGATCGCACGCTTCAATACACTTCGTCATTCCAAGCCTCTGCGCGATCAAGCGAAGCTTCGCCGCGAGCAATCCATTCCTGGCACCCTGCATGAAAGCTGGTGGGGGATCAGTACGTTCGTCCTCGCATGTACTAACGAAAAGACCAAATTTTTATACCAACATTTTAATATTTATGTTGAATCATGCAACTTAGCTTATGATCTTGCTATGTTCTTCTTAGGGTCAATTTTATGGCATATTCGAAAGCAGTAAGGCATGTTAGCATGGCAAACATGTTTTTCGAATTGAAATAGGCAACCCGACAAGCAATCTCGTGTTTGTTTAGTGGCGCGACTTCTTACCAAGTCGACGCACTCGCCCTTGCACCGATGCAAGGGGAATACGCTCCCTTCCTTTCCTGTCATGTTATAAGTGCATCTCTAAGCATGATCTATGTGTGTGGGACACATACATGCCTACACTTTCAACCCATCGTTCCTTAGCTATATGAAGGTCTTGGCGTATCAGCGTCGGATTGGACTAAAGGAGTTTCTTACTTTTTTTTCTCGAATTTGGTTGGGTCGCCCGACGTTTCACGGGTTGGGTTGCTATCCCAAACAACCGAAACGTTACCGCTGCATACCATCATTTGCGGCTTTTTCCCATCTATAAGCGAGTGCTACTCATCTTAAGGATGTGCGCCTATCAAAGATAACATTCCTTCCTAGACCAAACGGTTCTAGGGCGCTCCGATACTTAACCGTTCGAGAGAACACCCATGCACGAGTTATTATCACATTTAATCTCAAGTCCATCCCATTTGACCATGCAACGCCTTATTTTCTCAAGCAATCAGGCACTATTATTCAAACAACCAAACATAGTCTTGAGTCCGAGACTCAGACTTTATAATCTCATATTCCTTCCATTTAATTTTCTATGTTCTTACATTTCATACTTCGTTTCAATATTCAATGGCATCATGCCTCAACTCAATGTTCGTCAATCGAACGACCCGAAGGTCCCGAACACCTTTTGAGGCATCTTGCCACGTCTGACAGTTCCATCACATTCATGCCACAACTGTATTCTTTCGCAACGAAGCCATCTTTTATAATCTCGTACACGTAGGCATGTTTCGACACATTTATCATCTATCCTTCGCGTCGTGCACTTGCTGCACACATCGAAGCCGTATTCCCATATTCTATGCCTTAGTGTTAAATGTTCGTGGCTTGCGCGCTAGGGCGCTCACCTATTGTCTTTCAATATTCTATTCTTTCTAACTCGTGTGCGAAGGCACAGAATAGTTCGTGCACTAAGGCACTCGCCGAGTACAGTTATCCCATGTTCTTGCGGCTTGTGCACCGAGGTGCTCGCCTTTGTGATATCCAATGTCCTATAGTGACTCGTGCATATGATGCACATTTCATTTCAATTGTTCTAACTTAGTGTTCGACTCACACTACGATTTATCTTCCGATCGGACCATGCCCATGGCGTCGATAGGTTAACTTAGCATACAATGATATATTTTGACTTATCGCATGAAGGAGTAAAAAGAAGAGTCAATCCTCCCACCTTGAGTCGATACACCTTATCGTTTCGCCGAGCCGATGCGGCTCGATTTTATAACTTCGTTGCACGGCCACTCTCCTGACTTAGCCATTCGAGCACTTCGTGCTTCATTGAACTATATGTCCGATTTGTCTTATCGTGCCCAAGTCTCAGCCCGTCGCAAGGCGTCGATTTGGTTTCGCAGACCCGTCGCAAAATAGGCAAAATGTCAACCTCTAATATTTTCGCATAAACGTATAACCTGCACATGAAACCAACTAAAATCAATACTTACATCGATTCGGACTTGCGCCTTGGTCGATTCGGTTTCTTAGAATCTTCGAGCCGATTCAATGCACTTATCCTTCGGAGCAACGCGGTGCTTCATATCGATTCAACTCGATGCATTCTTTTGGGACAAGGCAACTCTTCGTATTGACTTAGCTCGATGCAGTGCTCGGAACAACGTAACTCTTGTATCGATTCGCATCGATACATTTGATTCGGTCAACGAGACTCTTTGAGTCAACGTCTTAGCGTAATGTACCGTACGGAGCGGGGCATTACAACTGGTTTCCGAGAGAGGACTATATCGGATCCTACTATTAGCCGGGAGTGCCCATGCGTCAAAGGCTTGTTCTTAACAAACATGAACACAGTAGAATGGTTAGAACCCTTGCACACATATTTTTTTTATTTACAGTTTGTATGGCATGTTGTATTTTTGTATCTTGTTACGTCCCTCTGAGGACCTGGTGATCTATCCAGGCTTAGACGATTTCCCACAGGAGTACGGTGCAGCACTGGATCCTTCCTATATTGATAACGAGGCATCACCTACGAATTTCTAGCTTTATTTCCATTTCTTGAGACTCTTAGTGGACATCTATTATTTTTCTTTATGTCTATTTGAGGAGGTCAGACTCCATTTTAATTGAGATTACTTTTATAGTTATATGGTGTGGGTATGTCCACCCGGCTATATCTTTGACTCGTTATTTATTCTATTTGGACTTCTTATATCTTTTGTGTTGTGCTGTGGATGAGATATAGTTTGATTATGTTATGGCCTGTAATTTTTATATTATCACAGCTTATGTATATATACGAGAATTTTATATATTTGAGTATTCTTAGTATGTTTGTAGTTGGCATGTCTGTGTACTTAGTCCTAAGTAATTTGGGACTGGTGCGTTATATATTTTTGTGGTAGCCCATGCAGGTCAGAAATTATTATTGGGTGACATGACTGTGCCCAACAAGCCTGTATATAGGAATAGGAATAGTATTTCATCCACTATTGACTACCTTCCTTTGACTTCAAATTTTCGAACTCTCCTTGATTGCTTGAATTGTCTCATATTTTAATCTTCCTAACTTTACCTTAATTCGTGCCAGTAATATGAATCTACGAAGCGGACGCACCCTTACCTTGGCCCCCAGAGCTGGTGATACGGCTACCCAAGAGGAGAAAAATCCTCTGATGACCCCGATGACACCGTATCAGCCAGGACAGCAGCAGGCTACCACGACCCCGTCGATGGTGCTCCAAGAGACTCAAGCACCCCCAGCTAACCAACTAGGCATACCACTGTAATACCCCTAGGAGGGAATGTGCCCTCTACCACACCACTTCAGCCAAGTCATGTGACTCAATCAGATCAGAGAACCCCACCAACCCAGCAGTACCCTCATGATGTGGGACCCCAGATAGAACAGTCTGACCAGCAGACCCCATCTTCCAGCAAGAATATACGCCATATCCTCCTTAGTCCCCACCAACTACGCCAGTTCCTTACTCTAATGAGGCTTCAGTGGCAAGGTTCTTGCTAAGGTTATTGCAAGTGCAGCAACAACAGAATGTGTTTGTAAGAAGTATTATATCTGTAGCCCCAAATAGGACCCTATCTACTCCGTCGGCCTTAGTACCAGCTAGAGTGACTCAGAACGGACCGAATAGACATCCTTAAGCACAAAAACAACACCCTAGAGCATCATTAAGTACAGATAAGGAGCAACAACAGACATAGAGACGTCATAGTCTAGTAGTTACACCAACTAGTGTGACCCATGACAGACCTATCCGAAGGCCCATGGCATAGCCACAACAAAATCCCACACCCTGTCAAAAGCCCACCTGCAACTACTGCGGTAAGCTGGGACACATCCTGAAGAATTGTCGAACTCGACTTGGACTATGCTTAAGATGCGGGTTAGGACGGCATAAAATGAAATATTATCCCGAGTGACAGGCCATAGTTCAGCTGTCACCCCCACCTTCCTAAAAAATAAGTCTTATGGCTAATTTCATGAATTATTTCTTTAAAATATATATATATATATAATAAAATATAAAATATTAATGTTTATCCTTTTTACTTTTGGAATTATTTAGTTTATATTTAAATCTAATTTAGAATTCCTTTGTTATTTTGTGTTTGGTTAGTTTTTGGGTTTAACACTTTTGTATTAGGCCAACTTCTCTTGGGCTGGTTCAATTGGGTTAACTTCTATTTAATTCTCTAAAACTTAATTCATTAAGGAGGAATTATTTCCTTCCTTTTCCTCTGTTCGAACAGTAGGGTTATAACTGAAACTTTGTAACAAATTTTTCTCTCCACCATTTCCTTCTAACAAACTCCACTGTAGCTATCACGTTCGAGTTTCCCGCCAAATCTCCCTCTTCTCGAACAATGCCTAACCACCTAGAATTTTTATTTAATCTTGTCCTTCTCTCTCTTTCATTTCTAATATCAGGAGATGCTAACAGCACTCTGTTCTCTCCTTTCTCCTTTAGCCAATTTGAAATTGTGATTTGAAAGTTCGGTGAGGATTGATGGCAGAGGCGAGTGTCTCGACGAACAAGTGCGGCGAGGTTTGATCCACTCTGACGATAATTTACGTGACACTAGAGCTTCAGCACTCTTCTTCCTCGTCAAAGATCTGGATTCAACAGGTTTGACTTGTTCGTAATTGCAATTTCTAAGTTCTTCGAGATCACTCTCAACTTTCACAATGATCGACATTCTTCTAGATTTGATAGGTTAGACATTGATTCAAATTCGAATTGTTTAGATTTTGGTTGCTGCATCATTGTGGAGGAATTTGATCAATCAATCGATAGATCCATAGAACACTGATCAATAAATCTAAATCGAGGTGAGTTATTGAATTTTTCCATTTGATTTAGATTTTTCCTTTTTGCTGAATTAAAGGATAATTTTGAGTGACAGATTTGTTCAGGAATCAATTGATTTCAATTCTAGTAAGGTTGCTGAGTTTGATCTTTATTTGGTGAGTCCTTCTTTTAAGTTCGATCCCTTATTTCATCAAAGAGATGGATCTAGTTCTTTATGATCTGTGATTGATCGAAACTTGTTTGTATCTATGACTGCAGAATCATTTATATTTGATTCTTTGTTGAGCGCGGATTTCCTTGATTTGTGTTGTCTCAGTGAGATCTCAGGTAATATCCTTACTCTTACGTTTCACCATGAACTTTTGATTTAGTTGAACGTAGTAGGGATATAAGGACTGGTTCTTATAATATGATACTGATTTTGGCTAAATTGCTGTTGAACACATTTTGAAGATGAAGCTTGCTTGATGTATATTTACTTTAAAAACCTGAAGTTAAATTTGCAGTATTAGGAGCTGAGAATAAAAGCAGGTCTGGGATTCATGGGTTAGCTATCTATTTCAGTGAACTGGTTCAGTTTGTGTACCAGTGTCTAAATTAAGACATGTACAGTTGTATCCTAGTTTACTGTCAAGAGCACTTATTATGATTCGAAGAATCTGAGTTCTGTGGGTAGTTGACCTGGTTTAGAAGCTATATGTTATTTCAGTCTTGATTACAAGTGGCCTGAGTTTCAGTAATGCATAATCTTGTGAGGAAGGTTCAGTGGAAGAAGTGATGCATTAGGACTGAAATTTAGTTCCTGAATTCTTTCCTCTTGCCTAGCAGGAATACAGACCAACCTAGGTGTATGTTTTCCTACTGTCCTGCACATGAGACTGGGGGGGTTGAGAGTATGTTTTGCAACTATAGATATTTTAATTCTCAGTTTTAATCCTGAATGATTGTTTTGAATACATTCATTAGGGAACCTTGCAAGAATAGATGGATGTAGCTGATGGAACTGGAGATTTCCAGAACCCTTACTTTGGTGTGCGTATTGATCGATAGAAAGTTAAACATATTTAATACGTGTTCTAACCCTTCTTAGGCGGAAACTAGGGTTCACGAATTATACCTACGGCGGAAAGAAGACAAGTAATTTCTGGAAATCTCGAGCGGACGACCCCAAGATCTTCTGCACGTATTCCTTCCTCGAGTTGGACGTCGTGTGGGCGACGATCTCCCAACCTTTTCTTCTCCTTAGCAGCCCTCTCTTTCTCTCCTTACGCGAATCACAAATTTAGAGAAAGATTTAAATTTTATGATCAGTAATATGGCGGCCAGAGAATAGAGGATATATATAGGCTACGGCAGGGACCATGAGGAGAAATTAGGGTTAGGCCTCCTAACGGATCTGGATATCCCGTGTTCAGCCCGAACACACAATCCAGGCCCATTGACAATAGCTCGGTCCACTAATGAGCTATTGTTGCACTACCTCCCTAATCCCAAATTATGTTTGTGGGCTCCTTTTATTATATGCTTGTTTGGCTTCCCATGTTAAGATATCGTATGTCCGTCGATGAAAGTAAGTTACTGACAACTATATTGATTCGACATCTTTTATCCTTACGTAGTACCGTTCAACTTTATTTATCATGTCGGATATAATCCACTTGCAGGGTTTACATGACAATCCTTATGAGCTCCTTAAGGGGACATCATCAACCCGATGTATCGGGACATGGATTCCATTTATAATCAATAGCCCATCATACATACAATGTTATTACCCAATTCATAGAGGTTGTTGATCCATAATGAATCTCACTCTTTTATGAGTCAAAGTAATGCACACTGCTTATACATGTCTGTTATTATATCCGAATTAAGAGCACAAGCATCCATAATAACAGAGGTGTTTGTTCTCTTATGTAGTCAGTACAAAGAGAACAACCTCAAGTGGTCCTGTTCAATATACACAAAAGTGTACTAGTGTAAACCTATAGTCAAGATAGACTAATACCATATTATACTACAAACTTCCAATAGATTGTCCAAGTCCATCTAGGTTGTGAACTATTTATATACTCCATAGGGAACTGATAATATGATCTTCTGTGTGACACCACACACCATATTATCTACAATATAAAATATCAGACATTTGTATTAACACTTGCAATAAATATAATATGCAAACATTTGCCCATATGATTCTCATTCAAAATTTAAGGAAATAAGGTTACTACAAAAGTGATGCTTTTAGTATATAACCCTAACAATCTCCCACTTATAGTCAAAGCATTGCTTTTCAGTATACTGCTACAAATCTCCCACTTATACTTAAAGCCATGCTGCTACGCATCTGAATCCCATTCCCTCAATATGGCTATCAAAAGTCTTAGCTGGTAAGCTCTTTGTAAATGGATCAGATAGGTTGTCGGCTGATGCTATCTTGATCACATCAACTTTTTCTTTCTTTACAAAATCTTGTATCAGGTGGTACTTGTGTTCAATGTGTTTACCTGTCTTATGGGCTCGTGGTTCCTTCGAGTTTGCAACTTTATCACTATTATCACAATAAAGTGTAATAGACTTAGGCAAACTAGGTACCACATCCAAGTCCAACAGAAAGTTTCTGAGCCAAACCGCTTCTTTGGCTGCCTCAGAGGCTGCCCACATACTCGACTTCCATAGTGGAATCAGTAATACATTTTTGCTTGATACTCCTCCACACAATGGCTCCACCTCCCAAAGTAAACACATAACCTGAGGTAGATTTCCTGGAATCCCTATCTGACTGAAAATCTGAGTTTGTATACCCCAAGGGAACTAAACTATCTGCCTGGTAAACTAGCATATACTCTTTAGTCCTTTTTAGGCACTTCAAAATATGCTTTATGGCAGTCCAGTGCTCTTGTCCTGGGTTAGACTGATATCTGCTGACCATGCCTACGGCAAAGCAGATGTCTGGTCTCGTACATAGCATTGCATACATTAAGCTTCCTATTGCTGAAGCATAAGGAACTGCCTTCATTTTCTCTATCACTTTAGGTGTCCTCGGATACTGCTCCTTTGATAGAGCAATTCCATGTCTAAAAGGTAAGAAACATTTTTTTAGAATTTTGTATACTAAAACGAGTTAGTACAGTATCGATATAGGAAGCTTGGGATAAGCCCAACATCCTTTTCTTGTGATCTCGTAGAACTTTGATCCCAAGGATGTGACCTACTTCTTCCAAGTCCTTCATATCAAATTGTTTGGATAACCATACCCTTACATCAGATAACACCTTTACATTGTTTCCAATGAGCAAGATGTCATCCACATAAAGTACTAGGAACACCACCACGTTTTCATCATACTTTCTGCATACACATGATTCATCCTGACATTGATCAAATCCATAGGATTTTATCACCTGATCAAAACATATGTTCCAAGATCTGGAAGCTTGCTTAAGTCCATAAATGGACTTCTTGAGCTTACAAACAAGATGCTCTTGGCCCTTTTCAATGAATCCGTCTGGTTGCTTCATATAGATGTCTTCCTCAAAACTTCCATTAAGAAAAGCTATCTTGACATCTATTTGCCAAATCTCATAATCGAGATGAGCTGCAATAGATAAAAGAATCCATATAGACTTGAGCATGGCTACTAGAGAAAAGGTTTCCTCATAATCGATACCCTTTCTTTGAGTAAAATCTTTTACTACAAGCCGAGCTTTAAAGGTTTCAACCTTACCGTCTGATCCTCTTTTTCTCTTATAGACCCACTTGCATCCAATGGCTTTTACACCAACGGGTGGTTCTACAAGCTCCCAGACCTGATTATAATCCATAGATTCTATTTCAGATATCATTGCTTTTTGTTAAGACTGTATCTTTATCTTGGAGTGCTTCATTGTAGGTACAGGGATCATAATCTTGTTCCTCAGGGACGAAGTCTGACGACTCTCCTAAGAACATATATCTATCAAGTTGTATCACAACCCTCCCACTACGATGAGGCACTATCGGTTGTGGTGTAACATTTGTGACACGTTGTACAGTTATTTGTGGTTCATCCTCTTGTACTGTTGGTACTGAAGTACTTGGTGTCTCACCTCTCAGTTCTTTTAGAACAACTCTACTTGTGGGTTTATGGTTCATCACATAGTCTTCCTCTGAGAATCGGGCATTGGGGCTAACAATGACCTTCTGATCCTTAGGACTATAAAATAAATCTCCTTTCGTTCCTCTTGGATAGCCTACAAACAAGCGTACTTCTGTACGAGATTCAAACTTATCTGCGTTTCCATTCAACACATGTGCTAGACTACCCCAAATACGAACATGTTTCAAACTAGGCTTACGTCCAATCCACAGCTCTGTAGGAGTAAGAGGTACTGACTTAGAAGGAACCAAGTTCAAAATATAAGCTGCAGTCTCTAAGGCATATCCCCAAAGTAAATCGGGCAAATCCGAACAACTCATCATTGATCTAACCATCTCCATAAGAGTTCTATTCCTTCTTTCGGCTACACTATTCTGCTCGAGCGTTCCAGGTGCAGTCAATTGGGATGCAATCCCAGCCTCTGATAAATAATCCCTAAACTCTCCAAAGAGGTACTCGCCACCACGATCTGATCGTAATAACTTGATACATTTTCTATGATGTTTCTCCGTTTCAGTCTTATACTCTTTGAATTTCTCAAAGCACTCAGACTTACGGCATATCAAATAAATGTATCCATACCTTAAATAATCGTCAATAAATGTGACAAAATATTCAAAGCCACCTCTAGCTTGGATAGTCATGGGTTCACACAAATCAGAATGAACCATTTCCAACACATCTTTGGCCCTGTACCCCTTTGCCGTAAAAGGCCTTTTGGTCATTTTACCTTCCAAGCAGAATTCACAGACTGGTAGTGCCTCCACTTCCAATGAACTCAAAAGTACATCTTCAACCAGTCTTTGAATCCTTCTTAGGTTAATATGCCCCAATCGTAAGTGCCAAAGATATGTTTGGTTCATACAAGAAGGTTCTTTTCTCTTATTTAAGTTAGATGACATATTATTCATTTTTATAAGTTGCATTGTGGGCAAAATATGATTAATGACATATAGATTATTAACTAATGTACCAGAACAGATAAAATGTTTATTCTTTCTAATAACAATATTGTCATTAAAATAAATTGAATATCCATCCTTAACTAACATAGAAATTGAAACTAAATTCCTTCTAAGTGAAGGTGCATAAAGACAATCTTTCAATGTCAAAGACTTATTTCTACCAAAATATAAAGTAACATCTCCTAATGCAACGACCGCTACTTTTGTAGCATCACCCATGAATAAGCATACCTCTCCATCACTGAGCCGTCAGGTTTCCTGGAACCCCTGCAATGTATTGCAGACATGATTAGGGGCTCCTGTATCTACACATCAGGTGCCAGTAGATAAGATCGCTAAACATATTTCAACTACTAGTAAATGAGACATACCTTCTTTGTTCCCTTGTTTGAGAAGTGGACAATCAGTCTTCCAATGTCCTGAGGTTGCATGTTAGAAATCCTTGATTACTCTACTTTATGTCAAGTCCCTATCTCATAAATTTTCTGAATTTTAATACTGCCATTATCTTGGTTGGCTATCTCGAGTTTAGCTGACTTCTAAGCTTCATGTAGAAGCATATTAAGATGTTATATTGAACAGTCAAACATGAATGGTTATTCAACTGTTGGTTAGGAAAGCTAGATTTAATAGGTTTCATGTTCAGGATAATGATGTCAGTACCTTAACTAGACTAATATATGTAAGCCTTGTTAGAGGACTGGTACCTTGGACTTATCAACATCCTGATTAGCTAAATATCTGTGGTAATTAAGTGACTAAGTTTTTTTTAGTATTTAGATTATTTGCTAGGTGAGGTTGTTTAGACTGAAACCATGTCAGAAAAGTTGGACAGAGGAAACAGTAACTGGAACTTGTAGTGTTCTGGAGCTGAGAAGAGGATATCATGTTATGTAACGCCCCAGTTCCAAAATACGTAGGACTAGAAACGTAGACATGCCAGCTGTATTCATACGAAGTACATAGGCCTCGTATGGATACATAAGCTGCAAAATACAGTAGAACCATAACTAATCTCATCCACACAAAAATAAATGAATAAAAGATATCATACAATGATAATGAATTGTCTTGATACAATAAATTGGACGGAGAAAAATCTACTACCCACAAGTAAAGGAAAATACATGAGAGAATAAATAATTTTTGGCGAGCGAAGCGAAGACGACCAAAGTGCAATCATCCTCGAAGAAATAGAGCGGATTACGGCTAGAGCTAGAACAACTGCGAAAGACAAGAGCACACACCTGGGGCGATAACCAGGTCCTCAGAGGGACGTAACAAGACACATAATATCATGCCATGTAGACTGAATAAATATTGCTCAAATAAATAAGTCAATTGAATTATCACATGGTCCAATACACACCTATTGAACTAGCTTACCACCCCCCCAACCAAACAAGGACATGAGATGGTAAACTAATTCACGGTAACGTATCTTTCCATGCTAAGAATCCAATATGGTATCCGGACCCCAACAAGGTTCAATACCTTTTCATCGAAGTAGTAAGCCACACCTACAACCAAACAAGGACAAGATGTGACGAACTAATTCGCGACAAGTTATTGTTCCAAGCCACGGTCAGATACAAGTACCCAAACCAAAAGTACTCATACCTAACGGATAAAGGTGCCTAACCGTTCTAAGTGAAATGTAGTTAAGAACAATTCTTCCTGCGCATGGGCCCTGGCTAAATAGGATCGGTATGGTCCTCCTTGGGGCACCAGAGGCCCCATCAGTAAGTGCATGACGTTCTGTAGTACGTCAATGGCCGTCAGTAATCATGGGTCATCAATCCCGTATCTCCAGCGGAGCTTCCGGGTCACAAGGGAAAGTGCATCGAAGCCCATACGCTAAGGAATTGTCCTCCCCGCCCAATGCCTACCATGTTGTATCCACAATAGAAAACCTCTATAACCGCTAAGTCAAACTAGCATACAACCTCTATTAGCGGTTATTCCTATCGCACGGCTTGTACGTACTGGTGGCCAGCCAATCACGCACGTCCGTGTTCTACATGCGACACACAACTTTATGGTACAACGTGTCAAGGCCAATGAATGCAACATACAAGGTGGTCCCTTAAATCTAGGTTTAATGTGTAAGAAAAATAATACATAGCAAGAATATAAATAAACAGTAAGTTCTAACAGGTTATGCCATGTATCACAGTTTATTTTGCATAAAGAAAATAATGAACAATGTATGAAATATGAGCTAAAATAAGTAAACAGTAAATGGCAAGGTGTCTTGCCTGGTAGAGCGCCTGGTGTACTGGAATGCCCAAGGTGGCACGAACTGCGACTTCGGTACAACAACTGTACAAGGTGATCTCGGGTGGTGGCACAGACAGTTCCATTGGTTCCAGAAGGGTTAAAATTAGCTAGGGACGATATAAAATAAGTACTGAATTGACAAGGAATCAGGAATAGTGGGATTCGACAGGGTGATAATCGAAGAAATTTTGAATAATTAGATACATGTACTATTTTAAGAAAATAATTATAACACTTGAGAAAAAAATATTAGTTTAAATAATTTCTAGGAAAATACTTGAAAACCATAAATCGTTTTTAGACTAAAAAATTCTAACTTGTAAAAATATGATTTGAGATAGAGAAACTATATTTTATTTAAATTACCCAAAAATATTTTATAATTTTAAAACTACATTTTTATAGGCCAAAATATTTTAATATATATAGAAAACAAAACAATAATAATACTGTCATATACTTGTATCATAAAACATTGTATGCTACCACTAATATATGAGTATACTAACCTACAACAAAATTAGTAAAAATTAATATAAAATTAATATAAAAATATATATAATTGAAACAGCAGCACTATGTTGCTCTCAATAATAATAATAATAATAATAATAATAATAATGATAATAAATAACAAAAAACAAAACAAAAACAAAAATAAAATAAAATAAAATGATAATAAAAAAACAATGGTTCTCCTCTTTCGAGGAGAACAACCAGCGGACACTAATGAGTAATAAACCAAAAAAACAAAACTCAGAGAGGGAAGAGAGAGAGATCGAGCGGGATGAGTGATAGGCGGAGCTGCGGGAGAGGTGCGGGGAGCGGAGGAAGCTCGAAAAGCGGCTCCGACGAAGGAGAGGGAGCGCAGACGGCTGCGCGCGGCGTGGCGATCGGCTCTCGCGGACGGCGCGATGGCGGCGATGGAGGGTTGCTCGGGAAGGAGAGATGAGGGCGGAGGGAGGCTGACGCAGGACGGCACGGAGGAGAGAGTTCCGGCGGTTGGGGCCTTCGCACGGTCGGGGAGACGCATGCGGCGGAGGAAGAGGAGAGCGGGGGAAGGAGAGAAAGTTTGGGGGTTTCGGCTGAGGAGATCGGAGGATGCGGGGGTGGCCGGCGATGGGTTGGGTGACGACGGCTGGAGGCGACGCTGAGGGGCGGATGACGGCGGCATGGCTACCGACGGCGACGGCGGGTTCGGCTAGAGAGAGGCGCTGCGCTGGAGGCGGAGCTCCGGTCGGCGGCGAGGTGAGTTTTAGGGTTAGGGTTTTGTTTCTTGTGGATTTTGGTGGTGGTATTTTATTGACGGTGGTGGCGGTGGTTGTTCGGGTGGCCGGGGTTTGGTTGGTCATGGTGGCGGAGGTTCTGGGAGAGTGGTCGTGGTGATTCGTTGGTGTTGGAGGGTGGCAGAGCTGTTCTCTGGGTTGGCCGCGCCGAGGAGGAGAGGATAGATGGTCCTGTAGTTTGCCGGTGGGTTGGAAGTGGGTGTTTGGGATGGTGGCAGTCTACGACGGTGGACGTCAGGATCAATCGAAAAGATGGTCGGTCCGTGGGTACCAGGGCCAGGGTGATGGTGATGACGACGGGTGTGTTGTGACTGGAGTGGGGACTAGGCTTGGCTAGGATTTAGGGTTGGGTCGTGTCGATGTTTGTTCGACACGACATGGATGGACGTCAAGGTTTGTCGGACGGGACAAAAAAATAATGTATCTGTAGAAGAAAAAATTAGTGGAAAAGATTGAGACACGGACACGATGCACAAGTTTTGGGTTGTGAAATTTGGAGTTATTTTGTGGAATAATTATATGGAGGAGTACCTGCCTATTTATAGGATGTAGGAATTCCCATTTGGATAGGATTAGGATTAGGAAAAGATTTAAATCCCTAATAGATAATTGCTACTAATTCAATAAATTTAAAACCAATCAATCCAAACCCAAATCTAATTTAAATGTAATTAATTTCCATCCTTTAGTTTAAAATCAAATAAGGTATATCAAATTTCAAATATAGAAGTTAATTAAACTATTTAAATCAATCCCTAAAATCAAATCAAATTTAAATTGTCACAATAATTTCAAATTTATATTTTCCAAAAATACTAATAATAATTTTGAAAATATATTATTTATTTATAAATAACTATTAAATAATTATGAAATATGCACAATTATTCTTTTATATAATTATGCTTTTCTAGTCTACAAAAATATTATTTATTATTAATAATTTTTTGAAATGAAGGAAAAATAACAAACTTAGAAATGATAGCAAAATAATTATAACTATTATTTTAAAAAAATAAAATGTTTTTCTAAAAATATGTACGCTCGCACATAATCGCACTCGTCGAGCAAATTCAAAAAATGAATCCCTGTGCGCGGTGTACAATACAACTACGTGATGTACAATACAAAATAAAAATTATTACCAAATTTATTTTTTAAAAATATAGTAGAAATTTAGGGATTTTACATCCTACCCAACTTAAAAGAATTTCGTCCTCGAAATTAAGAATTAGTAGAGGGGGTGAAAAGGCACGCGGGGTATTGGTGAGGAATAATCATTCACGACGTCCAACGCAATCATGCATTAGGAAATTGTGACTTCAATAACGGCGAGAGTAATCACGGGTTAGCTCAAGAAAGAAAATAAGTAAGGGTTAAAGTTAAAACATACGATAAAGGCTAGTGGGTTATCTAGAGAAAATAGTTTAGAGACCTTATAGATATGGTTTGTTAGGAGTTGGTTGCTGGCACGATTGAGAGAGCGATTTGGGTCACTCCTAACTTAAGTGATTAGAAGGTCATGAGAGTAAATATAGGGCCGAGATAAGAATGAGCAGTTTAGGATGAGGATATAACAATCTCGAGTGAGAATGGTCATAGTCGATAGGAAGGCTAGAGGAAGTTCTAGTATAACGTCTTTGTCCTTATAAAAATAGGTGAAGGCGAAAGCAATAGGGAGTTCAAAAGACGATATTATCGAATGCAATACGTGGTGCAAAGACGACCGAATAATTTCAAAAGAATTATCAAGGCAGTCGTGGATGGGATTCTAAGGGCCAAGTTTAATTATGTCCCCATCCATGTAGAACGATAGATAAAAGCGAACCAAAGTGCACTCGGTTAATCAGACCATCATGCATAGGTTCTGATTAGACAATATGTTAGTGAGCGCGCTCAATAGCATAAGTCATGAACAAACTCGATAAATGGATGAGTTTGTAAAACTAGATTATAGTAGCAACATTAGTCAAGGTGGTAAAAACATAGGCCCGGGAGACTAAGATTGGAAGAAAGTAGAAATTGGTTCGAACTTTTAAATGATATAAGTCATGTCATGTTATGGTTTTCATACAGTCATCCTATAGTCTTCTTGTCCGAGTCTTTGGGTGGCTAGATGGGTTAGGGTCCTCTAAATTCTATAATCTAAGCAAACTTACTAATATAGGTCACAAGGACAAAGGGATTGCTAGGTCATAAGACATTAAAACCAACTTAAAAGAATTAAACTAATGGTGTTTTGAGAAAATGTCTAACTAGTAGGGGTAACATATCTAACCTTTAGCAAAAACACGAAGGGAAGATAATAATTATATTGGAGGAATCAAGCAAGATGCAGTCGATGAGTCGAACGATAGTTCGAATATGGAATCAAGGAAAGCAGTCAAGTATGTGGATGAGATCCTAGACTTCTAATCCTATTCGCAGGCTTGTTTGGTATGATAAAGTAACCAAACAATTTATCTTGACCTGTATGGGCCACCACAAAAATATGTAACGCCCCAGTCTCAAAATACGTAGGACTAGGAACGTAGACATGCCAGCTGTATTCATACGAAGTACATAGGCCTCGTATGGATACATAAGCTGTAAAATACAGTAGAACCATAACTAACCTCATCCACACAAAAATAAATGAATAAAAGATATCATACAATGATAATGAATTGTCTTGATACAATATGTTGGGCGGAGACAAATCCACTACCAACAAGTAAAGGAAAATACATGAGAGAATAAATAATTTTTGGCGAGCGAAGCGAAGACGACCAAAGTACAATCATCCTCGAAGAAATAGAGCGGATCACGGCTAGAGCTAGAGCACCTGCGAAAGACAAGAGCACACACCTGGGGAGATAACCAGGTCCTCAGAGGGACGTAACAAGACACATAATATCATGCCATATAAACTGAATAAATATTGCTCAAATAAATAAGTCAATTGAATTATAACATGGTCCAATACACACCTATTGAACTAGCTTACCATCCCCCCAACCAAACAAGGACAGAAGATGGTAAACTAATTCACGGTGACATATCTTTCCATGCTAAAAATTCAATATGGTATCCAGACCCCAACAAGGTTCAATACCTTTTCATCGAAGTAGTAAGCCACACCTACAACCAAACAAGGACAAGATGTGACGAACTAATTCGCGATAAGTTATTGTTCCAAGCCACGGTCAGATACAAGTACCCAAACCAAAAGTACTCGTACCTAACGGATAAAGGTGGCTAACCATTCTAAGTGAAATGTAGTTAAGAACAATCCTTCCTGCGCATGGGCCCTGACTAAATAGGATCGGCATGGTCCCACCTTGGGGCACTAGAGGCCCCATCAGTAAGAGCATGACATTCCGTAGTACATCAGTGGCCGTCAGTAATCATGGGTCATCAACCCCGTATCTCCAGCGGAGCTTCCGGGTCACAAAGAAAAGTGCATCGAAGCCCATACGCTAAGGAATTGTCCTCCCCGCCCGATGCCTACCATGTTGTATCCACAACAGAAAACCTCTATAACCGCTTAGTCAAACTAGCATGCAACCTCTATTAGCGGTTATTCCTATCGCATGGCTTGTATGTACTGGTGGCCAGCTAATCACGCACGTTCGTGTTCTACATGCGAGACACAACTTCGTGGTACAACGTGTCAAGGCCAATGAATGCAACACACAAGGTGGTCCCTTAAATCTAGGTTTAATGTGTAAAAAAATAATACATAGCAAGAATATAAATGAACAGTAAGTTCTAACAGGTTATGCCATGTATCACAGTTTATTTTGCATAAAGAAAATAATGAACAATGCATGAAATATGAGCTAAAATAAGTAAACAGCAAATGGCAAGGTGTCTTGCCTGGTAGAGCGCCTGGTGTACTACAATGCTCAAGGTGGCATGAACTGCGACTTCGGTGCAACAATTATACAAGGTGATCTCGAGTGGTGGCACAGACAGTTCTATTGGGTCCAAAAGGGTTAAAATTAGCTAGGGACAATATAAAAGAAGTACTAAATCGACAAGGAATCAGTAATAGTAGGATTGGACAGGGTGATAATCGAAGAAATTTTTAATAATTAGATACATATACTATTTTAAGAAAATAATTATAACAATTGAGAAAAAAATATTAGTTTAAATAATTTCTAGGAAAATACTTGAAAACCATAAAACGTTTTTAGACTAAAAAATTCTAACTTGTAAAAATATGATTTAAGATAGAGAAACTATATTTTATTTAAATTACCAAAAATATTTTATAATTTTGAAACTATATTTTTATAGGCCAAAATATTTTAATATATTTATAGAAAACAAAACAATAATAGTTCTTTCATATACTTGTATCATAAAACATTGTATGCTACCACTAATATATGAGTATACTATCCTACAACAAAATTAGTAAAAATCAATATAAAAATATATATATAATTGAAACAGCAGCACTGTGTTGCTCTCAATAATAATAATAATAATAATAATAATAATAATAATAATAATAATAATAAATAACAAAAAACAAAACAAAACAAAAAAATGAAATAATAAAAAAATAATGGTTCTCCTCTTTCAAGGAGAACAACCAACGGACAATAATGAGTAATAAACCAAAAAAAAACTCAGAGAGGAAAGAGAGAGAGATCGAGCGGGATGAGTGATAGGCGGAGCTGCGGTAGCTGCAGGAGAGGAGCGGGGAGCGGAGGAAGCTCGGGAAGCGGCTCCGACGAAGGGGAGGGAACGCGAACGGTTGTGCGCGGCGTGGCGGTCAGCGCGATGACGGCGGTGGAGGGTTGCTCGGGAAGGGAGATGAGGGCGGAGGGAGGTTGACGCAGGATGACGCGAAGGAGAGAGTTCCGGCGGTCGGGGAGACGCATGCGACGAAGGAAGAGGAGAGCGGAGGAAGGAGAAGAAGTTTGGGGGTTCTCGCGGAGGAGATCGGCGGATGCGGGGGTGGCCGGCGATGGGCTGGGTGACGGCGGCTGGAGGCGACGCTGCGGGGCGGATGATGGCGGCGTGGCTACCGACGGCGATGGCGGGTTCGGCTGGAGAGAGGCGCTGCGCTGGAGGCGGAGCTCCGGTCGGCGGTGAAGTGAGTTTTAGGGTTAGGGTTTTATTTCTTGTGGATGTTGGTGGTGGAATTTTGTTGACGGTGGTGGCGGTGGTTGTTCGGGTGGCCGGGGTTTGGTTGGTCATGGTGGCGGAGGTTCTGGGATAGTGGTCGTGGTGATGCGTCGGTGTTGGATGGTGGCAGAGCTGGTCTCGGGGTTGGTCGTACCGAAGAGGAGAGGATAGATGGTCCTGTAGTTTGTCGGCGGGTTGGAAGTGGTGTTTGGGGTGGTGGCATTCTACGACGGTGGACGTCAGGGTCAATCGGGGAGATGGTCAGTCCGTGGATACCAGGGCCAGGGTGATGGTGATGACGGCGGGTGTGCTGTGACAGGAGCGGGAAGTAGGCTAGGCTAGGATTTAGGGTTGGGTCGTGTCGGGGATTGTCCGACACGACATGGATGGACATCCGGGTTTGTCGGACGGGACAAAAAAATAATGTATCTGTAGAAGAAAATAATTAGTGGAAAAGATTGAGACACGGACACGATGCACAAGTTTTGGGTTGTGGAATTTGGAGTAATTTTGTGAAATAATTATATGGAGGAGTACCTGCCTGTTTATAGGATGTGGGAATTCCTATTTGGATAGGATTAGAAAAAGATTTAAATTCCTAACAGATAATTGCTACTAATTCAATAAATTTAAAACCAATCAATCCAAACCCAAATCCAATTTAAATCTAATTAAAATCCATCCTTTAGTTTAAAATCAAATAAGGTATATCAAATTTCAAGTATAGAAGTTAATTAAACTATTTAAATCAATCCCTAAAATCAAATCAAAATTTAAATTGTCACAATAATTTCAAATTTATATTTTCCAAAAATACTAATTATAATAATTTTAAAAATACATTATTTATTTATAAATAACTATTAAATAATTACGAAATATGCACAATTATTCTTTTACATAATTATGCTTTTCTAGTCTACAAAAATATTATTTATTATTAATAAGTTTTTGAAATGAAGTAAAAATAACAAACTTAGAAATGATAGCAAAATAATTATAACTATTATTTTAAAAAAATAAAAATATTTTTCTAAAAATATCTACGCTCGCACATAATCGCACTCATCGAACAAATTCGAAAAACGAATCCCCGTGCACGGAGTACAATACAACTACGCGACATACAATACAAAATAAAAATCATTACCAAATTTATTTTTTTAAAAAATATAGTAAAAATTTAGGGATTTTAAATGTTATGAATAAATTGAGTTATCAGTTAAATGTTAGGTTGCCCATGTAGTAACCTGGAATGTCCAGGATTTGATTGGTTCAGCACCATTACTGGACTAAAGTGAATCCAAGTCTTAGTTAAGACTGATATGCATCAGCCTGAGGGGACTAGACTGTGGGTATCAGTCCTACCTTTGGACTGGACTGTTGTATCAGTCCTATCCAAGACTGATATTGTTCAGTGACCCAAGACTGAATTGTTCAGTGACCTAAGGATTGATGTTGTTCAGTGACCTAAGGACTGATATTGTATCAGTCCTATTTGAGATTTAACTTTAAGCTGTCAGTGCCCTATTTCCTTAGCTAAATACTTGTAGTTCATATATATATATATATATATATATATATATATATATATATATATATATATATATATATATATATATATATTTATGAACTACACTCTGGATGTATTTCGATATATTGCACACTTCAGGTTCATTGTGTATTTCATGTTCAGGACTCATTTCATGTTCTCTGTATTTACTTTTCAGTATTCATGTTCAGGTTTCATGTCATGTTCTCATTTCTCGTACTGTATATTTTCCTGTATTCATTTTCATACCATGATGTTCATGTTCATTTCCTTAGATATACTTATCTCCCCTCCTGACTAGGATATGTTGCAGGTGAGTTAGAGGCTATCGGTGACACTTATTACGGGCAGGAGCCTGGAGGCACCTATGTGCCAGCTGATGTTGCTATGGACTTAGAGGCTGAGGAAGCCTATCACCTTTCCTTTTTAGTTTTATCTGGACTTTGTATTAGAGACATCAGTTTACTTTACATTTGCTGGAAATATAATAACTCTAGACTTGTATTTGATTCTGGGATTCGATATTAGATGTTGTGATTTACATTTATTTTTATCTGGATTTATAGTTTTCCCTATATATTGGTACAACTTACTTTATCGTGTTCAACGAAGAAGGCTAGGCATGTCCGATTATTCGGGAGCGGATCGTGACATGTTTTTAGTGGTGGCCCATGCAGGTCTATCCTAATGATACCTAGGTATTAGTGTACTATTGGAGGACTTGATTACACTAGGAAAACTTGATCACAACAAAGGAAAATCGGGAAATGAGGGTATATCAGGTATATCAGGTACATTGATATTATAAAAACGTGGTTTATTTTTAGATTTTAGGGTTTGTCAATCAACGAAGTTTTCTTTCTATTACAGGATGGTCACTACGAGGAAGACCGCGGATCAACCGGGAGTTACAGGCAGTTCGGGACAGCCTACACCAGACGCTCCAGTAGAGCAGCTTCTGCCACCGCCTCCTATCTTTCCTTTGTTGCCCTCGACGATGATGTTTGATGGCGCCCAGGTGATGGCCATGTTCCAGCAATTTATGGAGGCCTAGAACCACCAGGCAATACACTTCAGAGCGACGGTCGTTGATGCACTCAGGACTCAGGAGCCGAAAGCACCAGCACCAGTAGGACTTCCAGCACCAGCAGCACCAAAATCTGGGATCGCCAGGGACTACCAGAATCTCTGTCCGATGGATTTCTTGGGCCACGAGGTGATCGTTTATGCGGATGAGTGGCTGGAAAATGCGGAACGGACGCTGAAGATGGTGAGAATTCCTGATGACTTGAAGGTAGAAGTTTCGAGCATACGACTTTTCGACCTTGCCAGAGCCTGGTACCGCGAGGTGCCCCAGTTAGCAGTGCCCCAGGTTCTTTGGAAAGATTTTAAAACTCTGTTCAAGGAGAAGTTTTTCCCCGATATTGAGAGAGATGAGCTTCGGATGCAGTTCGAGGCCTTGCAGCAGGGGACCATAACGGTGGTAGAGTATACGTCAGAGTTCACCCGACTCAGCAGGTTCGCAGAGAACCTAGTCGGCACACCAGAGGACAGGGCTTGGAGGTTCAAGAAGGGCCTCACCAGAGAGCTGCGGCACGCAGTGGCGATCAGCCAGGCGATGACTTACTCGAGCATCCTCAAGATTACTCAGGCTGTAGAGAAGAAGATGGACCCGAGGCCCAAGAGGGATAGGGACATCAACAGTAGCAGTTACCAGGCACCGGCAAAGAGGGCACAGATTCAGACTCAGATGCGGCCACCACAGCAGGCAGCAGTTCAGCACCGTCCTGCCAGAGTTCCAGCAGTTCAGCATCAGAGACAGCAGGGGGTCACTTGCACATACTGTCATCGGCCAGGGCACCACGTGGAGGTCTATCGTAAGAGGCTCAAACTTTGTCTATTCTGAGGATCAGACGCATATCAGATGAGAGACTGTCAGCAGGCCACAGCCATACTAGCAGGAGGACCCTGAGAAGCTGGAGGACCACCACCTGTACCACCCAGAGCACTGCCTGCTGCACCCCATAGAGGAGGACCAGCTCTACCACCTCAGCAGCAGAGATGTGCACATCACCAGCAACAGCATAGGGGAGGACCACAGCGGGGACGTGCTTACGTCATGGCCGCAGTTGAGGAGGAGAAGGCAGCTCCAAATGTTACCACAGGTTCTATTATCATATATTCATTTCCTGTTATTACATTATTTGATTTTGGAGCCATACATAGCTTTGTATCATATGAGTTTCTGTATAGACACGGCTTCACACCTAAGCCCATTAGGAGGAACTGTCGAATTATGACAGAATGAAGGGTAGTGCCAATTAGTGAGATAGTGTATTGCCCTATTACTATAGCTGGAAGGGAGCTTAGGGCTCGACTTCTAGTGATGCTATTGCCCAAATTCGATGTAGTCCTCGACATCGACTGGATGAGTGAGCAGTTTACTGTAATAGACTGCCATGAAGGGAAGGTTACTTTCAGCCCGCCGGGAGTTTCGTCGTTCGAGGTCAGAAGGCGGATCGTAGAGAGGCCAAAAGGAGTCTACTTCGGAGCAGTTGCAGAAGCCCAAGAGTTGCCGCATCCGTTGATCGTAGAGTTCCTCGACGTCTTCCCCGAGGAGTTGCTAGGATTGTCGCCAGATCGAGATGTGGAGTTCAGCATCGACTTAGTGCCCGGATCAGTACCGAAGTTCCAGCATTGCTACAAGATCAACCCAAAGAAAGCTGCAGAGTTGAAGGCTCAGATTGATGAGTTGGAATACAAGGGTTTTATTCGGTCCAGTGCTTCACCCTGGGGAGCATCGATACTCTTCATACCCAAGAAGGATGGGACTGTGAGGATGTGTATTGATTACCGTGTACTCAATAACATCACCATCATGAATAAATACCCGTTATTGCAGATTGATGAGATGTTTGATCAGCTGAGTGGGGCGAAGGTCTTTTCCAAGTTTGACCTTCGGTCGGGATATCATCAGATGAAGGTTCGGGAGCAGGATATTCCGAAGACAGCTTTCAATACCCGTTACGACCAGTATGAATTCTTAGTGATGTCGTTCGGACTCACCAATGCCCTAGCAGTATTTATGAACTTGATGAATAAAGTTTTTCATAAGTATTTGGACAAGTTTGTCGTAGTCTTCATTGACGACATCTTGATATATTCGAAGACCGAGGAGGAGCATATGGAGCACATACAGATCATTTTAGTGATTCTGCGGAAGGAGAAGCTGTACGGAAAGCTCTCAAAGTGTGAGTTCTTCTGGGACAGAGTGGAGTTCTTGGGGCATGTGGTGACTGGAGAGAGGATTTCTGTAGATCCCAAGAAGATTGAAGCTGTGGAAGCATGGGCACCTCTCAAGTCGGTAGCAGAGATTCGTAGTTTCTTGGGGCTAGCAGGATACTATCAAAAGTTCGTAAAAGATTTTGCCAAGTTAGTAGAGCCAATGACCAAGCTTATACGGAAGGACGAGGAGTTCATCTGGAGCAACGCCTGCTAGTCAGCATTTGAAGAATTGAAGAGAAGACTCACTACAGTGCCAGTTTTAGCTTTGCCATCAGGATCTGGAGGGTTCGTCATCTACAACGATGCATCAGGTAAGGGCTTGGGATGTGTGCTTGAGCAGAACAAGAGGGTTATTGCTTATACTTCTAGACAGTTGAGGCCTCATGAGAAGAATTACCCTACACATGACTTGGAGCTTGCAGCAGTCATTTTTACCTTGAAACTGTAGAAGCACTATTTGTATGGAGAGAGAGTGGACATCTTCACGGACCATAAAAGCATGAAGTATGTTTTCTCTCAGAAAGAACTGAATATGAGGTAGCGAAGGTGGCTGGAACTCATGAAGGATTTTGGCATCAATCTGCAATACCATCCTGGGAAGGCGAATGTGGTAGCAGATGCTCTCAGTCGATATCCTGTTGCTATATTTCTCACTATGGATCGGCATCTTCTAGAGGATCTTGAGAGCCTAGGGATCGAGATTGTTCTTCCAGGTGTTGGAGGGCAGCTGATACACATGCAGATACAGTCAGGACTGATAGAGAAGATCAAGGTGGCCCAGTTTCTAGATGAGGTACTCCGATGTCTCAGAGGCCAGACAGAGGCAGGATTTTTCGATGACTTTATTATTGCAAATGATGGATCCCTAAGGTACAAAAACCAGTTGTGTGTGCCCAAAGATTTATGGAAGGAGGTCATGTAGGAGGCCCGCCAGTCGTAGTATTCTATTCATCCTGGATCTACCAAGATGTATAAGGATCAGCAAGAGTATATTTGGTGGTATGGGATAAAAAAGAGGTTGCCATATTTGTTTCCAGAAGCCTTGTGTGCCAGCAAGTCAAAACGGAGCGCCAGAGACCAGCAGGATTACTCCAGTCTTTACCTATCCCGAAATGGAAGTGGAAACACATCAACATGGACTTCGTCTCTGGTTTACCGCGTATGCCGGTGGCAAGGATGTTATTTGGGTTATCGGGGACAGACTGACGAATTTTGCTCATTTTATTCCATTCAAGGTTAGGCTGTCGACCGAGAAGCTTGCAGACCTCTACATACGACAGATTGTGCGGATCTACAGAGTTCTCGTGAGCATCATTTCAGACAGGGACAACCGATTCACATCACACTTCTAGAGGAGTCTACAGCTGAGCTTGGGTACACAGTTGAAGTTCAGCACCGCCTATCATCTACAGATGGGCGGGCAGTCCGAGAGGACCATTCATACACTGGAGGACATGCTGCGAATTTATGCACTCGACTTCGGTGGTTCGTGGGAGGATCACTTGCATCTAGTGGAGTTTGCCTATAACAACAGTTATCAGGCTAGCATCGAGATGACCCCGTTCAAGGCACTGTATGGACGGCGATATCGCACACCCTTATCTTTGGATGACATTGGTGAGAGGGCTTTGCTTAGGCCAGAGATGGTGGTAGACTTAGCTGAGAAGATCAGACTGATCAGAGAGCGTCTCAGAGTTGCACAGGATCGACAGAAGCACTGGGCGGACAGCAGCAGACGGCCACTGGATTTTGCAGTTGGGGATAGAGTGTTCCTGAAGATCTTACCGACCAGGGGAATCATTCGTTTTGGCAGAGACGGAAAGCTCAGTCCGAGGTACATCGGGCCTTTCGACGTGACGGCACGGATTGGCGAGGTGGCTTATCGACTAGCGCTTCCTGCTAGCTTGGAGGGAGTGCACGATGTCTTTCACGTGTCCCAGCTTCGATGCTACATTCCAGATGCGAGCCATGTGGTGGACTACTCAAAGCTAGAGGTGGTCCGAGCTTGACCTACGAGGAGCAGCCCATGGAGATCCTTGATCGGAGGAAGAAGCAATTGCGGAATCAGACTATTCCACTTGTCCGAGTTGTGTGGAGACACCACTCTCCGGGAGAGTCCATATGGGAGCGTGAGAACGAGATGTGGGAACGCTACTCCAGTTTATTTGCTTGATTGTATAGTTGTGTTTCGGAATCTCCATTTCAATAAATACCTATTGTTGGTGAGAATCATTTTAATTTTGGTCTTATTAAATATGATTGATTTTCCTTGGAATTTCGGGGATGAAATTTTTTTTTGAGGGGAGAGATTTTCACCCCACCTTCCTCAAAAATAAGTCTTATGGCTAATTTCATGAATTATTTCTTTAAAATATATATATATAATAAAATATAAAACATTAATGTTTATCCTTTTTACTTTTGGAATTATTTAGTTTATATTTAAATCTAATTTAGGATTCCTTTCTTACTTTGGGTTTGGTTAGTTTTTGGGTTTAACACTTTTGTATTGGGACAACTTCTCTTAGGCTGGTTCAATAGAGTTAACTTCTATTTAATTCTCTAAAACTTAATTCATTGAGGAGGAATTATTTCCTTCCTTTTCCTCTGTTCGAACAGTAGGGTTATAATTGAAACTTTGTAACAAATTTTTCTCTCCACCATTTCCTTCTAACAAACTCCACTGTAGCTATCACGTTCGAGCTTCCCGCCAAATCTCCCTCTTCTCGAACAATGCCTAACCACCTAGAATTTCTATTTAAGCTTGTCCTTCTTTCACTTTCATTTCTAACGTCAGGAGATGCTAACAACACTCTGTTCTCTCCTTTCTCCTTGAGCCTATTTGAAATTATGATTTGAAAGTTCGATGAGGATTGATGGCAGAGGCGAGTGTCTCGACGAACAAGTGCGGCGAGGTTTGATCCACTCCAAAGATGATTTGGAGTGACGACCAGAGCTTCAGCACTCTTCTTTCTCGTCAAAGATCTGGATTCAACAGGTTCGCCTTGTTCGTAATTACAATTTCTAAGTTCTTCGAGATCACTCTCAACTTTCATAATGATCGACCTTCTTCTAGATCTGATAGGTTAGACATTGATTCAAATTTGAATTGTTTAGATTTCGATTGCTGCATCATTATGGAGGAATTTGATCAATCAATCGATAGATCCATAGAACACTGATCAGTAAATCTAAATCGAGGTGAATTATTGAAGTTTTCCATTTGATTTAGATTTTTTTCCTTTTTGCTGAATTGAAGGATAATTTTGAGTGAAAGATTTGTTTGGGGATCGATTTCAATTCTAGTAAGGTTGCTGAGTTTGATCTTTATTTGGTGAGTCCTTCTCTTAAGTTCGATCCCTTATTTCATCAAAGAGATGGATCTAGTTCTCTATGATCTGTGATTGATCGAATCCTGTTTGTATCTATGACTGCAGAATTATTTATGTTTGATTCTTTGTTGAGCGCGGATTTCTTTGATTTGTGTTGTCTCAGTGAGATCTTAGGTAATATCCTTACTCTTACGTTTCACCATAAACTTTTGATTTAGTTGAACGTAGTAGGGATATAAGGACTGGTTCCTATGATATGATACTGATTTTGGCTAAATTGTTGTTGAACACATTTTGAAGATGAAGCTTGCTTGATGTATATTTACTTTAAAACCTGAAGTTAAATTTGTAGTATTAGGAGCTGAGAATGAAAGCAGGTCTAGGATTCATGGGTTAGCTGTCTATTTCAGTGAACTAGTTCAGTTTGTGTACCAGTGTCTAAATTAAGACATGTATAGTTGTATCCTAGTTTACTGTCAAGAGCACTTATTATGATTCGAAAAATCTGAGTTCAGTGGGTAGTTGACCTGGTTTAGAAGCTATATATTATTTCAGTCTTGATTACAAGTAGCCTGAGTTTCAATAATGCATAATCTTGTGAGGAAGGTTCAGTGGAAGAAGTGATACATTAGGACTGAAATTCAGTTCCTGAATTCTTCCCTCTTGTCTAGCAGGAATGCAGACCAACCTAGGTGTATGTTTTCCTACTGCCCTGCACATGAGACTGGGGGTTGAGAGTATGTTTTGTAACCATATATATTTTAATTCTCAGTTTTAATCCTGAATGATTGTTTTGAATACATTAATTAGGGAACCTTGCAAGAATAGATGGATGTAGCTAAATTACATGAACTTTGATGAGAAGTATCAGGTTAGTATATGTTAGCAGTTCAGTAGGCTACCTATCAGCAGGACAAACCTGAGATTAGTTTGTTTTAGCTTCAACCCTAGGTGACATAGTTTTAATATGCAGGAATTGTGAATGACCCGAGTTGGCCATTGATTCTGGACTAATATACAAACCCGAGGTTGCATGTTAGAAATCCTTGATTACTCTACTTTATGTCAAGTCCCTATCTCACAAATTTTCTAAATTTTCATACTGCCATTATCTTAGTTGGCTATCTCGAGTTTAGCTGACTTCTAAGCTTCATGTAGAAGCATATTAAGATGTTATATTAAACAGTCAAACATGAATGGTTATTCAACTGTTGGTTAGGAAAGCTGGATTAAATAGGTTTCATGTTCAGGATAGTGATGTCAGTACCTTAACTAGACTAATATATGTAAGCCTTGTTAGAGGACTGGTACCTTGGACTTATCAACATCCTGATTAGCTAAATATCTGTAGTGATTAGGTGACTAAGTATTTTTAGTATTTAGATTATTTGCTAAGTGAGGTTGTTTAGACTGAAACTATGTCAGAAATATTTGGACAGAGGAAACAGTGACTAGGAACTGGCAGTATTCTGGAGCTGAGAAGAGGATATCATGTTATGAATAAATTGAGTTATCAGTTAAATGTTAGGTTGCCCATTTAGTAACCTGGAATGTCCAGGATTTGATTGGTTCAGCACCATTACTGGACTGAATTGAATCCAAGTCTTAGTTAAGACTGATATGCATCAGCCTGGGGAGACTGGACTGTGGGTATTATTCCTACCTATGGACTGGACTGTTGTATCAGTCCTATCCAAGACTGATATTGTTCAGTGACCCAAGACTGAATTGTTCAGTGACCCAAGGCTGATATTGTTCAGTGACCCAAGACTGAATTGTTCAGTGACCCAAGACTGATATTGTTCAGTGACCCAAGACTGAATTGTTCAGTGACCTGAGGATTGATATTGTTCAGTGACCTAAGGACTGATATTGTATCAGTCCTATTTGAGATTTAACTTTAAGCTGTCAGTGCCCTATTTCCTTAGCTAAATACTTGTAGTATATATATATATATATATATATATATATATATATATATATATATATATATATATATATATATATATATATATATATTTATATATATATATATATATATATATATATACACACACACACACACACACACACACACACACACATACACACACACACACACACATACACACACACACACACACACAAAAATATATACATACACACACACACACACACACACACACACACACATATATATATATATATATATATATATATATATATATATATATATATATATATATATATATATATATATATATATATATATTCTAGAATATAGTGATAACCTATAGGAACAGTCATGTTTAGGAATATTGGGTGAGATGAATACTTGAGATTTAACTAGGAGTGCCATGGTTGGTGAAGTTTAGATATAGGGTTAACCATAGCTTGTTCTATAAACCTAGGAAATAGTTAGTAGCTTATATTTATTTTTAATAAATTTAGTTGTTAACTGTTAACTTAATAATATTACAAATCTCTTGACATAAGGTTAACCAGCATCACTACCCCATTTGATCACCCTGAGCAAGGCAAGTATACTCCTCGGACTTGTCTATATCTTCATGTCTTGTATATTCATTATTGTATCGCCTTGTTGACACGATATATCATGAGATTGTCTTGTATCATGTTTCCTTGAGTTTACTTGTATCAGGGAGGGAAAATACTACAGATGTGTGATCAAACCCGAGTTACTATTCATGTGAATAGCTTAGGCCCCGCATCATGCACACGGGATCAAAGTCGTACCATTTTATGTTCCCTGAATCTATCCAAGCCGATCACACACTCTGGATGTATTTCAATATATTGCACACTTCAGGTTCATTGTGTATTTCATGTTCAGGACTCATTTCATGTTTCCTGTATTTACTTTCAATATTCATGTTCAGGTTTCATGTCATGTTCTCATTTCTCGTACTGTATATTTTCCTGTATTCAATTTCATACCATGATGTTCATGTTCATTTCCTTGGATATACTTAGCTCCGCTCCTGACTAGGATATGTTGTAGGTGAGTTGGAGGCTATCTGTGACATTTATTACGGGCAGAAGCCTGGAGGCACCTATGAGCAAGCTGATGTTGCCATGGACTTAGAGGCTGAGGAAGTCTAGCACCTTTCCTTTTTAGTTTTATCTGGACTTTGTATTAGAGACATCAGTTTTGTAAAACCCCTAAATTTCTACTATTTTTTTTTAATTTGGTATTTTTTATTTTTTTATGTCGCGTATTTGCATTGAACGTTGAGCGCGAATTTTCGTTTATCATAAATTGCTCGACGAGTGCGACTATGTGCAAGCGTATATATATTTAGAAAAACATTTTTTTTCTATTTATATAGTTTCAAAATAATATATGTAATAATTATTTTATCTATCATACCAACATTTTCAAGTCCGTTATTTTATTTATTTTATTTATAAAAAGTCTTTCGTAAAAACAGTTATTAATAATAAATAATATTCTTCATACATACCTATATATTTTATAAATATTTTATTAAGTTTATTTGTAAATAATAATGTATTTTCTAAATTATTATTATGGTATTTTTGGAAAAACATATTTTGAAATTTTTGTGGCCATTTAAATCTTTGATTGGATTTTTATAGATTTGATTTAAATAGTTTAAATTTAAAGATAGAATTTATATTTAATTTAAGTTTAGATTATCTAAATTTAAATTAGAATTTGATTTGGATTATTATTGATTGAATCAATTTAAATTTGATTTAAATTAAGTAGCAGATTATCTAATTGGGTTTAAATAAATCCCAATCCTTATCCAACTGGGAATTCCCACATCCTATAAATAGGCAGGTACTCCTCAATAAATTACTTTACTCTAAAAATATCCTCCATCCAAAAGTGTGCGTGCATCGTGTCTGTGACCATCCAAAATTCTTATTCCATCTTTTTACATATACATCGCATCCCCTTCGTGTCGACAACCCCGACACTGACGAATTCCTAACCTAGCACTAACCCTAGCCCTAACTTTAAACCTAACCCTAATCCTAAATCTGGTCGGAGCCACTTCTCCAGAACCCCCGCATCATCGCCGTCGTCGAGCCCCGTCCCTGTCTCTTCGGCGCCTCCGCCACTCCAACGACTCCCTTCCAAAAACCCTCAATCGACACCATCACCATCATCACCAAAGACCACCACCTCCTGCATGTGGATCCCAACCACCACCGCCCTATTTTCGGTGAGTTCTTGTGGCCAGTCCCAGCACCCTGCCCCTCGACACACCCATCGCAGCCTCGACTTCCCGACCAAGCTCTGCTCGCCGCCACCCACGCAACATCTCACCATTACCACCACCATTGTCGCCTCTTCCATCCAAATCCCCAAAATTTGTCACGACCACCAGTCCCCTGCTCGGACAGAGCTCACCCCGCCGGAACCCTAGTCCCACCACCATCATCACCACCGCCCCGTGACCTCTTTCTCGACCAACCCGGCCAACCGCACCTCCGCCGAGCCTCGACTCGTGTGTACAGACGGTACCGCGGAACACCGTGCGCCACCTCCCAGCCCCGCGGAGCCGTCGTCTCTCCACCAGAACCGTACGCAGCCCAACCACGCCTCCACCACGATCGCTGCCAAGCCCAGCCCCTCCTTCCGGCCACCCTGGCCAAGCGCCACCAGCTGTCACGCCCCGACCCGGAATCACCCGAATCATCGTCCTCGCAGGGGGCGTGATGCCGCACGAGCCTGGAGTTGCGCTCGTGCAAGGCAAGATGACAAGTTCTCAAATGGTTATCTTTTGATTCGATATTAACAACGAAAGGAAACAGAGTATACAAAACAATTCTCTTTATTGATATTCGAAACTGAGATTACAATGGCTTTCGATAGCCTAACAATATATGCCAGATTGGCTACAACACTCAGGTTCTCTCTTGCCCATAAAGGATTTCACCGTTCCATACATCATGCCTTCTATATCTCGGCCGCATCAATCCAGCTGCATAGTCCGAGCGTCAATACGATAGCACGCTTCAATGTGCTTTGGCATTCCGAGCCTTAACACGTTCAAGCAACGCTTCGCCGCGAGCAATTCATTCCCTGTACCCTGCATGAAGCTGGTGGGGGGTCAGTACGTTCGTCCTCGCATGTACTGATATCAAAGATCATCTTTCCAAACCAACATCTTTAATATTTATGTTGAGTCATGCAACTTAGCTTATGATCTTGCTATGTTCTCCTTAGGGTCAATTTCATGATTTCTTCGAAAACGTAAAGCATGTTAGCATAGCATCATAATATCGAATTGAATGTACCAGCAAGCAAGCAATCTCGTGTTTGATTCGTGGCTTACCAAGTCGACGCACTCGCCCTTGCGTCCCTTGTACTGACGCAAGGTGAATACGCCCCATTTCTTCCCTGTCATGTTATAAGTGCAACTCTACGTAGGATCTATATGCGGGACGCATTCGCGCCTACACTTTCAACCCATCGTTCCTTAACTATATGAGGGCCGTTGGCGTATCCGCGCCGGAATGGACTAAAGGAGTTCCTTTCTTTTCTCTCCTTCTTTTCTCACTATTTGGTTGGGCTGCGCGACGTTTCACGGGTTGGGTTACAATCCCAAAACAACCGAAACGTTCCCGCTGCATACCATCATTTGCGGCATTTCCCATCTAGTTTTGATGTGCGCCTACAAAGATTATTTGAATCCCTCCGCGGCCAATCGGTTCCGGGGCGCATCCGGTAACTATCCGATTGGGGGAAACACCCGTGCACGGGCGATATCACATTTTATCTCGAGTCCATCCCAATCGACCATGCAACGCCCTTATCATTCAAGCAATTAACTTCAAACAACCAAACATAGTCTTGAGTCCGAGACTCAGACTTATCATCTCGCATCTCTTTCGTTAACTTTCTATGTTCTTACGTTTTTTAGCTTCGTCTCAATGTTTCAATGGCATCGTGCCTCAACTCAATGCTCGTCAACCGAAGGACCCGAAGGTCTTGAACACCTTTCGAGACACCATGTCATATCCGACAGTTCCGCCACATTCATGCCACAACTGTATTCTCTCGCAACGAAGCCATCTTTTATTATCCCGTGCACGTAGGCACGTTCCGACCATATTCCCATGTTCTATAACTTAGCATTCAATGTTCGGGGATTGCGCGCTAGGGCGCTCGCCTATTGTCTTTCAATGTTCTAGCCGTCTAACTCGTGCATCAAAGGCACGGTATGGTTCGTGCACTAAGGCACTCGCCGAGTACAGTTATCCCATGTTCTTGCGGCTTGCGCACCGAGGCGCTCGCCTTTGCGATATCCAATGTTCCATAGCGACTCGTGCATAGGATGCACGTATCAATTCAATTGTTCTAACTTAGTGTTCGACTCACACTATGTTTTATCTCCGATCGGACCACGCCCGTGGCGTCGATAGGTTAACTTTAGCATATAATGATATATTTGACTTATCGCATGAAGGAGTAAAAGAAGTCAATCCTCCCACCTTGAGTCGATATGCCTTCGTCGTTTCGCCGAGCCGATGCGGCTCGATTCCCTAACTTTGTTGCACGGCCACTCTCCTGACTTAGCCATTCGAGCACTTCGTGCTTCGTTGAGTTATACGCCCAATTCGCCTTAGCATGCCCAAGTCTTAGCCCGTCGCAAGGCGACGATTTGATTTCGCGGACCCCTTACTAAATATTGCAAAAGATCGACCTCTAATATTTTCCCGTCAAAGTATGACCTGCACACGAAACCAACTAAAATCAATACTTGCTTCGATTCGGACTTGCGCCTTGGTCGATTCGATTTCTTAGAATCTTCGAGCCGATTCAATGCACTCATCCTTCGGGGCAACGCGGCGCTTCGCATCGATTCACTCGATGCATTCTTAGGGACAAGGCAACTCTTCGCATCGACTCAGTTCGATGCGTTGCTCGGGACAACTTAGCTCTCGTATCGTTTTGCATCGATACATTCTTTCGGTCCACGCGACTCGTTGAGTCAACGCTTCAGCGTAATGCGCCGTACGGAGCGGGGCATTACAGAATATACCACTCAAAACAAGGTTCGTCCTCGAACCAAAACTAACACTCTGACTAAATGTTTTATAGATCGTTTCACGATCTCGCCCCATAAATGATGTTCGATTTCATAATATCTCGCAAGCTTTTCACTAACATTTCAAGTCATCCCTGCAGCTCGATTTGAATTTGGATACAACTCGATTTGGATTCGTACCTATATTCAAGGCGTCCCGAAGATATGTGTATTTCGACCAAGTCCAGTCGTAGCAAATTGGAATAAAGCTGACAGGTAAATTTCAATCCTATGCTTGCCATCTCGTACTCTCGATCGGACTTATCCATAGCACTTGTTCTCGCAATTTCATTGCATAACGCTATGCGATTCAAAATCGCATTTCTCATTTCGTATGTTTCATATGGACTACCAACTCTATGCGTCGCGTCAAGCCATCGCGCATCCGATCGCAACGATTCTTCGCAACGCCTTGCGTTCGATGTCACTGTCCAACTATTTCCGAAGTATCGCTTGCAACTTGTCTCGATACGATTTTCTTTGTTGACTTTCAAATGCATCAACATTCAGGGCTACTCCCGCTAGGTTACTTTCCAAGGCACCGTGCTTAGATTCTCCCGACGCAAGTTTAAATTGACATTGCACAAAGGCCACAATCTATCCGACACGAAAGTTTACATCAAGGCGATGGTGCTCAGGGCAACGATCGCCTTGACACGAATGTCTTAACGACGCATCTTACATTCAATTTCCTAACGAGTAGGAAATCATTAGCCAAATTCCCAACTTATCCGTCTCGCAACATCGAACATAATTTCGATTCACGCAAGCTCAATTGCAAGGTGAATCCGAATCTAACGACATGACTCGTAAGCCATTCCCTTATCGTTCTCTCTCGTGCATAGCACGTTCCTCGCAATCGCCTAGACTTATCATCAACATGCACCGTGTTATATTTGTTATCGGTACAATCCCATATGCGATATCGCATGGGTCATCTTACGGTCTGCAGTATTCAATTTGATTTGGCGGTCAAGTCTTCTAGGGTCAGCTGCCCCGAAGCTACGCTCGATAATTGTGGATCATTAACGAAGGACAGTTTAATACGAACCATGCTATATCTTATTTCGGAGCCAAATCACGTTCCGACGATTCTATACGAATACCCAATTTCGGACACAACCATTTCTATCGGCGCAACTGATGCGCAACTATCCTCCGAGTCAAGTCATGCACTACCGTCGATGATTCCGCAATTTACGAAACATCTACTCGCATCGAGTTCGAGTCTATCTTATTTACGGGTCGACACATGAGATGCTATACGCATCGAGCAATCGTCAATGACTTATAGTCTCGTCTTTGATCAATCACAAAATTTACGATCAACCAAGTTCGTTCATTCTCGTATCCTTACTTACAAAATTTTGATAGCGCAAGGCGCACTCCATTTTGTATTCTCACATCGCCTACGTTTCCTTACGTATCGATCTCGATACGCCGTATCCATTTCGATAACGTAAGGGTCAACTTTGAATCTGTTTCAACGTCAACTTAACTCGCCTCGCATACATCCAAGTTCACAACAAACTTTTTCCATACGCATCGAATCATTTTCCGATTCACCGCATCCCACTATACTTTGATCGCGTAACCGAGTTACCGATTATCCAACATCGTGCCCTCGGGTTATGCGATCTCGCCCTCTAAGTTTCGCGTGTTTTCAGTCGTGCTCAAATGAGTGTCGTCGTAACTTAACCAACTATTTCATAGGCACAGTTTCTCGCGTCAACCAACTTTCTTACCGAAGTCGCACATCGTGAAATTCAATTTCAATGTTTGCATCGCCTAACATTTCTATCGAGATCGCAAGTCGTACGATTCGATTATTGCGTCAAGGCAGAATCGTTTCGCTAGTCTCGGTCGTCCGACCAACTTATAACTTTCGTCCATCGTATCGTTCATCGATACGAGTCTCACCTTATCGTCCCAACCGAATTTCGAAGAACACTTGCATCAACATACCGTCATACAAATTTTCAATCGAGTCTCGGTACTCCCCCGTCCGTTGCGGACAAACTTTCTGCAATCCTCACAACGCGTCGATGAATTTTATCGTACAAGTGTTATACTATATACCACTCGGAATCGAGTCATTCATCGCCTACGTGGTATAGCATATACCACTCGGAACTCAAGTCATTTCCCTCGCATTATACTTAGTATAGGCCAACGTTCTCTTCCGACTTACGGTTTCCGCAGTGATCGTGCTTGATCACAACCGTAACTTTGATTCTATCAAATCCGACGCAACTCGGTCAATGTTCTCGTTTGCCAACATAAGTTTGGTGTGCAACCGAACGATTTGTTCTATCGATTTACAATTTCAATTCTTTCCTTACGTTGCATCTCGTGCAACAATTTATTTAGACACGCGTTGCACCCCGTGCAACAAATTTCACTTCCGATACGCGTTGCACATCGTGCTACGATTTTATTTCCGACACTTTCATTTCACTTTGTACAACGATTTATTCCCAATTTCCTTTGCACTTCGTGCAACGATTAATTTGATATGCGTTGCACCACGTGCGATAATTTTACTTCCAACACGCGTTGCACATCGTGCAACGATTATTTCCAACATTTCCTGCACCTCGTGCAACGAATTACTCTCGACTTTACAAGTCAATGCACAATCCATTTAACACATCGGTATTGGCTATCACTTCTTACTTTCATTTTAACGCATATTCACATTAACTCGCTGCACATCGTGCATCATTTTATTTCTCATTCAACATGTTACATTGCCACAATATCTCAAATTGTATTTCACAATTCGTTGTACTTGCAACAACTAACATTTTTACGGCTCGTTTGCATTCAATGCAATATACCCTTCGCGACTTTCTTAGCAAACATCATGAAATTTCTAAAACACATGCGGCAAAATTTCATGATTTGTATTAGACTTATTGTATGGAACATCCAATGCGGCATCGAGTAGAGTCAAGAGTGATATCAAGTGGTGGTGGGCAACTTTTCGAATTGTAATGAAGCGAGCGTCCAGAGGAAGTTGAGCCTAGAGCTCTGATACCAATTTGTCACGCCCCGACCCGGAATCACCCGAATCATCGTCCTCGCAGGGGGCGTGATGCCGCACGAGCCTGGAGTTGCGCTCGTGCAAGGCAAGATGACAAGTTCTCAAATGGTTATCTTTTGATTCGATATTAACAACGAAAGGAAACAGAGTATACAAAACAATTCTCTTTATTGATATTCGAAACTGAGATTACAATGGCTTTCGATAGCCTAACAATATATGCCAGATTGGCTACAACACTCAGGTTCTCTCTTGCCCACAAAGGATTTTACCGTTCCATACATCATGCCTTCTATATCTCGGCCGCATCAATCCAGCTGCGTAGTCCGAGCGTCAATGCGATAGCACGCTTCAATGCGCTTCGGCATTCCGAGCCTTAACACGTTCAAGCAACGCTTCGCCGCGAGCAATTCATTCCCTGTACCCTGCATGAAGCTGGTGGGGGGTCAGTACGTTCGTCCTCGCATGTACTGATATCAAAGATCATCTTTCCAAACCAACATCTTTAATATTTATGTTGAGTCATGCAACTTAGCTTATGATCTTGTTATGTTCTCCTTAGGGTCAATTTCATGATTTCTTCGAAAACGTAAAGCATGTTAGCATAGCATCATAATATCGAATTGAATGTACCAGCAAGCAAGCAATCTCGTGTTTGATTCGTGGCTTACCAAGTCGACGCACTCGCCCTTGCGTCCCTTGCACTGACGCAAGGTAAATACGCCCCATTTCTTCCCTGTCATGTTATAAGTGCAACTCTACGTAGGATCTATATGCGGGACGCATTCGCGCCTACACTTTCAACCCATCGTTCCTTAACTATATGAGGGCCGTTGGCGTATCCGCGCCGGAATGGACTAAAGGAGTTCCTTTCTTTTCTCTCCTTCTTTTCTTACTATTTGGTTGGGCTGCGCGGCGTTTCACGGGTTGGGTTACAATCCCAAAACAACCGAAACGTTCCCGCTGCATACCATCATTTGCGGCATTTCCCATCTAGTTTTGATGTGCGCCTACAAAGATTATTTGAATCCCTCCGCGGCCAATCGGTTCCGGGGCGCATCCGGTAACTATCCGATTGGGGGAAACACCCGTGCACGGGCGATATCACATTTTATCTCGAGTCCATCCCAATCGACCATGCAACGCCCTTATCATTCAAGCAATTAACTTCAAACAACCAAACATAGTCTTGAGTCCGAGACTCAGACTTATCATCTCGCATCTCTTTCGTTAACTTTCTATGTTCTTACGTTTTTTAGCTTCGTCTCAATGTTTCAATGGCATCGTACCTCAACTCAATGCTCGTCAACCGAACGACCCGAAGGTCTTGAACACCTTTCGAGACACCATGTCATATCCGACAGTTCCGCCACATTCATGCCACAACTGTATTCTCTCGCAACGAAGCCATCTTTTATTATCCCGTGCACGTAGGCACGTTCCGACCATATTCCCATGTTCTATAACTTAGCATTCAATGTTCGGGGATTGCGCGCTAGGGCGCTCGCCTATTGTCTTTCAATGTTCTAGCCGTCTAACTCGTGCATCAAAGGCACGGTATGGTTCGTGCACTAAGGCACTCGCCGAGTACAGTTATCCCATGTTCTTGCGGCTTGCGCACCGAGGCGCTCGCCTTTGCGATATCCAATGTTCCATAGCGACTCGTGCATAGGATGCACGTATCAATTCAATTGTTCTAACTTAGTGTTCGACTCACACTATGTTTTATCTCCGATCGGACCACACCCGTGGCGTCGATAGGTTAACTTTAGCATATAATGATATATTTGACTTATCGCATGAAGGAGTAAAAGAAGTCAATCCTCCCACCTTGAGTCGATATGCCTTCGTCGTTTCGCCGAGCCGATGCGGCTCGATTCCCTAACTTTGTTGCACGGCCACTCTCCTGACTTAGCCATTCGAGCACTTCGTGCTTCGTTGAGTTATACGCCCAATTCGCCTTAGCATGCCCAAGTCTTAGCCCGTCGCAAGGCGACGATTTGATTTCGCGGACCCCTTACTAAATATTGCAAAAGATCGACCTCTAATATTTTCCCGTCAAAGTATGACCTGCACACGAAACCAACTAAAATCAATACTTGCTTCGATTCGGACTTGCGCCTTGGTCGATTCGATTTCTTAGAATCTTCGAGCCGATTCAATGCACTCATCCTTCGGGGCAACGCGGCGCTTCGCATCGATTCACTCGATGCATTCTTAGGGACAAGGCAACTCTTCGCATCGACTCAGTTCGATGCGTTGCTCGGGACAACTTAGCTCTCGTATCGTTTTGCATCGATACATTCTTTCGGTCCACGCGACTCGTTGAGTCAACGCTTCAGCGTAATGCGCCGTGCGGAGCGGGGCATTACACCAGCGACAGCCCGAGACCCCCAAAATAAAACCCAAAGTTACCTCCTTCCGCCGGCGTCCCGACTGCACGCGCGAGCCTCCAGCCGCCAGACCCATCGATCGCCGCCCCTTTTCTTTTCTGCCGTCAGTCCCACGCCGGCGACCACCCTCGACGCGTCACCCTCCGCCGTTGTGGCATGGCGCGCGTGCCGCTGACCGCGAGCCACTTTCCTCACGTGCCCGTCGGAGCCGACCCCCCGTTCCCTCTCTTCTCCAGCTCCGACCCTCTCCGCGCGCCTCCCTCCAGCTCCGCCGCGTCTTGCCGACCCCAGGCCGAGCCGCCCGCACCTCCCTCTCGAAAAGCCCCACCTAACCGCTCCTCACCGCCTCGCTCGTCCATCCCGGCCAGAAGCGCCGAGCGTGCGCTGCCCACCACCATCCCGCCGGAGCCCGACCCCCAGCCCTCTTCTTCCTCTCTCCCTCATTCATTGTCATCTCCAAATCACTCTCTTTCTTTCTTTCTTCCTTTTCTTTTGGTATAGTTATTTTTATTTTTTGATTTTTTTGATAGGCCGCAAATAGAAAAAATTGGTTGGGCCTTGGTTTTTTTATTAAAAAAATAGGGTTTATAAAAAAAATTAATTTTTGGGTATTATTATGGGCCTAGTATTAGGTTTGGGCCTTAGGCTATAAATAATTTTTATTAATTATTTTGGTTGTGTGTATATGGGCTCTAATTTATCTATGGGCTTGCCCCTTGTATTGGGCTGTTATATCGTACTATTTTGTTAACTAATAATTGTTATTATTATTATTATTATTATTATTATTATTATTATTATTATTATTATTATTATTATTATTGTGATTGTTACTATTATCATAAGTATTATTTAAATATATTTTGGTATTATTATTCATATTATTACTATTAATATTTCTAAGTTATATTTGTAGCAAAATGTAATATTTGGCTTGGGCCCTATATCTATTTTCAAAATGGAGTATTAGCCGTAAAATAATTTTTTTAGATTTTATGTACGTATATAAAATATTTTTGAATAAGAAAAGTATAGGTTCCAAATTATAGAATAAATTTCTAAGTATTTTCAAATAATTATCTAGAAGTATTTTATTATTAAAAAATATAGTTTTCTACTTAGAAATATTATTTTGTCAGAACTTAGAGTTTTTCCTGAAAAGATTTTTGATTTTTAAGTAAATTACTAAATAAAACTATTTTCAAGTATTAAGAAAAAGTTTTATAAAAATATATATATATTATTTAACCAATTTCTTTAGATATTTTCCTGTCCATGACCAAGTCATTAATCTTATTCCTTCGCCAATTTTAGATTACCTTATGTCCACGCTAACAAATTTGACCCTTCTGGACCCAATGGAACTGTCTGTGCCGTTATCCGAGGTCACCTTGTATAGTTGTTACACCGAAGTCATAACTCTATGCCAGCATTGATCATTGCAACACACCAGGCGTACTACCAGGCAAGACACCTTGCCTTTATTGTTTAATTTCTTGCTCAATATCATACATGTTTTATTTCTTATAAGTTGTTCTTTCAAAATCCTATGTAGTTGCAAATTATTATATTTTAGTTTTCTTTATGTATTTAGCCTAGAGTTAAGGGACGACCTTTATTTGTGCCACATTCATGGGCCGACACTTGTGTACCACGATGTCACGTGTCTCATATAGATTCGGACTTACGTACCGACCGTACATCGGTGCGTACAGGACGAGCGTTAGAGTATAACTGCTAATATAATTGCCTAGAAGACTTAGCGGTTATTAGAAAAATCGTGGTGTGGATTCAGCACGAGTAGTGCATGGGGAGGGTGAAGACAGTTATTAGGCGCAGGGGCTTTCACACCTTTACCTTCGTCTAGCTGCCATTTGTGACTCAGTCGAGAGCTAGTGGCCGTGTATTTATTTATTTTTTTAGATGCCACTAGTGCTTCGGTTGAAACACAAATGTGCCGTACATTTACCCTCGTCTAGCTGCCGTTAGTGACTCGCCCAAGAGCTAGTGGTCGTACATTTATTTTTCTCTAGATGTCCCTTAGCTCTCACTCGAGTGCTAATGGGCCGTGTATTTACTTTTCTCTAGACGCCACTAGTGCCTTGGTTGAAACGCTAACGCACCGTATTTCTAGTCTCGAGAGCCCTTGTGTGGAACGTTGTCTTCAAATTGTATTTTCACATAGAATGGTTAAGAACCTTTATTTGTGTAGTCACATATACTTTTTCTGTTGAGCTTTATTTATTCAGTTATTGGCATGATATTATGTGTCTTGTTACGTCCCTCTGAGGACCTGGTTATCTTGCTAGGTATGTGCTCTTGTCTTTCGCATGTGTTCTAGCTCTAGCCGTGATCATCGCTATTTCTTTGAGGATGATTGCACTTAGATCGTCGTCACTTCGTTCGCCAAATTCATTTCTTTTCTCATGTATTTTTCTTTTACTTGTTGGTAGTGGATTTGTATCTGCCCAATATATTATATTAAGACAATTCATTATCATTATATGATATCTTTTATGTATTTATTTTGTTGTTGATGAGATTAGTTATGGTTCTACTGTATTTTACAGCTTATGTATTCATATGAGGTTTTCATATATTGGAGTATACTTTGTATGAATACAGCTGGCATGACTACGTTCCTAGTCCTACGTATTTTGGGACTGGGGTATTACATATTTTTATGGTGGCCCATGCAGGTCAAGATAAATTGTTTGGTTACTTTACCGTGCCAAGCAAACCTGCGTATAGGATTAAAGTCTAGGATCTCATCCACATACTTGACCTCTTTCCTCGATTCCATATTTGAACTATTGTTCGACTCATCGATTGCATCTTGCTTGATTCCTCCTATCATTATTCTTATCTTCCCTTCGTGCTTGCTAGAGATTGACCCTACTAGTTAGATGTCCCAAACACCCTTAGCTTAATTCTTTTAAGTTGGGTAGAATACCCCACGGCCTGACACACCCTTGACCGCTAAAGAGAATACAAATAGTATTATCTAGACTATAGAGACTAGAAGAATTTAACCCATTTGGTCAACCAAGCCTTGGTCAATAAAACCGTAGAATGATAGTATAGGAATAAACAAGACGTAGATTCTTATGACTCTTAGACTATTCATATTTGTTCTTATTTTATTTACCATCGTGCCTATGTTTTACTATCTAGACTAATAATGCTAATATAGCCTAGTATTTGCAAGCTAATTCCTTATCAAGCTTTATCAAGGCATATGATATTGAGCGGCCGCTCACTAACATATTGTCTAATCAGAACCGGTGTATGATGGTCTGATCAACCTAGTGCACTTTGGTTCGCCTTTATCTATCGTTCTACGTGGATAGGGACATAGCTAAACTTGTCCTTTATAGTCCCATCCACGACTGTCTTGATAATTCTTTTGAAATTATCGTGTCATCTTTGAACCACGAACTCATATTCGATAATATCGTCTTTGAACTCCTTATTGGGTTCGCCTTCACCTATTTTAGAAGGACGAAGGCGTTATGCTACAACTTCCTCTAGCTGTCCTATCCATTATGACCATTACCAATCCATGATGCTATGTCTTCATCCTAAACTACTCGTCCTTTTCTCGGCCCTATCATGAACTTCTAACCACTTAAGTTAGGAGTGATCCTAACCACTCTCTTAATCGTGCCATCAACATAACCTATTTTCTCTAGATACCATACAAATCTTTATTTCATGTTTTAACTTTAACTCTTACTCGTTTTCCTTCTTGCGTTAACCCATGATTATTCTCGCTGTTATTGAAATCAAGATTTCTTAATGCATCTTTTGTTGAACTTTGTGAATTAATTTTTCCTCATCGCTACCCTTTGCGCCTTCTCACCCCCTACTGCTTCTTAATTTCGAGGACGAAATTCTTTTAAGTTGGGTAGGATGTAAAACCCCTAAATTTCTACTATTTGTTTTTTTAATTTGGTATTTTTTATTTTTTTTACGTCGCGTATTTGCATTGTACGTCGAGCGCGAATTTTCGTTTTTCGTAAATTGCTCGACGAGTGCGACTATGTGCAAGCGTATATATATTTAGAAAAATATTTTTTTTTTCTATTTTTATAGTTTCATAATAATATATGTAATAATTATTTTAGCTATCATACCAACATTTTCAAGTCCGTTATTTTATTTATTTTATTTATAAAAAGTCTTTCGTAAAAACAGTTATTAATAATAAATAATATTCTTCATACATACCTATATATTTTATAAATATTTTATTAAGTTTATTTGTAAATAATAATATATTTTCAAAATTATTATTATGGTATTTTTGGAAAAACATATTTTGAAATTTTTGTGGCCATTTAAATCTTTGATTAGATTTTTATAGATTTGATTTAAATAGTTTAAATTTAAAGATAGAATTTATATTTAGTTTAAGTTTAGATTATCTAAATTTAAATTAGAATTTGATTTGGATTATTATTGATTGAATCAATTTAAATTTGATTTAAATTAAGTAGCAGATTATCTAATTGGGTTTAAATAAATCCCAATCCTTATCCAACTGGGAATTCCCACATCCTATAAATAGGCAGGTACTCCTCCATAAATTCCTTTACTCCAAAAATATCCTCCATCCAAAAGTATGCGTGCATCATGTCTGTGACCATCCAAAATTCTTATTCCATCTTTTTACATATACATCGCATCCCCTTCGTGTCGACAACCCCGACACTGTCGAATTCCTAACCAAGCACTAACCCTAGCCCTAACTTTAAACCTAACCCTAATCCTAAATCTGGTCGGAGCCACTTCTCCAGAACCCCCGCATCATCGCCGTCGTCGAGTCCCGTCCCTGTTTCTTCGGCGTCTCCGCCACTCCAACGACTCCCTTCCAAAAACCCTCAATCGACACCATCACCATCATTACCAAAGACCACCACCTCCTGTACGCGGATCCCAACCACCACTGCCCTGTTTTCGGCGAGTTCTTGCGGCCAGCCCCAGCACCCTCCCCCTCGACACACCCTTCGCAGCCTCCACTTCCCGGCCGAGCTCTGCTCGCCGCCACCCACGCAACTTCTCACCATTACCACCACCATTGTCGCCTCTTCCATCCAAATCCCGAAAATTTGTCACGACCACCAGTCCCCTGCTCGGACAGAGCTCACCCCGCGGGAACCCTAGTCCCACCACCATCATCAACACCGCCCCATGACCTCTTTCTCGACCAACCCAGCCAACCGTACCTCCGTCGAGCCTCGACTCGTGTGTACAGACGGCACCGCGGAACACCGCGCGCCACCTGCCAGCCCCGCGGAGCCGTCGTCTCTCCGCCAGAACCGTGCATAGCCCGACCACGCCTCCACCACGATCGCTGCCAAGACCAGCCCCTCCTTTCGGCAACCCTGGCCGAGCGCCACCAGCGACAGCCCGAGACCCCGAAAATAAAATCCAAAGTTACCTCCTTCCGCCGACGTCCCGACCGCATGCGCGAGCCTCCAGCCGCCAGACCCATCGATCGCTGTCCCTTTTCTTTTCCGCCGTCAGTCCCACGCCGGCGACCAACCTCGGTACGTCACCCTCCGCCGTCGTAGCATGGCGCGCGCGCCGCTGATCGCGAGCCACTTTCCCCTGCGCGCCCGCCGGAGCCGACCCCCCGTTCCCTCTCTTCTCCAGCTCCGACCCTCTCCGCACGCCTCCCCCCAGCTCCGTCGCGTCTTGCCGACCCCAGGCCGAGCCGCCCGCACCTCCCTCTCGAAAACCCCCGCCTAACCGCTCCTCACCGCCTCGCTCGCCCATCCCGGCCAGAAGCGCCGAGCGCGCGCCGCCCACCACCATCCTGCCGGAACCCGACCCCAGCCCTCTTCTTCCTCTCTCCCTCCTTCATTGCCATCTCCAAATCACTCTCTTTCTTTCTTTCTTCCTTTTCTTTTGATTTAGTTATTTTTTTTTGATTTTTTGGTAGGCTGCAAATAGAAAAAATTGGATGGGCCTTGGTTTTTTTATTAAAAAAAATAGGGTTTATAAAAAAATTAATTTTTGGGTATTATTATGGGCCTAGTATTAGGTTTGGGCCTTAGGCTATAAATAATTTTTATTAATTATTTTGGTTGTGTGTATATGGGCTCTAATTTATCTATGGGCTTGCCCCTTGTATTGGGCTATTATATCGTACTATTTTGTTAACTAATAATAATAATTATTATTATTGTGATTGTTACTATTATCATAAGTATTATTTAAATATATTTTGGTATTATTATTCATATTATTACTATTAATATTTCTAAGTTATATTTGTAGCAAAATGTAATATTTGGCTTGGGCCCTATATCTATTTTCAAAATGGAGTATTAGCCGTAAAATAATTTTTTTTTAGATTTTATGTACGTATATAAAATATTTTTGAATAAGAAAAGTATAGGTTCCAAATTATAGAATAAATTTCTAACTATTTTCAAATAATTATCTAGAAGTATTTTATTTTTAAAAAATATAGTTTTCTACTTAGAAATATTATTTTGTCAGAACTTAGAGTTTTTCCTGAAAAGATTTTTGATTTTTAAGTAAATTACTAAATAAAACCATTTTCAAGTATTAAGAAAAAGTTTTATAAAAATATATATATTATTTAACCAATTTCTTTAGATATTTTCCTGCCCATGACCAAGTCATTAATCTTATTCCTTCGCCAATTCTAGATTACCTTATGTCCACCCTAACAAATTTGACCCTTCTGGACCCAATAGAACTGTCCGTGCCGTTATCCGTGGTCACCTTGTATAGTTGTTATACCGAAGTCATAACTCCATGCTAGCATTGATCATTGCAACACACCAGGCGTACTCCCAGGCAAGACACCTTGCTTACTGTTTAATTTCTTGCTCAATATCATGCATGTTTTATTTTTATAAGTTGTTCTTTCAAAATCCTATGTAGTTGCAAATTATTATATTTTAGTATTCTTTATGTATTTAGCCTAGAGTTAAGGGACCACATTTGTTTGTGCCGCATTCATGGGTCGACACTTGTGTACCATGATGTCACGTGTCTCATATAGATTCGGACTTACGTACCGACCGTACATCGGTGCGTACAGGACGAGCGTTAGGGTATAACTGCTAATATAATTGCCTAGAAGACTTAGCAGTTATTAAGAAAATCGTGGTGTGGATTCAGCACGAGTAGTGCATGGGGAGGGTGAAGACAGTTATTAGGCGCAGGGGCTTTCACACCTTTACCTTCGTCTAGCTGCCATTTGTGACTCAGTCGAGAGCTAGTGGCCGTGCATTTATTTATTTTTCTAGATGCCACTAGTGCCTCGGTTGAAACACAAATGTGTCGTGCATTTACCCTCGTCTAGCTGTCGTTAGTGACTCACCCAAGAGCTAGTGGTCGTGCATTTATTTTTCTCTAGATGCCCCTTAGCTCTCACTCGAGTGCTAATGGACCGTGCATTTACTTTTCTCTAGACGCCACTAGTACCTTGGTTGAAACGTTAACACGCCGTATTTCTAGTCTCGAGAGCCCTTGTGTGGAACGTTGTCTTCAAATTGTATTTTTACATAGAATGGTTAAGAACCTTTATTTGTATAGTCACATATACTTTTTCTGTTGAGCTTTATTTATTCAGTTATTGGCATGATATTATGTGTCTTATTACGTCCCTCTGAGGACCTGGTTATCTCGCCAGGTGTGTGCTCTTGTCTTTCGTAGGTGTTCTAGCTTTAGCCATGATCATCGCTATTTCTTCGAGGATGATTGCACTTAGATCGTCTTCGCTTTGTTCGCCAAATTCATTTCTTTTCTCATGTATTTTTCTTTTACTTGTTGGTAGTGGATTTGTCTCCGCCCAACATATTGTATCAAGACAATTCATTATCATTATATGATATCTTTTATTTATTTATTTTGTTGTGGATGAGATTAGTTATGGTTCTACTACATTTTACAGCTTATGTATTCATATGAGGTTTCCATATATTGGTGTATACTTTGTATGAATACAGCTGGCATGACTACGTTCCTAGTCCTACGTATTTTAGGACTGGGACGTTACAAGTTTACTTTACATTTGCTGGAAATGTAATAACTCTAGACTTGTATTTGATTCTGGGATTCGAAATTAGATGCTGTGATTTACATTTATTTTTATCTGGATTTATAGTTTTTCCTAGATATTGGTACATCTTACTTCATCGTGTCTAACGACGAAGGCTGGGCATGTCCGACTCGTGTACGATTATTCGGGAGCGGGTCGTGACATCAGCGGGTGCTGAGGCCTATGACACCAGCAACAGGAGCACCTCGCCCACTATTACCTCCATAGTTTGTGCAGTACAACAGGGCTAGAGCACAGGGCGTCAGTCAGAAGCATGGATAGGCTTTTCACTAGCAGTAGAGGATGCAAAATCCTAAGGGAAAGTCATAGCATGTATGGTTTTAGTATGTTTTCTGCTATTATGATTTTGACACAAGAACACACCCTCACTAGTTAGTCATTAACTTAGCCTAGTACATCACGAGTTACTTACCAATTCCGAAACCTAGACCCATCATCATTGCTTCTAAAGTTGATGAATACGAATGATTAGGGAGAATTCTCTGATATGCAATAACCTTGGTACTAGCCTACTATCCTTCTCAAGAACCGTGTTATTGATAGGAGTATACCTAATTATTTCTCATCTTGATTTCCATAAACACTTAGTATTTCTTTATGTATTCCTTAAATCACACCATGGCCAAATTTCTTCCACCTTTTAGATTTTGCCATAGTCTTTGCCTTCATGGTTATGTGAATATTCTTACCTTTTGAATTGGGATACAGTTGATTAAGTTTACCACTATTCCTAGAACTGACTAAAACTCTTATCTGTTAATCACTTGAGTAATCCTCTCGTTTCTTTCGTTATATTGGAAAATATTTCATGGGTTGGTCCGAGGAAAGGTTTGAGAAATTATATTTATCCTTGTATTTCGGTATCAAAGTTTTTGCAGCTAAAGAAATACTGGTGAGGCAGGACTTTAGATAACGTCATCATGGCTACCTATGTTTCTTGAATTCTACTTGAACCATATCCTATGCATGTTGGTTCATTCTCCTCTAGTTTGTAAAAAGGTAAATTTGAAAACATCTCACGGATTTGGCCAAAGATAAGTTCCAGAACCTATATGGACTGACATGGAAGACACACACTGCAGCTATCCGTTAAATTAAGAATTCAGAAGTTTTACAGCCAGATGTGTACTGGCGGGGCAAACTTCGAATAACGTGATTATGGAGGTATATGGTTCTCTGATTTTATCTGGACTACATCATATGCATCCCGCATGGCTTCATATCGTTCTTGAAAATATATCAATTATTACATGTTCCTAACCATAATCGATGATTTGATCAACCTAGCCGTAGTACCATCTAGAATATTCTGGTGCAGGTCGGTTAGACGATTTTTAGAACCTCGATAACAATAAGGAACCATCACATAGACAATCATCCCAAGAGTAGGAACACAACAAGCATTGCACAGATATGCCACTTATGGTTAAGATACTAGTCGATAATAGAGCAACACCCTTAATGATTTAGTGATCCTGCTTAATGTAGTTTTTCGAATTACTTGAATTTATTAGTTAGCGGTAGTACCATGAAGTGCCACCTTTGACACCATTAAAAGCTTGTTAGCCATAGACGAGTAAGTTTGTTATGAGCATGAACCTAAGGACTTAGTCGTTGAAGGTAATCCATGACAAACCATAGAAGTGCTTGCCACCGACTATGATCTTACGTCGGCCATAAGAAGAGTTCAACATGTTACCCTCAGTTCGTGTGTCATTAGTGTAAAACCACAAATTGGGAGCACAAGAATGACCTATACTACTATTTCCTTCAATTGCTCAAACTCGCGATACAAACTCTATACTTGACTATTCGCCCGTATTGCATATCGTACCATTTTGTCGTGCGGTAATTCCAAAAAGCAAGATACAAAGATCGTTATCATAGTATTGTGTCTTAGTTTAATTTCGAGAAAAGGAAATTCGGGATAGTATAGATCAAAAGTTCCTCTAAATTTTAGGATTTACTAGCATTACCGATAGATTAAGATAAATTGTTTCCCACTATGATGATAAATTAGTGCCTCAGGAACACCCACTTTCTGTTTAGATCATCTAGTGTTCCCTACTGTAACTTTGATATTCGGAGTGCAATATTAGTTGTTAACTTCTGACAAATTTTATATGCAAGATCTAGACGAGTCCACCTTCATCTAGGTATATTATGTCCCATCCAAACATGTCCCCTTGTACTCTATTTTCATGATACGACTTTTGGGTCATAATGGCCAACTATAACACTTATCGTAATACCGATGTACTTTCCTACTTCAATTAGAGACCTAACCTCGACTTGATTCTTTCGACCCAATATATGGTTAATCTACTCGAAGCCCACTACGCACATGCTACTAGTGTGCCACTCAATTGAGTCCCCGTGTGCCACTTATACACAAAAGTCACGAAAGGCATATTTTTTAGACTTACGACACCTATCTAATAGATCCGACTCGAAACTGGCCCAACCACTCGAGTTAGAACGTGTTCTAGGCTACCGTAAACTAGTAGGGATGATATAGATTGATTCTACGAGAATTTGTCCTATCGATTGTTTGCAAAAACAAAAGGTTGTTTTATTACAAACTTTTAAAAGAGTACAAGAGTACAATTTAAATTCTGGGGAAGTACAACTTTAGGAATCTGATCAGAAGACGATCACTTTATCCCTTGGAGTATGTGAACTTGAAGACTAAAGCCTCTGGAGAATGCAGCAGCAATTTTGCAAGAGTTCTTGATCTCTCTGTGATGCTTTAACAATGATTAGAAACTCTATTTATAGAGTTCTTGAAATAACTGTTTTAGCAGTTATTCTGATGTGCGCGAGACTGGGTTGCGCCATATTGGGTTGCGCCAACCTGATGTTGCGCCAACTTTCATTCAGTTAATCAATCGTGTACTAACTGTATTTAGACGCGTGGCATTATGTGATTGAGATGCGCGTAGTCGTGTACAGGATAGTAGACACGTCTTGATAGATTAGTGGCATGTGTGCCACGTCATCCTATTTTAGAATGTAAGTTGTCTCAACTTCATCAGGTTGCGCGAGCTTCAGTCAACAAGTCAAACTGTGCCTGATTGGGTTGCACCTAGGCACAACAGAATGGATAGGCGTGTGGCAGCTTAAGAAGAAGTTTGTTCAGATTACTCCTAAGCGCAACTAAGGAATTTATTTAGTTTGCACCTAGGCGCAACTCATAAGATGTGCAGGACAGCTGTCAATCCAATCTCCTCGAGCGACATAATTCAAGGGATTCGAAGAGATTTTCTCCGTTTACTGTGCTGTCAGTTGTCAGTGATGTCAGATAATGATGACCATTAAATGTCAGACACTACATAGACTTTGACGCAACACGACAAGTCATAGTCTGATATATATGGCACAACCGAATCAATAGCGCAGTTTGATCTCTGAGCTTCATATCCGTGGCGCAGCTTGATTTTTGGGGCGCAACTTGATTGCTGAGTAGTAAATACATGGCGCAACTTAATTTTTAGGCCCTATAAGAGCCCCTTCAAAGTTTTCAAAACTTAAATATTTCAAAGTTTTGAAATACTTTAAATTTATAAAAGTTTTGACTGAGTCAGGTTGCGCCAGTCAATGGTCAGTCGTCATAATTAAATTTTTTTCTTGAAAACACTCAATCTCCTCTTCGTTTTCTCGAGTTTCATTGATGATTTTCAGTTTCCCATGAGGAATACGAAGAGTCAGTTTGGTGATATATATGTAGGGGATGATCTTTATATTTTATTCTTCACTTCTGTAATTTTAATGGCATCTAAGAAGAAGGAGATGGAGATCAATGTTGTCACTGAAATCAAGTCTCCTGAAGCGAAACCCGACGTCACGCCTTCGACTTATTTGTTGGAGGCTGACCCGATACTGAGGGTGGTAAACTTTTTAGACTGTTTCGGTTTAAACCCAACAGCCTTCAATCGCTCGAGTGGTGGGCCATTCTCTGAAGAGCACGACAATTCTGAGGGATTCCTTAATCTGATGCGTCACTCGGGGATCCGCAATATGCAAGAATTGACATTGTCCTTCGTCAGACCGATGAAAACAAGAAAAAGGAAAATGTTTAAGCGTACCAACTTTTTATTATCTTTTCTTGTGTCCTTTTCTGTAGGGGTCCACCTATCTTTATGTAATAAAATCTATATTTTTCTGATATATTGTGTGGATGTGATTTCAAATGGCGCATGTAGATGTGTTCCTTTGGCTAATTTAATGCTTACTGTTTCATTTGAGAGACACATGGCAGCCATCACATGGTTTCAAACGCCTATTGTTTAGTTCTTTCCCGAAATAGGCTCCTAGAATGAAGCGCATGTTTCATCTTCAATGCCTTTAAAAGGATAACCAGAAATGAAAGAGACATTCATACTTTCTCAAAACAAATAGCTTCTCACAAGGCCTTACTATCCATATGTTCACTTGTGCCACTTCGTCCCGATGTTATTCTTTTGCATGCTGCAACTTCAAAAGTTGGTAAGTTCAAAGAACCAATGGTTTTCACACATAGACGTTTTACTTTGCACCATTTTTGTGAAGATAGGTGTTAATTTGTAAAAATGAAGCGCATGTCGTAGATGTACGCTTGAAATTCTGAGCAGAAGTGCGTACTGCAATCAGTGTTTGACTTCGGTCAAAGGCACGCATTATTGATATGAACCTGTTTGATCAGCGCATACTGTCGATGCACGCTTGTGCTTCTGAGAATAAGCGCACATTGCTGATATGCACCTGTTGATCAGCACACACTGTTGATGCGTGTCTGTGCTTCTGAAAATAGGCACACATTGCTGATATGCGTCTATTGATCAGCACACACTGTTGATGTGTGTCTGTGCTTCTGAGAATAGGCACACGTTGCTAATATGTACATGTTGATCAGCTCACACTGTTGGTGCGCGCGTAGTTTTGATATATTTTACTGACTTTTCTTTTCTTTCTTCATATTTGCAGAAGTTTGGTTGACAAGTTTCTTCAAAATTGGCATTGGCGATTAGCATTTTTTTGACACCCACATCAGACAGCTCATGTGACTATGACACTCAAATCAGACAGCTCTGGACTCTTCATATTCAAGAAGGGTCTTTCTCAGATGGTAGGAAGAGCCTTTATACATGAGAGTTGGATGGTGGAGAGACAGAATTAGGAATCGTATCACAAGGGTGATCTCATTCATAGTTCCTAAGACGGATCATCTTTTCTCCACCAGTTGTATTGATAGCAGCTTATCTTTGAGCTGCTGTACTCTGTGGTTCTCCTCTCGTCTTTCTGAGAGAAGACCAGAGTTGATTCCATTCTCTGGCTCGCTGCTTCTGGACGATATGACAAGGAACTGACACCAATAAATAAGAAGATCCAAAGATGCAATAGACCTTCATTATCAAATAAGAAGATCCAAAGATGTAATAGACCTTCATTTGTTATATTTAGAATGAAAATCCGAGATGTAGTAGATTTTCATCAAGATGTATTTGTGTTTTTCAAGAAGGAATAAAGAATAATTTTCTCTTCTTTTTATAATTTGATTTTGATGTGCTGATATGGAAAACATAATCCAGAGAAAATATGAATATGACAAGTTGCTAATGTAAATAATTGGAATTCATGGATGTGAGGGACATGAATTCTCGTTATAAAGAGTGAACAGTCACTTTGATTTTCGAAGAAGAGACACTAAATGAATGAATAGTCATTTCGACTCTCGAGGAAGAGAATAAATGAATGAACAATCACATCGGTTTTCGAAGAAAGGACAATGAATGATCAGTCATAGATGAATGAACAATCATAAATGAACGAACAGTTGTAAATGAATGAACAGTTGGGCTTCTTTCAAAAAGTCGCATCAGTTCTTGAGGTTGACTATCTAGTTGTTCTGTCTATAAATAGAACAAAACTTTCGTAGGTATCGTCAATTTCTTTCCTTTTTGTACAAAATGTCTTCCAAAGATTTGCTCACTCCGAAGATTGAAGGAAAGACCGATGCGCCACCTGCTGAGCCTCCAATGCCTCCTCAAAAGAAAGGGGTGAAGGCTCAACTGCTCCTACACTAGGACAGGACTTGATTGCGCAACTAGTGGAGCCTGGGAAGACTGCCAAAGAAGAGGCATTAAGGATGGCAGCTTGTAAGTTTTTTATGAGTTCAAACAATGAGATATTTGAACTGTTGGCGAACTATGTATTTAATCATGAAGGATCGGGGCCTCCTCCCCGTCCTTAATATTTTTGTAACTCCATTCTGCTTTTGAATAAAATGGACTTTTATTTACATCATGTCTCTGAAATAAAGTACATTTTGCTTTTATGCATAATATTTCTTGAGAAATTTGACATTGATAGGCATCATAGCAACTCTACCATCCATATCTGTTAATTGATAGGCTCCATTTGAGAAAACCTTATTTACTACATATGGACCTTCCTATTTTGCCTCAAACTTGCCTTTGCTCATATGAGTCATAGTCATAGGACGTTTGACTGTAACAACATGCTCGCCTTCTTGAAATGTTCATACTCTGACTTTGCGATTGAAAGCTTTTGAAATCTAGGCTTGATAAAGTTCAATATGTTGTTGAGCCAGCAACCTTTTTTCGTCGAGCACTTCTAATTCTTGAAGCCGAAGACGATCATTGTTCTTTGTAGTAAGCTCGTTAGCAAGGGCGATTCTCAATAAAGGAATTTGAATTTCCAATGGTAAGACAACTTCACATCCATATACTAGAAAAAAAAAAGGTGTGCAACCTGTGGGGTTACGGACAGTAGTGCGATATGCCCATAAACATTCTTTAAGTTTATCACTCCAATTGTGTTTGTTAATAGAGACAAACTTTTTAAGAAGTTTGATAATGGTCTTGTTGAATGCTTCAGCTAACCCGTTAGCCGCAGGATTATAGGCCGTAGAGGCAACATTATTGATTCTGTTGTCATCGCAGAACCTATTAAACTTCTGGCTGATGAATTGTGGCCCATTATCATGGATGATTCAGCGAGGGACACCAAATCTGTATATCACATGACGTTTGATGAAGTTAATGACACTACTAGTCTTAACTTCAGCCAAAGGTATAGTTTCTGCCCACTTAGAAAAATAATCGGTTATAGCCAAGATGAACCGATGTCCTTTAGATGAAGGAGGATTGATAGGTCCAATTATATCCATTCCCCAAGTTTTGAAGGGCCATGAGGCAGCAGTCGGATGAAGAAATTTTGACGGTTGGTGAATGAAATCTGTATGAATTTGACATGTATAACATTTTCTTGCATAGTCAATAGCATCTGATACCATAGAGGGCCAGTAGTAACCCATACGTCGAATACGATCCTGTAGTTTAGGACCAGGCTGATGTGCTCCACAAACGCCATCATGAGCTTCATGTAGTATCTGCTTTGCTTCATCACCACAAGACACCTCAAAAGTAACCCATCAAACGTTCTTTGATAGAGAGTTTTAGTAGTATGATTATAGTAGAATCGAAGCGATTGGCGACGGATACTTGTAGCTTCCTTAGGATCTTCTAGCAAGATGTCATGTACTGCAAAATCAATGAAAGGTGCTCTCCAGTCCTCGCAAACGACATTGACTTCAGTTAGATTGCTGAATTCAATGTTGTGGTTGTTTTCAACACAAAATAGTTCTCTATTAGAGATAACAACCATCTGTTGCCTTTTGACTGGAACTACCAATACCGCAGCTAGGTTAGCTAAAGCATCAGCTTCTGTATTGCATGCACGATGTACATGTTCGATGAAGAACCCTTTGAACAAAGAAGCTATTCTGGTTGCTGCTTCATAGTAAGGTACCAAATCTTGATGTCAAACTTCATATATACCTCTAACCTGATTAACAATCAGCTTAGAGTCACCATATACTTCGAGATATTCAATATTCAATTGTTTGGCTAATTGGAGTCCAATGAGCAAGGCATTGTATTCTGCTATATTGTTAGAGCATGATTCGTCCAAAGAATAAGCCCTTTGAATAGCTAATCTATCTGGTGAAATGAGAACAATTCCCACTCCAGCAACAAAAGTACCTCCAGGTCCAATTCTAGAAGCTCCATCGAAGAACAACCGCCAAGTAGGAAATTCTTCTGAGATCATATTTGATTTCAACGTTTCGTCTGAAATCTCGTCATATAGTTTAGATGTTTTAGGGACAGGGTGAGCTGCTAAGAAGTCAGCAAGTTTTTGGCCTTTTACAGAATTTTGGGGAACATACACCATATCATATTGCGCTAAAAATATGGCCCATGTAGCAAGCCTAAAATTGACTGTACTTGGCTTCTTCATTAAGACTCGAAGGGGATTGACTCGGGATATGACATGAATAGTTTGGCCTATAATGTAATGTCTTGGCTTCTGGACAGCAAACATTAAGACTAAACATTCCTTCTCCATCAGACTATAACGATGTTCAGCTCCAATCATCGTTCGACTAAGGTAGTAGATGATTTGTTCATGACCTTCCCTGTACTTCTGAGCTAGCAAAGCTCCCAATGAGTGATCCATTGCCCGGACATACATTAAAAAAGGTATTCCTGAGATCGGTGGTACAAGAACTGGTGGACTCATTAAATATTACTTTATGTCATCAAATGCTCGTTGACACTCTTCTGTCCAAACAAAAGATACACCTTTCTTCATTAATTGAGTAAATGGTCTGCAACATCCAGATAAATTCGAAATAAACTGCCTGATGTACGCAAGTCGACCTTGGAATCCTCGTAGCTCTTTTAGGTTGCGTGGAGGAGGCATCTCTTGAATGGCTTTGATCTTCTCGGGATCAACGTATATACCCTTAGAGGTAATGATGAAGCCGAGAAATTTGCCACTAGAAACACCCAAGAAAGACTTGGTGGGGTTCATTGTGAGTTGATGCTGGCGCATTAGATTGAAAATAGTTCTTAAATCTTGAATATGATCTTCCATTAGACGACTTTTGACAGCAATATCGTCAAGATAGCATTCAACGGTATTTCGTAAATATCTCGAAAGATAGTACTCATAGTCCACTGGTAAGTTGCACCTGCGTTCTTAAGACCAAACGACATGACTGTATAACAATATACTCCACGAGGAGTACGAAACGAAGTATGTTTTTCATCTTCAAGATTCATCCGGATTTGATTATATCCGAAAAACTCGTCCATGAAAGAAATTCGTTCAAATCCACATGTATTGTCGATCATGACATCAGTAATTGGGAGAAAAATTTCGTCTTTAGGGCAAGCATCATTGAGATACTGAAAGTCTATGCAAACCCGAACCTTTCCGGTCTTCTTTAGGACTGGTACAACGTTGTCTACCCAGTCAGGATGATGTTCTTCTCTGATAATACCGCAAGCTATAAGCTTTTTGACTTCATCATCAATTGTATCCATCATTTCAGGCTTGAATCGTCGTTGTTGTTGTTTGTCCGACTTGGCATTCGACAAGATATTAAGTTTGTGAGTCGCAACTTGAGGATCTAATCCTGGCATATCTTCATAACTCCAGGTGAAGACATCAATATATTCACGAATAAGGTGAATCAATTCTTATTTATCATCCTCTGAAAGATTTTTGCTAATAAAGATTGGTCGTGATACACCATTCTCTCCAATATCAACCTTGACTAGTTGATCCTCAGTAGGTAGTTCTCATTGTTTAAAATGAAGTTCCCACTGATTGTCCATCCTTTGTGCCCAAGGATCCACTTCAAGAGCTTCTTCAACGTCATCTTCATCATCTTTCGAGAATTCGGCAGATACCATGTTAGAAGATACTATCACCCTATGAACATGACCAATGCTGGTATCAGAATCCCATGAGATAGAATCAGAAGTATTAGATCGTTCTTCTTCATCAGATTCAGAAGGTTCTGGAGTTGGAAGTGGTGAGGCATAACCTAGTCCCCGCTTCGTTTTATTGTGGTATTGTTGGGATTTTCCTTTTGGAAAAGAAATACGAATAGGAGTTCGTCTTCCTTTACCATTGTTGAGGCCTGTTCTGAAATCATAGCCCATTTTACGGATGATTGCTTTGGGTTGTAGACTATAGCAACGTAATTTTAGCCTTGCTGTATCATCTCTATTATCATTATAGAGCATGACTTTTTGTTCTTCTCTTTTGTTGAAGAATATAGGTCTTTCATCTTTCTTTCGAGACGGTACTAAGAAGTACGACCCTTATATTGAATCCAATGATACTATATTTCGTAGAGATGATACGACTTCTATTGTAAGTGGTTTAAAGCTATCTAGCATATCCAAGTAACATTGAGTATAGTAAAAGATATCAGTATACTGCAAAGGAGATACCTTATTGATTTTTACACCATCATTTACAACAGGAACTTTAGCCTTAGCAGACTTAGTCAGATTGGTGACAAGAGGGGGAGAAGAAGAACGAGAAGGAGGAGGGGACTTTTTATGACAAAGGTCGATTATAAGCGGCTCAGAAGAGGTGAGCTTCCTTTGTTCCTGACTATCACCAGGAAGCTGCTTCTTATGGGAAGGAAGATAGATAGTCAGTGGTTTGGACGACTGAGGACATGAAGTACGCCCTTTAACAGGGATCACCAAAGTATCATTTGGTATACACTTCTGTTCTTCATCTGTGTCCATTGCCAGAACCACCTTCATGAATTTCTTCTTGTACATGCGAGAATCGTTGTAGTATGCTTCAACTCCTTTGAAAGGATTCAGATCTGTAACCTCTTTTTGGACTTCTCCATTACCATCCACATATTTGAAACATTGGTGGAGAGTAGAAGGTACAATATTGTGTTCATGGAGGAATGGTCTTCCTAACAAAGCATTGTATGAGCCATGATTGTCAATCACATAGAAAGTCACCTTTGTACGAAGGTTGCCAATTTGACGTTTTAGGCATATCTTTCCCAAAGGTTCATTTCTTCCTTGATTGAACCCCAAAATGGTCATGATAGTTGTAGACAGGTTATGCACCGGGATCTTCAAAGCATCTAGCAAAGACTTCGACATGATACTAAGAGCAGACCCTGGATCAATCAGGATATGATCGACCTTTATGGTGTCCACATACCCCATAAAATAGAGAGGACGATCATGACGATTGTCTTCTAACAACATGTCATTTTATGTAAAAGTAACATTGGGCATTAACTCAAACACACTATGACAATGTGCACAGCTGACTGGTTCCTTTTCAGGCTTTTTGAGAAGAGTAAGACAAGCATCAGCCTGCATCAAAACTTCACTTAACGTCTCTCGAGTTTCTTTTGAGAGACGTAAGAGTTCAAAGATTGACAATCTTGCTGGAGTATTGGCTAATTGAGCCAATATATCAAAATTATATGGCTTTCCAAGTCCAAGTGATGAGGACTTCTTCAGTGCTTTGTCAAAACGAACAAGTTGTTTTCCCTTGTCTACTGATGTCGGTTTAGGAGGAGTTGGTTCAACCACCGGCAGAGATGTAGATGGTATATTCTCAGCAGGAGAAGATGATGTAGGAGGATCATCAGGAGATGAGGCAGAATTCTCTTGAGTTTTGAGGTATTTCTGAAGGTAGGGTTTCCTAGATCTAGTGCCAATTGGAATTTCTTCTTCTGCTACTGGTTCAAAAGATACCTTGTTGCAGTTCTTGGATTTAGTTTTGGAGTGCTTCTTTTGCTTAGAAGAGGAAGGCGTTTCGAAATCTGCTACTAGATCTGGGTGAATTCACATAATCTCTCCTCTGTCAGTTGATAGTGGAACAAGACCTTCATTTTGAGGAGGTAGAAGATTCACGATCTCGAGAGTAGTGCTTGGAATGGGGACCATACCATCTTGTACAAGTTATGGTGGAAAGTCACCAAACTGTACAGAGACGACATTAGCTGTCACCGTCTTCTCGTCCTGTTACAGAGTAATTGCTCCAGAGTTGACCAACTCCTGGATTTTGCCCTTGAGAACGTAGCATGCTCTGGTTGGATGCCCTATAAATTTATGATAAACACAGTATTTAGGGTGATCAGTTTTACCCACTTCTTTTGGCCGTTTTGCCTCTGGCAGTTGAAGCTTATTGCTTTTGATCAAGCAATCGAAGATGCTCAAAGTATAATCTTCGTCGAAAGAATACTCTTCTTTTGGACGAGGTATTTTCTGTGGAGGTGCTGATGGAGTAGGTGCTGTCTGGGAAACATTAACAGCCAATGACTCCTTCCCCTTGAGATTAATAGCCAATGTTTCTTTACCCTTGCGGTTATTCTGGCAATTATTACCCCCAGGTATAGAATGTTCATCTTGGTTAGGATGAGTCATTTGAACTCCTAACTGTTTGAACTTTTTGGCACTGACTTCTGCCGTCTTGGCATTCACAATAAAAGAAGGTCAATCCTAGAATTGTGTAGATCCCGTCCATATACTGATAATAGGCAATAAGTTTGATTTGTAGGTGTCTATTGTTACAGTAGATGGAGTTCCTAAAGACATTTTAAGTGCCTCTCGGCGGAGTCTTTCAATAAAACTCTCTGTGGATTTATTGTGTCTTTGTTTGATCCTAATAAGGGCAGACATTGTCATGTTATTGACTCCCTCGTAGAACCGTTCCAAGAACATCGGCTTGAAACCAGCAAAAGAAGTTATGCAGCCATCCGAAAACTACGATACCAGTCATATGTTACGCCGACTAAACAACCGACGAATACTCTGGTAAGGAGAGCATCATTTGGCTATAATTGGTCAGTCATTACTTCAAAGTGATTTATGTACTGACTTGGAGAAGTGCTGCCATCAAACAGCATAATGGTTGGAAGCTTGTATTTATGAGGGAATGGAACTTCCTTCCATTCTGTAGGGTATGGTTGCTTTATGCCCAATCTTTGTAGGCCATCCTTCTGCTTGAAGGCCTCAAACTGAGTGCGTAAGAGTTTCACAGCCTCGTTAGCATCTCCTGATGTTTGGGAATTAGTAGGCTGGTTAAAATTGTTAGGAAGGGGAACAACATGGTAATTACCACCCCCAGTACCAGACTGATTGGGATCAGCTTGAATTGGTACAGAGACAACCTGAGGAGGTGGTACCCCCAGACTGACATTGACAGGTATAGAAGAAGCTATAAGCTCTGGATTTGTAGTAGGGTTTATAACCGGTGGTACTGTATATTGAGCCATGATTATAGTGTGCATACTTGCGACCATTTCAGCCATGGTCTTCAGCTTGTCTTCTGGTGTAACAATTCATTGTTTTTGGTTAGCCAGACTAGAAGTGTCTTGATCTTCTGTAACGGTATATGTCGTCACTTCTCTTGCTGCTATTGACACGATAGTTCGTTCAGAACTTTCACTATCTGCATCAAACTCAGAAAAAGAGTCCTCTCGTAGATGAGTGATAGGGAGATCTTCTTGATTAAAGACACCTTGGTTCAAATTTTGATTTCTTGATCTGGTGTATTGAAAGATCCCTTCACTGGATACATGAATCTGATCTAGGTATTGCTGACTGGGATTACGGGACGCATTACGTCTTGGACGTTTCCCACCCCCAGTGCCTTGGAAAGTCATGTTGACAGAAGCATATAATGGCTCATCTTCATCTTCTGTTACTGGTTCAGAAGTTGAAACATAGTTCAGACGATCGAAGACAGATCGTCTAGCTGATTGGCAACAACACTTGATGACCACTTCATGAAGGCAGTGGCGATCTGGAGAGTGATTTGGAGGTGAAGGAGATATCCGTGTAATCTTCCGTCTTTGTGTAAGACGTTCCCGGAGATCAGTTACCACTACAGGACGAGAAGAAGTCGGAGGAACATATTCCTTAATGATGTTAGGAACATGCCTCCTATTCTTCAAATGTTTAGTTCCTTGAGTGTACAAAGAGGTACTCAACTCATTAGCATAAGTGATTGGGTCCTTCTTTTCAAACTTTAGTTTCTGGTACAGAGTGGCCTTTGGCATAGAATTCTTGCGTTTTACCGAAGTTGATATTAATGGATGCCTATTGAAATAAGCACGTAAATCAGAGAATTCTGCTCCAGGTGTCCCTTTTTGAGATACCATCAACTTTCCTTGCTTGGATCTTGAAATTTGCAAGGTTGGAAGATCTTGACTAGTCCCCATAGGGGTTGGCAAGACACCTCTTTGATCTGTATTCCTTCCCATAGCAGAGATCTAAAGACCTCTGTTTAAAGGAGTAGAATCTGACATATTTTTCTCTGAGTCACAAACTAGGGAAGTTTTAGACAAGACCAACAGGTGCTTTCTTTTATTTTGTAGAGGGTTAGCTAAGAAGCGTTTCCCTCTGTTTTGTTGTGGGATCACTTTAGGCACAGGTTGCGCCAGTTGAGAAAATGTTAAAGGACCCTTCCCTTTGTTCTGTCTAGTTTTGGCACTAGAACATTGTTTCTCCAAGTTCAGAACTGGAGAATTAGAAGAGGGAATAGCCAAAAGACTAGTTCCTTTGGGTTGCACCAGAGCAGCAGACTACGCCTGAACAACTGATTGCTTGGGTTGCGCCACAGTGCTATGGGCTACTGGTTGCACCCTAGCAATATGGCCTACGGGTTGCGCCTTGGCAGCAACATGGGTAGACTGCCCCATAGCAATAGCTTGAACAGATTGTGCCTTGGCAGCAAAGAAAGTAGTGGACTGCGCACGGGTAGCAGGAAGAGCAAATTGTGCGCGGGCAGTAGTGAGAGTGGACTATGCATAGGTAGTAGAAACAGACTGCGCCAGAGCCACCGAGGTAGATTACGCCTTGGCAATAGAAGCAGATTGCACCAGGACAACAGCAACCTGAGAGGGCTTAGGAGTCTACACGATTTTGTTCTTGGTGATAGCCACCGTACGTTTGTTGCTCTTCTTATTGATCATATCTTCATAGGATGTTTGGTTGACTTGAACAACCAGAGTCTTCTGCGTATTGCCGATCGATGCAGCGTCACATTGAGTTGTCACCTTCTCATCGGAGGTGAAAGTCGTCCCCAGCAGAGTTGCCATTTTGTTTGCAAAAACAAAAAGTTGTTCTATTACAAACTTTTGAAAAGAGTACAAGAGTATAATTTGAATTCTGGAGAAGTACAAGTGTAGGAATCTGATCAGCAGACGATCACTTTATCCCTTGGACTATGTGAACTTGAAGACTAAAGCCTCTGGAGAATGTAGCAGCAATTTTGCAAGAGTTCTTGATCCCTCTGTGATGCTTTAACAATGATTGGAAACTCTATTTATAGAGTTCTTGAAATAACTGTTTTACAGTTATTCTGATGTGCACGAGACTGGGTTGCGCCAACCTGATGTTGCGCCAACTTTTATTCAGTTAATCAATCGTGTACTAACTGTATTTAGATGCGTAGCATCATGTGATTGAGATGCACGTGGTCGTGTATAGGATAGTAGACGCGTCTTGAGAGATTAGTGGCATGTGCGCCACGTCATCCTATTTTAGAATATAAGTTGTCTCAACTTCATCAGGTTGCGCGAGCTTCATTCAACAAGTCAAACTGCGCCTGATTGGGTTGCGCCTAGGCGCAACTGAATGGATAGGCGCATGGCAGCTTAAGAAGAAGTTTGTTCAGATTGCGCCTAGGCACAACTCATAAGATGTGCAGGACAGCTGTCAATCCAATCTCCTCGAGCGGCACAATTCGAGGGATTAGAAGAGATTTTCTCCGTTTACTGTGCTGTCACGACCCGCACCCTGAGGAAAGGCACGAGAACGTGGGTACGTCCAGCCTACGCCGCAGTGTCGGTGGTAGAATGCTGTATAGTTCGTCTATAACATCTAACATCTAACAACAATATGATATAAACATATTATCTCCGCACGGAGGTATAATATAACATCTCAACTCTATATCTCAATCACAAGTCTAGGAAAGATAGAGCACGATATAGAATCAGATAAAAGAAAGGAACTGAATATAAATAGAGTTATCACACCACACAAAGTAGATGTTCAACACAAATAAATACAAGTCCTGAAATATAACTAAGTCTCAACTAACAATCGAAACAATCCGATACAAACTGAAAGCTGTAAATACTAGACTAGACTAGACTAGGCTAGGCACCCTCTACTGAGCTAGATGCTCCTCGGGCTCCTGAAGGTCACCCTCTTGTGCCCCATAGAAGGTAGGACAGTCATCATCATCATCTGTAATATTTTTAACAGGTCCAGTCAGGACAGGAACGAGCACAATACATCTCACGCAGTTCATAACATGTTAGGAAATATAAGCATACAAAAGAGTAAGATACATGAACTGTAAGAAGATGTATATGAAAAAGAGAGAGTTTATAACTGAAATATATATAGGATAAGTAAAACTGCAATACTAGTGATTTAGAGCACAATATGGTTATGTAAACGGCTTAGGTTGCACAATAACAATAGGTCAAATCCATCATAACGTGAGTGTACAATGGAAGCGCACAATAGTCGTACAATGGGATTTGATTACATAACCATTCATACTCACCCTCCCCAATCAATACACAAGGATCCAATCCAGTTACGCTACCTTGTACAATAGTCTCCATGAATCTCATGTGATAATGAGAGTACAATATGCACAATGAGTATACATGAATAGGGTGTACAATAAATACAATATGTTCGTGAAACGCACATAACAATATGTATCTGTTGAACACAATAGAGATAACATCGCAAGAGAAGATCCATATAGTACCAATCCGTGATAGCAATCGTGCCAGTATCAAGTACAGTAATCTAGAGCAAGAATGTAAATCCAGACAAGTATGAAACGGTCAGAGAATGTACTCGTCTGTCACCCTGTATGACTGATATGAATTGATGTCCGAACTGGTGTCACATAGTCCTATTTAGAGTAAAACAGGTTAAGAGGTGTTCAATATGTAATAATGGAAATCTGCAGTACAAGCTACATGATTCTAAGTCAAACTAGGTCAAAGTCAACTCTTGGTCAACTTGGTCAACTGTCTAGGTCAAACTAGGTCACACTTGGTCCAATCAAGTCTAATCTAGATTAAGTCAACTCTTAGGCCTAACTAAACCTAGACTAGCACTCACACACTATCACAAGGCTATACAAGCTATCAAACCTAAAATTTACATTCTACATTATTCATGCATATATTGTATTACCTATTTTACATATCATACAAGCCTATATACATTGTATCCTACATTGTATCATATATATCTTCATGTATTGCATTCATGTACTCATTACATACATGCTTACCTACATACTTGTTTACATATATACATATAGAGAAATAAAAATGGCAAGAGAGAGTGTGTGTGTGTGTGTGAGCATGGTTAGACATGGTATGAAAGTGAAATGGCACATGTGAAGGTGTCAACATATGCATACATTGCATACATAAAAGCCTACTACCTATACTCATACATTATATTAACAATGTATATTACATATGTATATATTGGAGATTTAGAGAGTGAGGTGTGTATGTGTGTGTGAGTGAGATGAGGGAGTGTGTGGCAGTTCAATATGTGGCAGTAGGGCATGGAGTTCTCAGATTTTCAGCTTCCCTATTCCATTTCAGTTTATGCACATATTGACAGTTAATATATACATATACATATATATTGATTGGAACTTAGATTCCATTACTACTAAATCTCAGTTAATCATAAATTTCAGTTTTCTAAAACAAACCAACACTTAATTCCCAGTTTTAAGCCATCATGTTATACTCGAAACAATCTCAGGTAATGAAAACAACTTAGGTAATACATTGAGTTCTCAGTTTCAGTTTTTTTTTAAAAACAGTGTAATAGTGAAAGAGAGTGAGGGAAAGAGAGGGTTTGATTTCAGTCAACAGGGTTTAAATGCTTTAGAGTAATGTGTCAAAGGGGAAATGATTCTCAGTTTCTATACTAACCAAATCTCAAATTTTTACATTTTGAACTTGAACCCAGTTCATTTTATCTCCCATCAACCCAAACTCAGTTTTCTTTCAAGACCCAAAAATCTCTCAGGAAACTTAGAACCCAACTTCACTTCTTAGTTTTCTTGAGTTCTCAGGTTTTCTTTCGAACTCAAAATCCAAGGAAAACTAAATTATCAAGTGCACAAGTGTCTAACATATATGTGTCAACCTTAGGGTCGTGTCCATGTGTCCAGGAGGTGGACACGAGTGTTAAAATATGCAAAGAACACTGTGTCAGTAAAATCCATATTCAAACACTTAACAGTTTCAAAAATTTACAATTCGACCAAGAATTAAACTCTAAACCTAGTGAAATACAAAAACAGGTATTTAGGAAGATCCCACACATGTAGTCGTGTCATGGGGGAGTGTAATCGTGTCCAAACAGTGGACACGAAGTGTCCAATTTACAAAAATAGGAAGTATCAGTGAACAACCCAGTTAATCCTCGTGTACGCGTGTCGATTGATCCAGGACACGACACAGACATCCATGTCTCGCGTGCATGTGTCAGTAGCTAGGGTAGGTCTAGGGCTTCGTGTACCACAGCCTGAAATGTGTCCAAGTGACTCGTGTCCAAAGATTTAATAGCGTATCAGTGAGGGATTTTCGTGTGTGCACGACAGTGCAGGATCCGTGTGAGATCGAGAACTCCCTCGATACTGAATGATTCCTCCTAAAATTTTGTGGGTGGCCTGACAGTCATGGCCCCCACGTGTACACCAAATTTGGTGTGTCCAAGTGTCGTGTACAGGGAGAATTTCGTGTCGGGTAGCAGGGCATGGGTACGGGGCCTGTGCGCGTGTGTGCGTGTCCATTTGGACACAAAAACTTCCAAACTTCGACTCAGTCCAATTGATTAGTGATATACATATAATAACTTAATTTTCCATTCAATTAGAATCTAAAATTAACACAATTTAATTCTAACAAACATTTCATCGAACACCTTGTTTAAAACACCGATACGTGTCCGATACGGACACGAAATGGATACGAACTCGTACCAACTTGGGCTACACCTAGGGGGACCCTAAATGAATGCATCCATGGGAAGGAAACTAGAATTTAAATAGGTTTGATGGGTTTTACCTATTGAGGGTGAAACCTCAATTTCAAGCCTTTTGAATGAGGGCTTCCCTCGATCTTGCGACGATCCCGAGCCTCCGAATCCTTGCTAGCTACCCACCAATGGTACTCTCTACTATAGGGGAGTCCAATGCAAAAGACTAGGCTCAATTTGGACTTGATTTGGATATTTGGGGAGGAGTTTAGGGAAGAACACAAAAGAGGCAATTAAAATGAATTTAAAATGATGCTAATGATTAATGTGTTGTATTTATAGAGGGGGGGATGTTTGACGGCTGCCATTAGGTTAGGGTTAGGGTTTAGGATGAGTGGTCAAGGCTTCTCCAACAATTCCTAGCCAATCTAAAGGCTCACAATTAAAGTAACCCTTCTTAACCTTTAGCCTAAAATATCCTACTAACAAATATCTAGATATTAACCTAATTTGATTACTTATTTGAAACCCTCTAACTTAGTCTCTATGGTCATGACTAACATCTAGATTAGGCTAAACTTCTAGGTCAAGTCTTAACAAATATATTAGCACAATATTTAATTTACACAATTTATAATTACACAAAATTGTCAAAATGACCAAAATATCCCTAGGCTAAAAACTAGTAATTAGTCATCCTAATCACATAGCTAGGCTCCCTTGGTCATGGTTAGTCTCTGGGCTCAGCAAACTCTAGGGTTACACTAGTAAGTCATTAAAATCACAAGTCGTGATTTTAAATAGTTTTAAATTAACTAAAAATCACCAAAAATCATAACATGGTTTAAATATCATTATTAAATAATTATAATTATAAAATTTCAAAATTATCCTTATTTTAGAAACTGGGTGCTACATGTGCTGTCAGTTGTCAGTGCTGTCAGGTAATGATGACCATTAAATGTCAGACGCTATGTAGACTTTGGCGCAACGTGACAAGGCACAGTTTGATATATATGGCGCAACCTAATCAATAGCACAGTTTGATCTCTGAGCTTCATATCAGTGGCGCAGCTTGATTTTTGGGGCGCAACTTGATTGCTGAGTAGTAAATACATGGCGCAACTTGATTTTTAGGCCCTACATCGATATAGATTAAATCCAAGATTGATTCATTCAATATGAAATCCATTTGTACCTTTTGTCCAGTTATATTTCGACCAATAAAATTTCTATTGTTTTACTGGAATATGACTATATGTTAGCAATGTTAAATAAATCGGTAAAAAAATTTTTATAGTATTATTAACGGAGAACACCATAGAGATGCCTTGCTCCTTAGAGTTCGTGAATACGGTTAGAAAGGTCCAATATTCTTGTGCCACTCTTTAGAAAATTTTCCTTCTCAGAAGTTTTGTAACGACGATTCTCACAGTTAGCCAACTTCTATAAGTTGGATAGAGCCTTGAACCAAGAATACTTTATGTAAAATGCAGCCAAAATGTGGTTTTTTTTTTAATATATAAACTACCCCCATTCGTTCGAAAACTAAGGTACGACTTCCATATGTTAGTTTTCTTTCATTCGAATTGCATTGCATTGCATACCCCCCATCATAGTTTTAATTTTAAAGACAAAATTTTTATAAGCTGGGTAGGATGTAAACCCCCAAATATTTTGAGAATTTTTATTAGTTTATTTGAAATATATTACAACTTTTATAGTTATTTAAATGAAGCTTGAAAATTTAAACATAGATTTAAATTGTTAATGAATCTAATGTAGCAAAATTTTCCTATGAGGGGTTAACTTTATACTAGTCACTTATTAAACGTTTAAGAAATATTTATATATTTTAGAAAAGTTAGTTTACTCTCACTTATTAAATAGTTAGTAATGAAATATAGCAAGTAAAGGGTATTCCTTAGTAATTTGACACAATATCTTTACTATAGTATAATTATAAGTAATTATCTAGTACTTGAATTTTTGAGATTCATAATTTGGAGTGTCTATATATATGTATATACATAGATACTTGCTTATGTGTGTGTGTGTGTGTGTGTGTGTGTGTGTGTGTGTGTGTGTATATATATATATATATAAGTTAATAGATGAGATAGAGTTAACTCGCGAGATTTTAATATCTCACGAGTCAAAGACTCCATAATCTCCCGCTGGTCCAATCAGGGGAAACTTTTGTTTCTTCCTCATTAACACATGTGTTTTCAAAAATCGGAGAAGAGAACCAAATCGGATTTAACTCAACCTCCACCAAATAAACTCTAGGTTAATCCTGATTAGGTACTCCACAAATTTTGGTATAATCTAAACCTAACCCCTAACTTGGAAGGCCAATCGTGGCCACCTAATGGCAATTTTTGAAATCTAATTTAAAATAGTCCAAGCAACATATACGAGAGAAAAACCTAATTTCTAGAGCCTGATTCCATTAAGTATACACAAAGTTAACTGGTGTTAAAAATTTAAGAAAAACTACTTTTAAAACTAAATGTTTTAGAAAACTTTTTTGATACGACGTGCGCCCCGAGAAATCGGGAAACGAGGTCGCAACCCATATGCATCAAAAGGCACGTATGGATGTTGTCGACGTGTGGGAACTGACGGAACTTGATTTCGTTGTGCATGCACGACAAAATCAATACGTATCCGTTAAGATACCCCATATCGACCACATTACAAATTAGGTCATAATAGTCGTCGGTTCAAGACAAAACTTGCGCCAATAGGACCATATCGTTTTTCTGGTCCTGTATGTCAAGTATGGTCCGATTCTGAGAAGGTCGACCGGAATGCCTTTTTGGCAGGCCCGCAACCCTATCCAACGGACGAAATTGTGTACGGCCCACCGGAATTCAACTTTGGATATACGACTGGGTTCGTCTCGGCAAACTAGACCCGTAGATATATAGTTTAATGACTTTAGAGACCGTAGATATTGGCACGCTTTTCAATGCAAAACGGGTCCAACGGCGGACTTTGTTTTGACTCGAAATTATGATTTTGCCCCTGTGTCCAGAATTGGACTTTTGGGCAGGCATTTCATGACATAGTTTACACCAAAAACATTCTTGATCTTTATTTTAGCATTCAGAGCTGTTTGTGGATTGTGACTTTCATTTGCTGACGTTTGTGACCGTTGGACTTGTCATTCTCGTACCATCAGACAAGATACCTTGCTATTATACTCTGTCTTTACTTTTACTTTATTTTAGTTATTTACATTCAGTTCTTATTATATATCCTGCATGTTTTATCTCATTGAGCGTCCAAGTCACACTTGGGTGCAAGCGACCATATCAGTCGTTTTTATTTATTTTACTCTATTTTACTGCATTGGCTTAGTTCTAGTGACCACCCATTATTGATGAAGTATTGGTGTATCTTATATGGCCTTGGCACATGCTTTATCACATGATGTGAGACGCATGTAGGACACGTACTTACGTAGTCGGCTGGCCACCGATACGTATGAGACGTACGACAAATAGGAGTAACTACCAATAAAATTGCATGCTAGTAGACTTGGCAGTTACTAGAGGTTCATATGAGTCGTGGAGATGACCCTACTAGGCATTGCATGGGGAGAACAATACCTTAACGTATGGGCCAGTATTATACTTTTCTTATAACCCGGAAGCTCCGCTGGTGATACGAGTAAGCTTATCCACTCAGGTTGGCTACTGACGTTCTTGAATGTTATTTGCTTGGTCACTGGTGTCCGAGAGGGGACTATACCAGATCCTATTATTAGCCAGGAGTGCCCATGCATCAAAGGCTTGTTCTTAACAAATATGAACACAGTAGAATGGTTAGAACCCTTGCACAGATGCTTCTTGTATTTATTTACAGTTTATATGGCATATTGTATTTTTGTATCTTGTTACGTCCCTCTGAGGACCTGGTAATCTCTCCAGGCTTAGACGATTTCCTATAAAAGTACGACGCAGCACTGGATCCTTCCTATATTGACGACGAGACATCACCTGCAGATTTTTAGCTTTATTTCCATTTCCTGAGACTCTTAGTGGACATTTATTATTTTTTTATGTCTATTTGAGGAGGTCGGACTTAGGGATGCAAACGAGCCAACCGAGCCAAGCTTTTGTAAGCTTGAGCTTGGCTTGACTAGAATTAATTGATCTTAAGCTCGAGCTCGAGCTTGATAAATTTTTTATTTTAGAGCTTGAGCTTGGCTCGAGCTTGTTTATATTAAGCTTGAGCTTGGCTTGGTTTGAGCTCGAGCTTGGCTTGATAAGCAAGCTTGATTCAAGCTTGATAAACAAGCTTGATAAGCTCAAAATCATGCTCGTTAAGCTTGATTTCAAGCTCGTTCAACTTTATTTCAAGCTTAACGAGCTCGATTCCAATTTAGTTATGTTTGAATTCAAGTACCTGTAATATTAACAATTTATTTATAAAAATTTAAGTAAAAAGTTCCTTAATATCAATTATCAAAGACATAAATATAACACACACACACACACACACACACACACACACACACACACACACACACACACACACACACACACACACACACACACATATATATATAATTCAACAAAGAACAAACGAGCTTCTAAACGAGCCAGCTCGCAAGCTCATAAACGAGCCAGCTCACGAGCTCAAACGAGCCGAGTACTTCTAAGCTTGAGCTTGGCTCGTTTATTAAACGAGCTCAAAAATGAAGCTTGAGCTCAGCTTGTTTACTAAACAAACCAAGCTCAAACGAGCTTTTATCGAGCCGAGCTTCGAGAAGCTCGCGAACGGCTTGGCTCATTTGCAGCCCTAGTCGGACTCCATTTTAATTGAGATTACTTTCATAGCTGTTTGGTGTGGGTATGTCCACCCGGCTACATCTTTGACTCGTTATTTATTCTATTTGGACTTCTTATATCTTCTGTGTTGTGTTGTGGATGAGATAATGTTTGATTATGTTCTGTCCTGCAATTTTATATTATTACATCTTATGTATATATACGACGATTTCATATATTGGAGCATTTTTCGTATGTATGCACCTGGCATGTCTGCGTACTTAGTCCTAAGTATTTTGGAACTGGGGCGTTACAGCCGTCAAACAACCTTGGAGGAACAGTACGAAACCCTCTGAGAACAGATTCGACAGTTGGAAGAGGCGCTGGCCTTTGTCGAATTGAGCTGGAAAAGTTAAAAGACCAACAGGGGATCCTTCACCAGTGATCCGAGACCTTAGCTCGAGAGAGGGAAAGTATCGGTGTTTGTCAGGCAAAGTTAGACATCGCACGCCAAAACCTGTCCCAACTCGAGGATGAGGCCGCCAAACGACAAGAGGAAGAGCGTCAAGCCAAAGAGTTGGTTGGGCCCCATATTGCCCTTTTCAGGAGCCGACTTGACGAACTTATGCGTCGATCGTCTTAGATTGCAATGTTGATATCTTCCTTTTGCTTCTTTCTTTTGGAAGATTCTTTTGTAGTAAAGAAAGACTTTTCCTTTTTATGAATGAAAATTTTAGTTTTGTTTCTCTACTTGTCCATTTACTATGAACTCTTAATATAGTAGTGAGAATGACGGGATGGAGAGAACTCCGCTGGGATGGGGTGTTTACTCAGAGGTAATATGGACATGGTAAACACAAAATTTTTGTGGTAGAATTTTTCTTACTCAGAGATTATGTGGACATGGTAAGAATAGATTCTACGGGGGTATAGAACGATTCAGAGGTAGTATGGACGTAAAATGTTCTATAGATAATTATGACAACACGGGATTTGTCATAGAAGAAATGTCTACTCAGAAAAAATATGGACATGGTAGGCATGAACTTCGTTGGGGTATAGAAAACAACTCAGAGGTAATATGGACATGAAATGTTTTCTACTGGGAAAATAGGAAAGGGATGAATTCATTAATAGAATTCATGAACACCCACGGGGATGTGGAAATATATGTTGATTTAGACCTCGGACATAGTATTTTTTTTAGGAACTTGTCATTGATCGGTACCATTAGCAAATCGTCGTTAGCTTTGGCCAGCCGATAAGCACCATTGGAGTAGACTGTCTCTATGACGAACGGTCCTTCCTACTTGGGCTCAAACTTTCCAGTTGTCTTGTGAGTCATCACCATCGGTCTTCGAACTGATAAGACGAGATCACCCACTTGGAATGTTATTTCCTGGACCTTTTTGTTGAAGGCTCCGAAAATTCGAGCTTGATAGAGTTCGATACGCTGTTGAGCCAGCAGGCGCCTCTTGTCCAATGCTTTCAACTCTTGTAACCGACGGTGTTGATTGTCTTCATCTGTCAGTTGGTTGGTGATAGTCACCCTTAGAGACGGAATCTGGATCTCCAGAGGGAGTACTGCCTCACTCCCGTAGACGAGCGAGAATAGCATATTGCCAGTGGGTGTCCGAACAATTGTACGATAAGTCCATAGACATTTACCGAGTTTCTCATTCCAGTCACATTTTTTGGAAGATACGACTTTGTTGAGCATCTTGACAATCGTCTTGTTGAATGCTTCGGCTAATCCATATTTGCTGAAGGATTGTAGGCCGTTGACGCTACATTCTGTATTCGATTTTATCACAAAATCGATGGAATGCATGAAACTCCGCTTTCCCTAAATAAGAAATTTTGGTGTGATTTATCTCTCTCCTTTAGTTATCTACTATACTTACTTATTATTGTTACTTATTACTTTGTAAATAATATTTATTTCATTTAGTGAATATTTTAAATTGTAATTATTGTACGCAATAAGTTAGAGAAGATCATAGATAGCTAAGTGGGTCCATAGGCTATCTCATGTTCAGAGAGTTGCTCGTGAGGCAGACTCATATCATGCTTATAGCAATGCTGCTCGCATGAGTCTATCCCCACAGTATGCACCCCCTGGCTTGAATCATGCGCATGAGCGCTCAAGTGACTGCGAGGTTTTACTGGTTGAGGCGTCGAAGTACTCAAACCAGTTTTGTATAGTTTTCCATCGGCTGTATGCATGACTGTCAATGCAGGTCTTTGGCCAGCTGTTGGCATAGCACGTTGATTACACGAGGAGCGTGCAGCCTTGGACTTCTTCTTACTACCCCTAGATGGTGTGTAGTATTCAGAATCTAATATAGTTTTAGCCCATTTGTCATGGTTAAACCTAATTTTAATAATTGATCTAACCTTGTCTCGATATAAGGGCAACTTGGACAACTGCTGAGAACTGTTGCTGCTTCGTTCAAGACATAAAGCTGTTTTACCATTGAGTCTGTATTTCCATTATCAATGTAATTTTCATAATTTATTGAGTCTAGTAATATAATGTACACGAGTCATACTAGCAAATAGGCTACCCCAAAATATTTTCAAAATATTCTTTATTTTCAAAATAGCCCATTTACAAAAGATTCTGACTGCTTGACTTTTCAAAAAGCCCAAAATCCGATTTGCAAAACCCTAACCAAATTAAGTCTAGACCAAGAGAATTCGGTCCGAGTTTGGCCCGAATTTGCTCCGAGTTTGGTTGGTGGTCCGTTGGATTTTGAACTTGGTCTTCCTGCAGTTACGGATGCAACAGCTATTTGTCGAAATTCTCTCAAAAAATTCTGTCCGAATTCTGTCTGAATTCTCTCTTTAGAAAACCTATAAATATAGAAGAATTTCTACCATTTCAACACACCAACACCTCTCTTCTCTTCTCTCTAAGCCTACTACGGTATTCCAAAGTGTTCTAAGCTTTTCATTTTCAAATCCCTAGCCAGTTACAATCCTCTAGTCGATTTGCCAGTGCAGTACGGTCTAGAAGTTTTAGAGTGATTGTAATCAGAGGCTTGATTGAAGAAAGACACTTTACAATTGAAGTTGGTCGAGTACTTCAGATCAAAGCTCGTGTTGTAAAAGTTGCAAGAACTTCGTATGAAAACTTGCAGCATTTTTCTATAGTGGATTTCAACTGGAAGTTAGACCTCTTCCGACTGGACTAGTCCTCAAAAGAGGAAAACCAATATACATCCTTATGTTTGCGTTTTCTCTCTGCTTTCTACTTTTGCATTTACATATCTGTGATATATTCTGTGATCTTGTTGCTGCTAATATTTTTAATAGCAAATTTTTCGATGCCTACTTTATTCACCCCCTCTAGAGTATAGCGCTTTACATTTCGTTCCTACAATTGGTATCAGAGCGGGTTATACAGGTAAAGCAAGGTAACACTGTTATTATTTTCTTATCAATACTGCTATTACATAGATCACTATATCATACATGACAACTGTGAAATTCACAAGTGAAGGCCAAGCCACAAACAGACCCCCACTGTTTGATGGTACCAATTATACATACTAGAAAACACTCATGAGTTTCTTCTTGAAATCTCTAGATTTTGACTTATGGTCTATTATGATTGATGGATATAAAAAAAACCCCTCATATTCTTGTTGATGGGGAGTTGGTTGAGAAACTCCATGACAAGTATACTAAAGCTGGAAAAAAACATGCCAGTCTTGACGCACGTGCTGTTAATGCTTTATTTTATTCTTGAGACAGGACTGAATTTAACAGGGTGTTGTAGAGCCTAGAAATCAAGTTGTGCCCAGAATAACCTGATTAGTGATCAAATTGTGCCCCAAAAATTAGGTTGTGCCACTGATATGAAGTTCAGAGAATAGACTGCGCCACTGATCAGGTTGTGCCTGATATCAGACTACGCCCAGTCTTTTTTTGCCAAAACCTACGTGGCATCTGACACTTAATGGTCATTATTACCAGACAATACTGTCAACTGACACAACAGTGAATGAGGAAAATCTCTTCGAATCCCGTAAATTGTGCCGCTCAAGAAAAGTTGGTGGACAGCTGTCTTGTACGCTTCGTGAGTTGCGCCCAGGCGCAATCTAAACAAAATCCTTAGTTGTGCCTAGGCGCAACCTGAATGGCTTCTGCTCAAAAGCTGCCACGTGTCTAGGTGCGGTTCAGTTAGGCGCAGTTGACCGAAGCTCGCGCAATCTGATGAAGTTGAGACAACTGACATTCTAAAGCAGGATGATGTGGCGCACATGCCACTAATCTCTCAAGACGTATCTACTATCCTGTACACGACCACGCGCATCTCAATCACATGATGCCACGCATCTAAGTACAGTTAGTACACGACTGACAACTGAATAAAAGTTGGCACAACAGGAGGTTGGTGCAACCCAATGTGGCGCAACCCAGCCTCGCGTACATCAGAATAACTGCTAAAACAGTTATTTCCTGAACTATATAAATAGAGTTTCCAATCATTGTGAAATCATCAGAGACAGAGGCACAGAGATCAGATACACACACACAGATCAAGAGCTCTTGCAAAATTGTTGTTGCGTTCTCTAGAGGCTACAGTCTTCAAGTTCACATAGTCCAAGGGATAAAATGATCGTCTTCTGATCAGATTCCCAAAGTTGTACTTCTCCAGAATTTATTGTACTTTGTACTCTTTTACAAGTTTAGAATAAACAAATTTTGTTTTTTGCAAACAAAGTGGCGACTCTGCTGGGGACGACTTTTTCCTCCGACGAGAAAGTGACAACTCAATGTGACATTGCATCGATCGGCAAGGTACAGAAGACTCTGGTTGTTCAAGTCAACCAGAACACCAAGAGCAACAAGCGCACGGTGGCTACCGCCAAGAACAGGACTGTGTGGACTCCTAAATCTCCCACAGTCGCTGTTGCCCAGGCACAACTTGAGTGCTCAATGACTAAGGCACAATCCGCCTCAGTGGCTCCAACACAGTCTGTTTCTGTTGTTAGGGCGCAATCTGCTCACCCTGCTGCCCATGCGCGGTCTACTACTATCTTTGCTGCCAAGGTGCAGTCAGTTCAAGCTACTGTCGAGGCACAGTCTACCAATGTTGCTGCCAAGGCGCCACCAGTGGTCCGTAGGATTATGGCGCAACCCAAGCAATCGGCAACCCAGGTGCAATCAGCTACTCTGGCGCAATTCAAGGGAACTAGTCTTTTGGCTATTCCCTCTTCCAATTCTCAAGTTCTGAACTTGGAGAATTCATGTCCTAGTTCCAACACTAAACAGAACAAAGGGAAAAGTCCTTTGACATTTCCTCAATTGGCACAATCTATGCCTAAAATGGTCACACAACAGAATAAAGGGAAGCGCTTCTTAGCTAACCCTATTCAAAATAAAGAAAAGCACCCTTTGGTCTTTCCTCAAACTTCTCTGGTCTATGACTCAGAGGAAGACGTATCAGATTCTATTCCTATAAACAGAAGTCCTCGGATCTCTGATACCGGAAAGAATACTGATCAGAGAGGTATCTTACCTACCCCTATGGGGTCTGGTCAAGACCTTCCTCCTTGCAAATTTTAAGATCCAAGCAAGGAAAATTGAAGTATCACAAACAGAGACACCGAGAGCAGAATTTTCAGATTTATGCGCTTATCTCAATAGGCGTGAACCAATATCAACTTTGGCAAAACGTAAGAACCCTATACCAAAGGTAAATCTGCACCAAAAGCCAAAGTTTGGAAAGAAAGACCCATCTACCTATGCTAATGAGTTGAGTACATCTTTGTACACTTAAGGAACTAAACACCTAAAGAATAGGAGACATGTTCCTAACATCATTAAAGAATATGTTCCTCCGACTTCTTCTCGTCCTGTGGTTGTAACTGATCTCTGGCAACGTCTTACACAAAGATGGAAGACTACGGTAATGTTTTCCTCACCTCCAAATCATGCTTCAAATCGCCACTGTCTACATGAAGTTGTCATCAACTGTTGTTGCCAATCGACTCGACGATCTGTCTTTGATCGTCTGAACTATGCTTCAACTCCTGAACATATAATAGAAGACGAAGATGAGCTATTATATGCTTTTGTTAACATGACTTCTCAAGACACTAGGGTAGGAAACGTCTAAGACGTAATGCATCCCGTAATCCCAGTCAGCAATACTTGGATCGGATTCATGCATCCAGTGAAGGTGTCTTTCAATACACTAGATCAAGAAATCGACATTTGAACCAAGGTGTCTTTAATCAAGAAGATCTTCCTATCACCCATGTGGGAGAGGACTCTCTTCCGGAGTTTGACGCAGATAGTGAAAGTTCTGAACAAACAATCTCATCAAAAGCTGCAAAAGAAGTGACGACATATACCATTACGGAAGATCAAGATGCCTCTACGTCAACCAGCCAAGAGCAACGAATTGTTGTATTAGAAGACAAATTAAAAACCATGGCAGAAATGGTTGCAAGCATGCACACCATAATGGTGGCTCAACATACAGTGCCCCCGATTGTAAACCCTGCTACAAACCCTGAGCTTATAGCATCTTCTATACCTGTTAGTCTTGGGTTACCAGCCCCTCAGGTTGTTTTTGTGCCAATTCAAGCTGATCCAAGTCAGTCTGGTGCTGGGGGTGGTAATTACCACGCAGTTCCTCCTCCTAACACTTCTAACCAGCCTACCAATTCCCAAATATCAGGGGATGCTAATGAAGCTGTAAAACTCTTACGCACTCAGTTTGAGGTCTTTAAACAGAAAGATGGCATACAAAGACTGGGCATAAAGCAACTATATCCTACTGAGTGGAAGGAAGTTCCATTTCCTCCTAAGTATAAGCTTCCAACTATTATGCTGTTTGATGGCAGCACTTCTCCAAGTCAGTACATCAATCATTTTGAGGTGATGACTGATCAATTACAGCCAAATGATGCTCTCCTTATTAGAGTGTTCATCGGTTGTTTAGCCGGTGTAGCATATGACTGGTATCGTAGCCTGCCTGATGGCTGTATCACTTCTTTTGCTGGTTTTAAGCAAATATTCTTGGAATAATTTTATGAGGAAGTCAATGACATGACGATGTCTGCTTTCATTAAAATTAAACAGAAGCACAATGAATCCACAGAGAGTTTTATTGAAAGATTCTGTCGAGAGGCACTCAAAATGCCTTTAGGTACTCCATCTGCTGTAACAATAGACACTTGCAAATCAAACTTGTTGCCTATTATCAGTATGTGGACGGGATCGACACAATTCCAGGATTGGCCTTCTTTCATTATTAATACAAAGGCGGCAAAAGTTAGTGCCAAAAAATTCAAGCAGTTAGGAGTCCAGATGACTCATCCTAACCAAGATGAACATTCTACACCCGGGGGTAGTAATCGCCAGAATAACCGCAAGAATAAAGAAATACTGGCCATTAATCTCAAAGGCAAAGAGTCTTTGGTTGTCAATGTTACTGAGACGGCATCCACCCCATCAGCACCACGGCAAAAGTCAACTCGTCCAAAAGAAGAGTATTCTTTCGATGAAGATGATACTTTAAGCATCTTCGATTGCTTGATCAAAAGCAATAAGCTTCAGCTTCCAGAGGCAAAGCGACCAGAAGAAGTTGGTAAAACTGATCACCCTAAATACTGTATTTTTTACAGATTCATAGGGCATCCAACCAGAGCATGTTATGTGCTCAAGGGCAAAATCCAGGAATTGGTCAACTCTGGAGCAATTACTCTACAGTAGGACGAGAAAATGGTGACTGCTAATGTGGTTTCCCTCCAATTTGGTGATTTTCCACCACAACTCGTACAAGATGGTGCTGTCCCCATTCCAAGGACTACTCTAGAAATTGTGAATATCCCACCTCCTCAAAATAAAGGTCTTGTTCCGCTGTCAACTGACAGAGGAGAGATTATATGGATTCATCCAGATCTGGTGGCAGAATTTGAAATGCCTTCCTCTTCTAAGCAAAAGAAGCATTCCAAGTCTAAATCCAAGAACTGCAACATGGTATCCTTTGAACCAATAACAGAAAAAAAAATTCTAATGGGCACTAGATCTGGGAAACCCTATCTTCGGAAGTATTCCAAAAATTAAGAGAACCATGCTCCATCCCCGGATGCTCTTCCTCCATCATCTTCTCCTGCTGAAGATACACCATCTACATCCTTGCCAGTGGTCGAGCCATTTCCTCCTAAGCCAACATCAGCAGACAAGGGAAAGCAACATGTTCGCTTTGATAAAGCATTGAAGAAGTCATCATCTCTTGGACTTGAAAAGCTTTATAATTTTGACATATTGGCTCAATTGGCCAATATTCCAGTAAGATTATCAATCTTTAAACTTTTACGTCTCTCAAAAGAAACTCGTGAGACATTAAGTGAAGCCTTGATGCAGGCTGACGCTTGTTTGACTCTTCTCAAGAAATCCGAAAAGGGGCCAGTCAGCTGTGCACATTGTCATAGTGTATTTGAATTAATGCCCAATATCACTTTTACATAAGATGACATGTTGTTAGAAGACAATCGTCATGATCGTCCTCTCTATTTCACAGGGTATGTAGACACCATGAAAGTCGACCGCATTCTGATTGATCCCGGGTCTGCACTTAGCATCATGCCGAAGTCCTTACTGGATGCTTTAAAAATCCCAGTACACAATCTTTCTACAACTATCACTACCATCCTGGGATTCAATCAAGGAAGAAGTAAACCTTTGGGGAAAATATGCCTAAAACTTCAAATTGGTAATCTTCGTACAAAGGTAACTTTCTATTTTATTGACAATCATGGCTCATACAATGCTTTGTTGGGAAGGCCATTCCTCTATGAATACAATATTGTACCCTCTACGCTCCACCATTGTTTTAAATATGTAGATGGTAATGGATAAGTCCAAAAAGAGATTGCAGATCTGAATCCTTTCAAATGTGTTGAAGTATACTGCAACGATTCTCGTATGTACAAAGGGAAATTCATGAAGGTGGTACTAGCAATGGATACAGATGAAGAACAGAAGAGTATACCTAATGATACTCTGGTGATTCCGGTCAAAGGACGTACCTCCTGTCCTCAGTCTTCCAAACCTCTGACTATCTATCTTCCTTCCCATGAAAAGCGACCTAAAGGTGATAGTCAAGAACAAAGGGAGCTCACCTCTTCTGAACCGCTTGTAATCGATCTTCGTCGCAAGAAGCTCCCTCCTCCTTCTCGTTCTTCTTCTCCCCCTCTTGTCATCAATCTGACTAAGCCTGCTAAGGTTAAAGTCCTTGTTGTAAATGATGGTGTAAAAATCAATAAAGCCTCTCCTTTGCAGTATACTGATGTCTTTTACTATACTCAGTGTTATCTGGATATGCTAGATAGCTTTAAACCACTTACAATAGAAGTCGTATCATCTCGACGAAACGTAGTATCACTGGAATCAATACAAGAGTCGTACTTCTTAGTACCGTCTCAAAAGAAAAATGAAAAGTCTATATTCTTCAACAAAAGAGAAAAACAAAAAATTATGCTCTATAATGATAATAGAGATGATACAAGAAGGCTACAATTACGACGCTATAGTCTACAATCCAAAGCCATCATCCATAAAATAGGCTATGATTTCAGAACAGGTCTCAACAATGATAAAGGAAGGCGAAGCCCTCTTCGTATTGCTGTTCCAAAAGGAAAATCACAAAAATACCACAGTAAAACAAACGAGGACTAGGTTATACGTCACCACTTCCAACTCCAGAACCTTCTAAATCTGATGAAGAAGAACGTTCAAACTCTTCTAATTCTATCTCATGGGATTCTGATACCAGCATCAGTCATGTTCATAAGGTGATAGTATCTTCTAACATGGTGTCTGTCGAATTCTCAGAAGATGACGAAAGTGACATTGAAGAAGCAATTGAAATGGACCCTTGGGCACAGAGGATGGACAATCAGTGGGAACTTCGTTTTGAACAACGAGAACCACCTACTGAGGATCAACTGGTCCAAATCGATATTGGAGAGAAAGATGCATCACGACCAATCTTCATTAGCAAAAATCTCCCAGAGGATGATAAACAAGAATTAATTCACCTTATTCGTGAATACATCGACGTCTTCGCCCGGAGTTACGAAGATATGTCAGAATAAGATCCTCAGATTGCAACTCACAAGCTTAACATTTTGCCGAATGCCAAACCGGTCAAACAACAACAACGGCAATTCAAGCCTGAAATGATGGATGCAATTGATGATAAAGTCAAAAAGCTTATAGCTTGCAGTTTTATCAGAGAAGAACAACATCCTGACTGGGTGGCCAATGTCGTCCCAGTCCTGAAGAAGACCGGAAAGGTTCGAGTTTGCATAGACTTTCGGGATCTCAATGATGCTTTCCCTAAAGACGAATTTCTTCTCCCAATTACTGATGTTATGATTGACAATACATGTGGATTCGAACGAATTTCTTTTATGGATGAATTTTCTGGATATAATCAAATCCGGATGAATCCTAAAAATAAAAAACATACTTCGTTTCGTACTCCTCGGGGAGTGTATTGTTATACAGTCATGCCGTTTGGTCTTAAGAACGCAGGTGCAACTTACCAGCGGGCTATGAGTACTATCTTTCGAGATCATTTGTGAAAGATTGTCGAATGCTATGTTGACGATATTGCTGTCAAGAGTCGTCTCAAAGAAGATCACATTCAAGATTTAAGAACTATCTTCAGCGCCAGCATCAACTCAAAATAAACCCCACCAAGTCTTGCTTGTGTGTCTCTAGTGGTAAATTTCTCGGCTTTGTCATTACCTCTAAAGGTATACACGTTGATCCCAAGAAGATCAAAGCCATTCAAGAGAGGCGTCCTCCATGCAACCTAAAAGAGCTACGAGGATTCCAAGGTCGCTTGCGTACATCAGGCGGTTCATTTCAAATTTTTCTGGACGTTGCAGACCATTTACTCAATTAATGAAGAAAGGTGTATCTTTCGTTTGGATGGAAGAATGTCAACAAGCATTTAATAACATAAAGCGGTATTTAATGAGCCCACCGGTTCTTGTACCACCGATCGCAGTAATACCTTTTTTAATGTATGTTCGGGCAATGGATCATTCATTGGGAGCTTTGCTAGCTCAAAAGAATAAGGAAGGTCATGAATAAGCCATATACTATCTTAGCCGAACGATGATTGGAGCTGAACATCGTTATAGCCTAGTGGAGAAGGAATGTTTAGCCTTAATGTTTGATGTTCAGAAGACATGACATTACATCATAGGTCAAACTATTCATGTCATATCCTGAGTCAATCCTCTTCGAGTCTTAATGAAGAAACCAAGTACACTTAATTCTAGGCTTGCCACATGGGCCATATTATCAAGCGCTGACTTTTTAGCAACTCATCATGTTCCTGAAACATCTAAACTCTATGATGAGATTTCGGACGAAACTTTGGAATCAAATATGATCTCAGAAGAATTTTCTACTTAGAGATTATTCTTTGATGGAGCTTCTAGAAATGGACCTGAGTCCTCAGTCAAAGTGGCATCCCCATGGTTATGTTTTTCCATCAAATATTGCATATCACTTTTATCAAAAGGTTCAAAGAAATGAGGAGTACAGGCTTGACTAGCCAATGGCTTATCTTCCCATGTATGGCCCGAGAACAGGTATGGCATCCATTTTGTGATGTGGCAAGTACCTGCAGTAGCACTTTTGTAGTAAAGTGAGCAGATTTTGTAGTGACACAGCAACTCTTGGAAAACTATGATCATCTGGGGATTCTTCTTTGCTAGAGCATCCAATTCATCATTTGTGGGTACATATTCTTCATATGGGTTATCACCCATCGGCAGACGAGAGATATATTCCGTCACGTTAAGAGCAAATCCCATTTCTCCATGAGGTGTCATGAAAGTCCCAGTACTCTTGTTATATCTCTCTACTAAAGCCAAGAACATGTGAGGGTTTGGATGAATGCCATATACTGTAGTACAGATGGGATTATAGAGGCCCAGGTCAATCAGTTTGTCTTTGAATTCCTCCAAATTCCATATGGATAAACTAATCCAATGCTTCATTCCAGGGTTTACCAGACCTATCATACGCATGGCGCGATCTGGATATCTTCCTTCAGCTTTTGCAAACGTATTTGCAAAAATAGGTACTCTGACGGGAAGGAGTAGGGAAGAATCCTCGGGAGAAATACAGCTCGGTCTTAAACCTCTTAAGTGTGTGCTATATTTTTCAGAAGTGTTGTAAAAGAGGTCTTTGTTCTATGGACCCACTTTATAACAGATTTGACCGACTCTTGCTTGTTGGAGAGGAGTCAGATCCCATGACATCCTCCTAGGATAGCTAGCAAAGGCATACTGGGATAATGCCATGGACCTGGATATTTCTGTTAGATGTATGGCATTATCTCCTTATAAGAAATATCTCGTCTCTTTTCTTGCCTTAGGTTGGGAGGTCTTCTTGATTACGTCTCCAAATAAAAAGACAGGTTTCTTATGGACTGTAGTATCCAAGCTTTGGAGCGGTTCACCGTTCATCAAGTTAAAAGGGTTTGATTATCCTGATCTATAAGCAGAGTTCTTCATGCCTCAGGACCATCGTAATGACGAAAAGTGATGTGAGACAAATTTTTTCTATATTCTGGGATATTAAATGTTGAAGTAAACCTTTCTGCATTCGGGTCTTCCCTGAGATTAACTGTAGAGAGATACATGAACAAAAAATTAGAAGCAAAAATGAAGATGTATGATTTATTGAATTATACTGACTTTCTGAGTTGTGCTACGAGATGTATTGTGCAAAACTTAAGTTGCACAATATATTGAGTTGTGCGACAACCCAGGTTGTGCCACATGCCACGTTGCACAAAACTCAAGTTGCGCAACACTTCAGGTTGCGCCACATTTCGCAACAGTATGCGTAACATAGTTCGTAAAAATGAACAGTGTTCAAGGAAAGAGCGACCACACCCTAAGAAGGGGTGGTGTAAAGTTTGTGAAACACCACACTCTAAAAAGAGAGGCACAAATTAAGCATTGGCAAAATCATAAATCGAATCGGCTCGCCCTTAATTACCTTCCATTGCTAGATTTGCTGTCTCTCGACGAGACGAAGGCGGTACATATTGTGACACATGGGGAGGCGGAATACGAGTTGAAGAAGTGGCGATGGCATTTCCCTTGTCAGCAGCGGTCCTTTTTGGGGCCATGTCATCAAGAAGATGATCGAAAAAGAGAGTTGCAAAAGTTATAGAAATTTTCTCAGGAGATTAAGAGTGAAAGTAAAAAATTATAGAGGAGTAAAAGGGGATTATTTATAGCCAAAAAGTCAGAATCCTAACAGTCATCCCGAATCGTGCATGATAAATCTAAACCGATTGCACGAGTCCGACGCAACTTGACTTAGTCAAAACTTTTCTCAATTCAAAGTATTCCAAAACTTTGTAATGTTTTTAAGTTTTGAAAACTTTGAAGGGGGTCTTGTAGAGCCTAAAAATCAAGTTGTGCCCTGAATATCCTGATCAGTGATCAAATTGTGCCCTAAAAATTAGGTTGCGCCACTGATACGAAGTTCAGAGAACAGACTGTGCCACTGATCAGGTTGTACCTGATATCAGACTGTGCCCAATCTTTTTGCGCCAAAATCTATGTGGCATCTGACACTTAATGGTCATCATTACCTGACAACACTGTCAACTGACACAACAGTGAACGAGGAAAATCTCTTCGAATCCCGTGAATTGTGTCGCTCAAGGGAAGTTGGTGGACAACTGTCATGTACGCTTCGTGAGTTGCGCCCAGGCGCAATCTAAACAAAATCCTTAGTTGAGCCTAGGCACAACCTGAATGGCTTCTGCTCAAAAGCTGCCACATGTCTAGGCGTGGCTCAGTTAGGCACAGTTGACCGAAGCTCACGCAATCTGATGAAGTTGAGACAACTGACATTCTAAAATAGGATGACGTGGCGCACATGCCACTAATCTCTCAAGACGTGTCTACTATCCTGTACACGACTACGCGCATCTCAATCATATGATGCCACGCGTCTAAATACAATTAGTACACGACTGACAACTGAATGAAAGTTGGCACAACAGGAGGTTGGCGCAACCCAATGTGGCACAACCTAGCCTCGCGTACATCAGAATAACTGCTAAAATAGTTATTTCCTGAACTTTATATATAGAATTTTCAATCAATGTGAAATCATCAGAGACAGAGGCACAGAGATCAGATACACACACACAGAGATCAAGAGCTCTTGCAAAATTTTTGCTGCGTTCTCTAGAGGCTACAGTCTTCAAGTTCACATAATCCAAGGGATAAAGTGATCGTCTTCTGATCAGATTCCTAAAGTTGTACTTCCCTAGAATTTATTGTACTTTGTACTCTTTTACAAGTTTAGAATAAACAAATTTTGTTTTTTGCAAACAGGTGTCTACATGCACAATATCCAATGAAGTATGGAAAGTTATCAAAGTTACTCACGAAGGCACAATATAAGACGTTCAAAATGAAGCCAAATGAATCCATCACTCAGATGTTTACAAGATTTCTGGATATTATAAACCCCCTGCCTTCCCTAGGCAAGGAATACAATAACCATGAGAAGATTCGCAAACTACTACGAGCTCTCACGAAGAGCTGGATTCCAAAGGCTACTACAATTATTGAAGGAAATGACCTTACTACTATGTCTTTTGACACGCTCATGAGTAAGCTACTCACTTACGAGCTGGAACTTTAAGACTTTGAAGAAGTTGCACCAAAGGAGAAGTCAATTACCCTCAAAGCTCAACACAGAAGATCTGTCAAAGATGATTCCGACGACAGTGACTCTGACTCTGAAGATCAAGCTCTCATAGTAAAGAAGTTTAAAAAGTTCATGAGATTCAACCGAAGAACAAAAGAACACAACAGCAACAATAGCAATAATAAAGAAGATCCAATCTACAATGGTTGCAAGAAGAAAGGACACATTAAGAAGGATTGTCCAACAGCATCATCATCAACCAGAAAAAGTAACAAATATAAATAGGGTTACCTGAAGAAATTAACATCAAGAAGGTATGCCAACACAAGCATATGGCATGAAAGCGAAGCTAGCGACTCAGAAGATGAACAATCAGATGAAGCTGCAAATGTATACTTAATGGAATATGATTAGGTAAACACTAACCCCATGTTTGATACATATGATGATTTTAACTTTGAACAGTTAGGTGAATCCTTTAGTGACCTCTTATGTCACTACAGAAAACTATGTAGCAAATACCAAAACTGTAAGAAGGTACTCAAAGAGTACAAAGGTGAAATAGGAAGACTTATCGACCAACTAGCTGAGGTTAGTAGTAATAATAATTCTAGTGATGTAGGTGAGCTTTCTTCTGTCAAGTTGCAGTTACACGAGACCATAAGTTTATCCGAAAAGAAAGACAAGACCATTACCAAACTAGAGGAAGACCTACTCAAAGAGAAGAAGAGTCTTCAGCAAGCAGTAGTCAGAAATGATGCACTCACAGCTGAGTATAATATACTTTATAACACTTCCAAAAAGTTGGAAATTAGGTTAGAAAATAGCCTGAGGTTGCTGCTTCCTATCCTAACATGTGTCACTTACCGAAATACTGGAACACTGTCAAACCCAATACTGTCAGACCAAATCAAACCCAACCTTTGTCCAAGAAGACCAATAGGCATGCATTCTATTACAAATATCCAACTAGAAAACCAAGCCCTACCAATCATGCACAACACACTACATCTAACACTCAATATGTTAGATACCACTATTGTGGCACCATTGGTCATATCTATTCTATATGTAGAGTAAGAAAGTTAGTTGATTTGAAGATATGTACATGGATACCAAAGACTAACATTTTAGGGCCCTACAAAAAATGGGTACCAAAAGTTTTATTTGCAAATTCTTTTGTAGGTAGAACACCCTACGCATGCTAGAAGCAAGTGGATCCTCTATAGCGGTTGCTCATGGCACATGACCAGTGACGCTTCTTTATTCGCAACACTGTCGAAGAAGAAAGAAGGATACGTCTCCTTCGGTAATATTCTTAAAGGATATATAGTAGTTATCGGCAACATTGTTAAGGCTCCCTATCCTGTGATTAAAGATGTCTGTCTAGTAACCGATTTAAAACATAACCTATTCAGCATAAGCCATTTAGCTGACCATGGTTATGGTATTAACTTTGTCAAAGACAAATGTACTATAGTTGATAGCTCAACTGGTAGTACTATCTTTGAAGGTATTAGGGAATGACAATATATATGTTTTCTATTTGTTAGAAGATGCTAACAAAGCAGGTAGATGCTTAATCGCCAAGAATGACGAGAGTCAACTATGGTATATAAGACTCGGTCATGCAAACATGGACACAATTTCAAGACTATCCACGAAGAAATTGGTACGAGGCTTACCGGACACTACTTTCAAGAAGGATACAGTATGTAGTGAGTACGAAAAGAACAAAGCTACCCGATCCATATTTAAGTCCAAGAACGCTGTAAGTACCACTAGACCTCTACAATTACTACATATGGATTTATTTGGGCCTAGTAGAATTGCTAGCCTAGGTGGTAAGTTATATGCTTTTGTAATAGTAGATGATTTCTCTAGATACACATGGGTATATTTTCTCGCACGCAAAAACGATGCATTGTCTAAATTTGTCTCCTTTTGCAAGAAAGTTCAAAATGAGAAAGGATTCATGATCACTCGTATTCGAAATGATCATGGCGATGAATTTGAGAATGCAGAGTTTGAGCAATTTTGTGACACACACGGTTATCTATATGAGTTTTCCTGTCCTACGACTCCATAACAAAATAGAGTTGTAGAACGTAAGAACATGACTCTATCTGAAATGGCTAGAGTAATGTTAAACCAGTTTAGTCTACCTAAATACTTTTGGCTGAAGTTGTCAACACAGCTTGTTATGTTCTCAATATGGTTCTAATTCGACCTAAATCGAAGAAGACTCCCTATGAGTTATGGTTTGATAGAACACCCACAGTTTCCTATTTCAAAATCTTTGGTTGCAAATGCTTTATTCTTAATATTAAAGATAATTTGGGAAAATTTGACGAAAAGGCTGATGAAGGTATATTTTTAGGTTATGCGACCAAAAGCAAAGAGTACCATGTCTTCAACAAAAGGACTATGATCATCGAAGAGTTGATGAATGTCACTTTTGACGAACTAAATCAACATACAATTGATGATGATGATGATGAAGACGTTAGTACACCAAGCGAAGCACCTGGAGAACCTTCAAGCACAGCCCCTGCAGAACCACCGAGTAGAGCACGTTCAGAACAAGAAACCAGAACCAGCTATCTTGAGAGTCTGCCAAAAAAATGAAGTTTATGGATGACCATCCCAAGGACTTGGTAATAGGTGAGATTACCAGGGGTGTAAGTACTCGTTCCTCTAACAGAGATATAGTTTCCTGTGTTGTATTTATTTTACAGCTAGAACCCAAAACTATTGATGAAGTATGTAGTGATAATTTTTTGTTAGATGTTATGCAAGAAAAACTAAACCAATGTAAACGAAATCAAGTTTAGGAACTTGTTCCCAAGCCCATTAATCATCCGGTCATTGGCACCCGCTGGTATTTCGAAATAAACTCAATAAGAATGGTTTAGTTACTCGTAACAGGGCCCGACTCGTAGCTCATGGATACAACCAAGAGGGAGGTATCGACTACGATAATACCTATGCCCCAGTTGTGAGATTAGAATCCATTCGCATGTTATGTGCATTTGCATGTTTTCATAATTTTAAACTTTTTCAAATGGACGTAAAATGTGCTTTTCTTAACGATTCTATAAAAGAAGAAGTTTATATAGCTCAACCTCCAGGATTTACTGATTTCAAAAACCCTGATTATGTTTTCAAGTTGAAGAAATCCTTATACAGTTTGAAACAAGTCCCTCGTGCTTGATACGATCATTTAAGCCTTTTTTACTTAATAACAGTTTTACAAAAGAAAAAGTTGATACTACACTGTTTATAAAATCTTTCAAAGGAAATCTTCTTTTAATTCAAGTTTATGTTGACGATATTATCTTTGGATCTACTTATGAGTCTCTTTATCAAGAATTTTCAAAGTGTATGCAGAATGAGTTTAAGATGAGCATGATGGGAGAACTCAAATTCTTTCTTGGACTGCAAATGAAACAAACCAACAATGGGACGTTCATTAATCAAGCCAAGTACACAAAAGATTTGCTAAAGAAGTTCGATCTGGAAATCGTCAAACCTCTTGGCACTCCGATGGCAACTTCAACCAAGCTTAATATTGGCAAATAAGGCAAACCGGTCGACATACGTAAGTATTAAGTTATGATTGATAGTTTACTTTATTTAATTGCTAGTCGCCCTGATATAATATTTAGTATTTGCTTGTGTGTACATTTTCAAGCTAACCCTAAGGAATTATATATGTGCGTAGTTAAGCATATCTTTCAATACCTTAAAGGTACTTCTTCTATCGGCTTATGGTATCCTAAAACCATGTCCTCTGACCTAACCGGTTACTCGGATGCTAATTTTGCTGGATGGAAAGTAGATAGAAAAAGTACTAACGATACGTGCCATTTTCTAGGTAAAGCTCTAGTCTCTTGGTTTAGCAAGAAGCAAAATTCTGTCGTATTATCAATTTCTGAGGCTGAGTATATCGCCGCAGGATGTTGTTGTGCACTAATTTTGTGGATAAAGTAAATCTTAGAAGACTTTGGTTTGTACTATTCATACATACCCGTTTTCTGTAACAACTCTAGTACTATTAACCTGACTAAGAATCTTGTATGTCATTCTCGTACTAAGCATATTGAGATTCGACATCATTTTTTTAGAGACCATCAAACAAATGAAGATATAAACCTCGAATATGTAGACACAGAGAACCAATTGGCTGACATCTTTACAAAACCATTAGCGGAAGATCGTTTCAATTATTTATGACGAGAATTATGAATTTTAGATATGAATAATATCAATTAATTCTATTTTATTAATTATTTTTCAATATGCAAAAACTATTTTTGAGACTAGCCTACAAAGCGTCTGTCTGTCACCACGACTAAGGTCGAAGCGAAACGATATTTAAGCGTTCTCCTGTGAACCTCCGTTAGCCGGGACAGTACCCCTACAGCTAATATGAGACAGTCGTTGCGTAACAAAATTTAATTCATAAAATAATATTAATTATATTAATTAAAATTTAAAATAACTAAACTTGCAATTAAATAATTGAAAAAGGATTGATGAATACAAAGTGGTATTTTTTCTGCACAAAAATACCTCAACAGAACTCCAGGCGAACTCGCACCGAATTCAGCCCGAGTTCGGCCTGAGTTCTGTTGGTGTCGGGTATTTTTAAGTCAAATTTGAAAGTAGCCCCTTCTATTCATCACCCTCTCCTCCTCCAAACACCACAGCAGCCACGACCGAGAGCACCAAATCCTAAATTTTTATCATTTGATTTCTCTCAAATCCTTTGGAGTTTTCATCCAAATTTTGGATTCGTGCGTAACACATACTCAATTTTCAGAAGGTATAACTTCCTCCTTCTCTTTATTTTAATTTTGTATATTTCTATACTTTTTTAGAAATCATGCCTAAGATTCACAACCTTTTCAAGAGAAAGAAGACTGTGGCTAGCGAAGAAGCCTCATCTTCGGATCCTATCCAAGGATCGCTCTTTTGCCCATCCAATCGAATGATGAGGCGTTCAATGAGTTTTTCTTTGAAACTCATGACCAATCCCTATTATGGTATGCGGATTTTTCGGTTCGTAACATATGCCCCGACGCACCGATCAAGTGGACTATCTTTTCGTCCCACTGAACTTATTTTGAAGCATTAGGATTGCACAATCTTGTCACTCACTTATTTTCTATTGTAACTAATGTTATTCGTTTATTTTACTACAATTTTACCTTTGACACTTTCACTGTTAAAAGTCGTGTTGCTGGAATTGATATTCAATTCAATGATGCCGACCTAGCAAAAATCTTTGATATTCTAAATGAAGGTGCTCCACTAGACGATATCACTGAATTTGAATTTCTCGGAGATATAACTTTAAACAGTTTCAAGAATGAACTTTGTTCTCTTGATCGTGTCCGTGCTGGAAAGTTTAAAGCTGCACATTTGAACTTATTTTTTATGAATTACATCGTATCGTCTACTCCACTATCTTGCCCAAATCCACTTCCAAGGACAATGTGATAACCCTTGAAATGTCTGCTTTATATCATATTCGTAAGGGGATTCTTTTTTCTGTCTCCATGAGGATCATTCAGATGATGGGTCGTTGTCGTGAAAGGAACAAAAACCTTGCTTACGCGATGATTCTTCCAATCATCTTTCAGAACTTTGATATTGATCTATCCACTTGTGCTCGTAATTCTGAGCCCAAGTATCTTCAGCTATCTCGTCGTAGCATAGCTATTCCTTCTTCTCCTCCTACTACACCACCTCTACCTCCTCGGGATTACCCTATGTCTTTTGAGGCTCTCCTCTGGCATTTATCTGTTATGAGACGTGCTCAGCTGGATGAGCATAACTCTTTACGAGCGTTTGTGACTGACACATTGAGGGAACGCGAGTTTCGAGATGCTAGTCGGTTTCAGGCCCTGGCAAACTCCTTTGCGGATCTGTGTTTTGCCTAGACTAGTTTGCTTGCCAGTTCTCTTCTACGAGATCCTACTATTTCTAGCTACCGCTATAAGGATGAGGCAGTTTGTTACTTCTTTGAGCCCGATAATGCTTATGACTTGTACCGTGGTTCTGTTGCTACTCCACATCCTTCTCATGGAGCTGGCACTTCTGGAGCTGGTCCTTCTGACATGGTGGCGATGCTGATTGTGATGACAATGATGACTCTGTTTAGTTGTTGAGGATTATTTTATCTAGACGTTATTGTATTTTGTCTAGTTGGTATCTAATTAGACTCTATATTTGTCTATGTATGCTTGGAAATACTCCAACATTCCAAGATAGTACTTTATCTTTTATTTTTAATAGCATTGTGACTGTTTGCTGAGTTGATGTATTTCAAACTCCTATTAGTATGCATTTACTATTTCAGTGTGTATTGTCCTCCTTTATTTTTTGTATGCATTATCTTATTCTATGCGTAGCATTACCTATTTCAGTTTATGCTTCCTTCATAGAACTGTCTGTGAAATATATGATATTTTTTTATATTTTCTGTATTTCTTCACGTTCGTTTCTTAAGCATGAATTATGGGGGAGCTTCTCTCTTTGCAATTATTTTTCTAAGTGACAATGGGGGAGAAAATGGATCTAACATCTTTTGTCGGATACAAGAATTTTTTTAAGAGGAGACAGTACAGTACAAGTACAGAACAGTACCTTACATATTTTGATTTCTTTTTAAATCAAGATCGAGATGTTATATCGGTCAAGGTTTATCAATTATCAAAATATGAGAGATTGTTGGCCCATTGGTCAAGGTCAAACCTGATTTTAATAATTGATCTAACCCTGTCTCGATATAAGGGCTACTTAGACGACTGCTGAGAAATGCTACTGCTACCGTTCAAGACATGAAGTCGTTTTGTCATTGAGTCTGTATTTCCATTATCAATATAATTGTCATAATTTATTGAGTCTAGGAATATGATGTACATCGAGTCGTACTGGCAAATAGGCTACCCCAAAATATTTTTAAAATATCCTTTGTTTTGAAAATAGCCCATTTATAAAAGCTCCTAACTGCTTAACTTTTCAAAAAGCCCAAAACTCGATTTATAAAACCCTAACCAAATCAACTCTAGACCAAGAGAATTCGGCCCGAGTTCGGCCCAAATTTGCCCCGAGTTCGGTTGGTGGCCCGTTGGATTTTGAACTGGTCTTCCCGCAGTTATGAATGCAATGACTATTTGTCAAGATTCTCTCAAAGAATTCTGTTAGAATTCTGCCTGAATCTGCCCGAATTGTCTTTGAAAAACCTATAAATAGAGAAGAATTTCTACCATTTCAATACACCAACACCTCTCTTCTCTTCTCTCTAAGCCTACTATGGTATTTCAAAGTGTTCTAAGCTTTTCATTGTCAAATCTCAAGCCAGTTATAATCCTCTAGTCGATTTTCTAGTGTGGTATGGTCTAGAAGTTTCAGAGTGATTGTAATCAGAGGCTTGATTCAAGAAAGACACTTCACAATTGAAGTTGGTCGAGTACTTCGGATCAAAGCTCGCGTTGTAGAAGTTGTAAGAACTTCGCATGAAAACTTACGACATTTTTCCATAGTGGATTTCAACTAGAAGCTAGAGTTCATCCGACTGGACTAGTCCTCACAAGAGGAAAACTAATACACATCCTTATGTTTGTGTTTGCTCTTTACTCTCTAATTTTGCATTTACATATTTGTGATATATTCTGTGATCTTGTTGCTGCTAACATTTTTTAATAGTAACTTTTTTGCTACCTACTCTATTCATCCCCCTCTAGAGTATAGCACTTTACATTTTGTTCCTATATAAAATGGTTGGCGTAGCACATTGGCCGCGCAAGGTGTGTGCTGCCTTGGATTTCTTCGTGCCATCCCTGCAAGGTGCATGACGTTCGGAATCCAACATAGTTGTTGTCATAGCACATTGATCGCACGAGGCATGTGCTGCCTTGGATATCTTCATGCTACCCCTAAAAAGTGCGTAACATTCAGTCCAACATCACCTTACCCGATGGGTAGGCAATTCTGTCAAAGACAGAAGTTCTAGCCTGCATAGCTGTCTTCATGCGCGGGTAGAAAGTTGTGTGCTTCTTCTTGTATTGTGCCTTCGTCAAACCTGCAGCAGGGGAGTTGCGTGCCTCGCTGCACTTCTCAGCAGCAAGAGCTGACCGAGGCAGTCTAGCAGCAACGGTCGAAGGCATCTTTGATGCTTCACCATCCAGAGGGTTCTGGATCACGTCCCCCTCTATCTTGCTACTCGTCGCAGCGGCCTTAGGCACCCAAGTACGTCGAGTCTTCTTCGGTTTTACAAACTGCTTTGAAGGATTCAACTTCTCTTAAGAGAGGAGATCTTTAAAAGCTTGTTGGTCGAAACGTACGACCAACATCTTTTGAGAAGACCCCAGCAAGTTGTCGTCGGATTGCGTCACCACCTTCTCGTCGGAGGAGAAGGAACTCCCTAGAAAAGTCGCCATTTTATTTGCCTTGAACAAATGTTATACGAAATTTTTGTATTTCAAACATTAAAAGAGTACAAGAGATTTCTAAACAGGCGATCTAGTAGAAGAATTTTTGGAAAAGTGTGACGATGAAGATCGAGCACTGCAGCGGCTCCTCTACTCCGTTGATGTTCTGACAACGAATTGAACTTGCTTTGACTTTCTGATGCTTGTGAGTGGAACTTGGAGGTTGCCAATCAAGAAGACGTCGAAGATCTCTTGAACGAAGGAAGACTCCTCCTATTTATAGGCAAGCACATTTACGATGTGCATAATGCATAAAACTAAATAAGATCATCAGCAGCAGCAGGTACGGAACCACATCCATCATAGAGCGCGAGATGGTCCAGCAGCGTCAGATGGATTAGTATCAGAACGACGAGGATCCACAAAAGCTGCATCCGGATCCAAATATCGCATGACCCAAGGGTCGTCGATACGGTAACCGACGCGAGATAGATCCCACTCCATAGGAAGGGGCATAGTGGGATGCCGAGACATGGTGTACCGGATGTCATGCAATGAGTTGCTGATGGCACTCATCTGCAAAGTGGTACGATAGTCGAGCTGGGTCCAGCGGTCATCCTCCAACATGAAATTATCGTGAAGCATGGTCTGGATAGACTCTAGAGTAGCAGAAGGTGCGGGTACAGGTTACCCAAGAGCAGGTACATCAGCCTTAGCATCAGACTCGGAATGCTCGGACTCAGCAGGAGCCTCGACAGCTGCTAGAAGCCGCCTTGCCTTAGACAGGAAGGCAGGGGCTGGAAGGAACTGGCACTCATCAAGAGAAACGTTGAATGCACGAAAGACCATGGGCAAATAAAGAGCATAGACTAATGATTTAGGCCTCTTCCGTGCACTAATCATGCAGTCCATCATAGTGCACGGAAGGTTGAACGGGACATGGAAGTGAAGATGATACAAAGCAGAAATTTTAAAATAAGAAACTTCATCAGTCGATCCTGCTTTGGACAAGATCGTGGAGAAGACGATACGATGAACCTCATAGAAATATGGGTTAATAAATTTAGCAAGTAACTTGCGTGGACATGTGTTTGGAGTACACAAATCATCCTTAAAACTCTCAAGGGACGACCCATCGGGAAATTGAAACTTGTGTGCGTCGACAAGTTTCTTCCAAGAGTTGGGTTCTGGAATATCGAGATATTCCGTAAGTTCGTAATCATCGAAAGAGATGTCAATCCCGAGGACACGAGAATAGATTCGTGTGTCATCAAATATGAGATTACAGTAAAATATTTGGATAGCATTCAAGTATATGAGTGAATTTGTAGAAACTAACTCATCGAGACAAAGATCATGAAACAAAGAGTCATATCTAGAAAATATTATGAAATTGATGGGATGACCCGCGTACACACTCTTTGACCGAAAATTGTTGAACCATTCATTGGAGGCTTCCAATGAAACAAAAATTTGGTCATTGAATATGTTGGGGTCATTAGGTGGTGGTAGATTGAAAAGTGGATGAATGGGTTGAACATCTTGAGGAGGAGGGTTAGATGAGGAAGCACCCTCGGTTCTAGTCCTCTTTCTCCTATTGAACAACCTAGGTGCCATTGATAATGAAAGAAATTTGAAATTTGAGATGGAGAAAAAGAAAGAGTTATACCTCAAGAGATTAGTGGAATATGGAAGAGAATGAGTCAAAAGCTATGCTCCTTGAGTTTGGGGAAGAAAACCACACTAGATAGAGAATTCTAAGATTAGGGTTTGGAGAGGATGAAGTTAGAGAGGTTTTAGAGGAGGCAATGGAGAGGAGAGAGAAGGAAATCCCAAAAATATGAAAGAGGGTTCGGCTGGTCGGGTTGATTCTGGACCGTAGGATCAAAATAGATGAATGGCTGCGAGCAACTGGGAGTTCTGGGAATGGCAGATTGAACTCGGCCCGAACTCTGTGTAAGGCAGAGTTCGGCCCAAGTTCTGGGTTATGATGCCAGAACTCAAAGCAGTCAAAAATGGCTAAGTAAAAAAAATGAATTTACAAAGTTGGAAGATTTTCAAATGATTGATGAAAATCAAAAATTGAGATTGTGAAAGAAACCATGAATGTAATAAATGGAAATGAATTTAGAAAATTGTGAATTAACTAAGTTAGAAATCAAATTAAACCATATAATAAACAAGGATTTATGACAACGATCACTACGATGAAACTGCCATGGGATAGCTGTAGGGGCCGGATTCCAGCTAGCGGTAGTCCGAAGACTAGTGCACCGTGTCGCTTAGGCTTTTATGCCTTATTGTCAGAAGGACCCTTTTGGCTTGTACCCATAGCAAAGTCACCATAAAAATATATGTCATAATCGATATTTACGCATGCCAATTTAACGAATAACCATTTCATCCAAAATTCCTAATTCACGACAAAAAAAGTTAAAGCGCTCTTCAGATAGTGGTTTTGTAAAGAAATCTGCCAGCTGATGATCAGTGTCAATAAATTCTAAATTTATAGTGTCATTTTGTTGATGATCACGCAAAAAGTGGTGACGAATTTTAATGTGTTTCGTGCGTGAGTGACATATAGGGTTCTTAGTAAGGTCGATAGCGCTAGTGTTATCACAGAATATAGGAATGTGCATAAAAGATAGGTTGTAGTCTGCATGGGTTTGCTTCATCCACAGAATTTGTGTACAACAACGACCAGTTGCGATGTATTCAGCTTCTATTGTAGATAGTATGACAGAATTCTGCTTCTTATTAAACCATTAGACTAGAGCCTTGCCTAATAAATGACACGTACCGCTCGTACTTTTACGGTCGACTTTGCATCCCGTAAAATTAGCATCCAAATAACCAATAAGGTCAAAGGATGTGGATTTAGGATACCACATGCCCACTGTAACAGTACCCTTAAGGTATCGAAAGATACGCTAAACGGCGGACATGTGTGATTCCTTAGGACTAGCTTGATAGCGAGCACACAGACAAACACTAAACATGATATCGGGACGACTAGCAGTTAGGTAAAGTAGACTACCAATCATACCTTGATACTTATATTGGTCAACAGGTTTGCCGCTTTCATCAGGTTCCAGCTTGGTCGTAGTAGCCATGGGAGTGCTGATTGGTTTGACGTTGTCAAGATCAAACTTCTTTAGCATATCCTTTGTGTATTTTGACTTGCTGATGAATGTTCCTTGCGAAGTTTGTTTGACTTACAGTCTAAGAAAGTAATTGAGCTCCCCCATCATGCTCATCTCAAATTCGTTCTGCATACACTTAGCGAAATCTTGGCATAGATTTTTATTAGTGGACCCAAATATGATATCATCAACATAAATTCGAACTAAAAGAATGGTGTCTTGAAAAGTTTTAATAAACAGTGTAGTGTCAATTTTTCCTTTTGAAAAACCTTTATCTAGTAAGAAATTGCTTAGGCGTTCATACCAAGCTCTGGGGGCTTGTTTGAGGCCATAGAGCGCTTTCTTAAGCTTAAAAACATGGTTAGGAAATTTGTGATTTTCAAAACCAGGGGGTTATTTTACAAAAACTTTCTCCTTAATAAAACCATTCAGAAAAGCACTTTTGACATCCATTTGAAAAAGTTTAAAATTCTAAAAGTTTGTAAAGGCACAAAGCATCCGAATGGATTCAAGTCTTGCAACTCGAGCATACGTCTCATCGTAGTCGATACCTTCCTCTTGGTTATATCCTTGAGCTACTAGACGCGCTTTGTTGCGAGTGACCGAACCATCTTTATTTACTTTGTTACGAAAAACCCATTTAGTACCAATAATCGAATGGTTAGCCGATTTAGGAACAAGTTCCCAGACCTGGCTTCTTTCGAATTGGTTGAGTTTTTCTTGCATAACGGAAATCCAAAATTCATTATTAAAAGCTTCTAAAACATTTTTAGGCTCAATTTGCGAAATAAAAGCAGTGCTAGCAATAGAATCTCTTAAAGATGATCGAGTACTTACTCCACGTGATACCTCACCAATTACCAAGTTTTCTGGGTGTGACGGCTTGAACGCGAACTTCTTCGGTAAGCCCTCCAGAGAATTGGTTGTAGGGGTGGTATTCATCGGTGTAGAAGTTGATGGTTCAACATCATCGTCAGGGATAGCCGCTGCACTATTTTTCTCATCAAAAGACACATTAGTAGATTCTTCTATAATCATTGAGCGTTTGTTGAACACTCTATATCCCTTACTCTTGGCAGCATAGCCAAAAAAAATACCGTCGTCAGCTTTGGCATCAAACTTGCCTAAGTTGTCTTTGGTATTTAGGATAAAATAGCAACAACCAAACACTCTAAAATAAGAGACATTAGGAGTACCAAACCAAAGCTCATAGGGTGTTTTCTTCGTAATAGGTCGAATAAGCACCCTATTTAAAACACGGCACGTTGTACTGACAGCTTCTGCCCAAAAATATTTTGGAAGTGAAAATTTATTCAACATAACTCTAGCCATATCGCCAAGAATCCTATTCTTCCGCTCCACAACACCATTTTGTTGAGGAGTTCTAGGACAAGAAAACTCATGATCAAAACCATTTGTTTCGCAAAACTTTTCAAAATTAGAATTTTTTAATTCGCCTCCATGATCACTTCGGATTCGAGTAATCATGTAGCCTTTTTCGTTTTAGAAATTCTTGGCAAAGATTTTGAAAACTGAAATAGTATCACTTTTGTTTGTAAGGAAGAATACCCAAGTAAATCTCGAAAAATCATCTACAATAACAAATGCATAGAGTTTTCCACCAAAACTGGCTACTCTACTGGGACCAAATAAGTCCATGTGCAGTGATTACAAGGGTCTAGTAGTACTTACAGTGTTTATGAATTTAAATAAAGATTTAGTTGCCTTATTCAGTTCACATTCGGCACATACCGTATTTCTTGAATGTGATGTCGGGCAGACCTCTTACTAGCTTCTTTGTCGATAGCCTGGATATAGTATCCTTCTTGGCATGACCAAGATGCTGGTGCCACAAAAGTGTTTCATCCTTGTGGGCGTAGAGGCATCTTCCTGCGCTGTTATTATTTCTAGATAGATAGAAAATATAAATGTTATCTTCTCTTATCCCTTTAAAAACAATGTCTCCCGTTGACCTTTCATAAATGTAGCATTTATTCTTTCCAAAGTTAATATCATATCCATGATCAGCAAGATGACTAATACTGAGCAGGTTATGCTTTAACTCGGTCACTAGGCAGACATCCTTTATTACAGGAGAAGGAGGATAACCAATAGTACCATTACCTATGATGTAGCCCTTTAAATTATTACCGAAGGATACATATCCTTCCCTCTTCATCGATAGTGATGCAAAAAGATTTGCGTCTTCAGTCATATGTCACGAGCATCCACTATCGAGAATCCACTTGCTTTTAGTTAAAGAAGGAAGGTCCACCTACATCACGAGTAGATGTGACCTTTGGTACCCAAGTTCTTGTGGGTCCTGAAATGTTAGTCTTCGGTACCCATGCATATAGATTAATATCAACTAATTTTCTAATTCTACACTGTAGTAAGATATGCCCATGTAATCCATAGTATGTGCAAATAGCATGCCTATTTGTGTTAGGAGCAGGTTGATAGTGATGTCTATATGCAGTATGGTGATAATTTTATGAAACAGTAGGATAGTAACTATGTGTGATAGCAGGATAATAGTTATGTCTATGTGCAGTAGTAGGATAATAGTTATGAGTAGATTGAGAGTGATATCTATATGCATGTAGTTTACATGCTGCATGGAAGTACGTGTACATATAAGCATGTTTACGTGCTGCATGTGGGTGACATGTTTTACTATTATGAGTGGTCTTGTGTTTTGTGTGTGTTTTGTGACTGTGTGATTGGGTTTGAGGTTGAGCAACCTGTTTCTCCAATCTGATCTCTAATTTCTTAGAGACAGCATTCAGTTTATTGCACTTAGCATTCAGACCATCAATCTTAGCAATAGAGATCTTGTGTTTGTTCTTTTCTTCAGCAAGCTCTTTGTTGAGTACTGAAATCTTACGTATTTGCTTCTCAATAAGTGTTTCGACATCATGTAAGCTTAATTTAAGCTTGGATACCTCATCAGTGACTTTCGTGGGTGGAGTGTCTCTAACATTATCAAGTACAAAAGAAAGATTTTGAATCTCTATTTCATAGTCTTTGATTTTCTCCTTGGCGTGCTTATATTTACTAATGACTTTCTTGTGATCATTTAGTAAGTCATTGAAAGCATCGCCAAGTTCATCAAATGTAAAGTCATCAAGAGTTTCGCTAGTTACCTTCTCGGATGTTGCCATTAGGCAGACATTAGCAGTGTCTCGAGGAGAGTCATCTTCTTCCTCAGAATCACTGGCTTCGCTTTCGTGCCAAATACTAGTATTGGCATACTTTCTCGAAGAAGGCTTCTTGTAGGGCTTCTTATATCTGTTACCTTTCTTTGCAAAGGGACAGTCCTTTCGAACATGTCCAATCTTTTTGCAGTCGTAGCACGTTGGTTCTTCCTCGTCGTCTTCTTGTTCTTCCTTATTCTTTCGATTGAAATGAAGGAACTTCTTTAAGTTGCGGACTAGAAAAGCTTGATCATCACCTTCTGAATTGTCGTCATCAGTCTCTTCAGGATCAGCCCTTCGACGATGAGCTTTTTGGGCAATCTCTTTTGCCTTTGGAGCCAGTTCGTCGAAGTCTTTGAGGTCGAGCTCGTGGGTCATCAGCTTTTCCATCAAAGTTTTCATAGACATTTTGGTGAGATTATTGCCTTCTATAATTTCTGTTACCTTAGGGTTCCATATCTTCGGTAGCCCCTAAGCAGTTATAACCGCTATGTCTTCTAGACAACTATATTAGCAGTTATATCCTAACGCTCGTCCTGTACGCACCGATGTACGGTCGGTACGCAAGTCCGAATCTATATGAGACACGTGACATCGTGGTACACAAGTGTCGGCCCATGAATGCGGCACAAACAAAGGTGGTCCCTTAACTCTAGGCCAAATGCATAAAGAAAACTAAAATATAATAATTTACAACTACATATGGTTTGAAAGGACAACAATTAAAACATGCGTAATATTGAGCAAGAAATTAAACAGTGAAGGCAAGATGTCTTGCCTGGTAGGACGCCTGGTGTGCTGCGATGATCAAGGTGGCACGAACTACGACTTCGGTGCAACAACTATGCAAGGTGGCCTCAAGTGATAGTACGAACCATGTCATTGAGTCATGAATAGTCAAATTAACTATGGACGATATAGAGTAGTCCAGAATTCGCAAGGCAATAGGAAGAATGACTAACTACGGTCAAGATTTAATATTCGAAGAAAATATTGAGTTTAAATAAATATTTATAATTTTGAGAAAATATCTATAATTAGGAAACTATGATTTTACCAATCAAAATATTTTTAATTAAATATTTTGAAATCATACAAATTTAATTATAATATTTTAAAATAATATTCTATAAATCCTTTTTTTTAATTATATACAAATAATTACAGTCGAGAAATATCTGTATTTATATCACAATAATAAGCATTTTAGGAAATTATGTATAAATTAAATAATACACTTGTTATGAAAACTACTTAATATTGCTGGCAAAACATCCAATTTGAAAATCAGTGTTGGGCCAAAGCCCTAACAATATATTTTTGTTACTAAATAATTTGAATGCATAGTGTAAATACATATTATCAAAAATAATAATAATATAATTTAGAAATAATAATTATATATATTTGTATGATAATATTAATGAATAGCAACCCTAATGATACTAATGATAATTAATAGTTGGTGTAAAGTATAGATAATAATGCAAATAATAGTATACTACTATACTTATACTTATAATAGCATTTATAAAATAAAGTAAAAATAAAAATAAACTCTTTCTCTCCTCGGTTCTGATGAAAGGAGCCCATACTTATGGAGAGAGAGGTTATTAATAATCCTAAAAGAACAGCAAAAAAAAAATTTATTGAGAGAGAGAGAGCTCTGAGTTGGGAGCGGCGGAGGCTTACAGAAGGGGGTCGGCGGCGGACGACTGGAGAGGAGGAGAACGGGGAGGTAGAGCGCGACGGTGGACAGAGGATGGGGCGGAGACGAGGCGGCAGAGGGGGTTTTCGGTCGTCCGGAGGATTTGGGGACGCGGCGGAGGAAGAGGAGAGGAAGGGCGGAGAGGAGCGGGCGGCCGGTGGCTGACGCCGGCGCTCGGGTCGGCAAGGGCGCGACGGAGAGGGGTTTAGGAGGAGGAGAAAGGGGGTTAAGGTCGGGGTGCTGGTCGGGGGTCGTCGGCGGACGAGCGCGGCAAGCGCGGCCGGTCGCGAGGCGACGCGGGAGGATCATCGAAGGAGGCGGCGAGAATCGGGGCTGGGGTCGTGAGGAGTCGGGCAGGGGAGCGGTGGCGCGTCGGGCGCGGTAGAGCGCCGGCCGCGACGGAGGGGTATGGCGGATCCGCGTGGAGAAGTGGGCGGAAGCTCGCGGGAACGCTGCAACGCGGAGGAGCCACAGAGGCGCTGCATACGCGGCAGAGCTGCACACGCGTGGGTGGCTACTTACAATGACGGAGTCGTCGCGTCTCGCTCCGGGACGGTCGGTTTGGTGTGTTCAGGGTCTTCCCCTTTCCTTTCATTTAGGTTGTGGTTGGGTTTAGATTGAGGGTGGTGGTACTCGGTGGTTGTTGGGGGAATTGGCCGGGATGACGGCCGGAGGATGGCGGTGGTGAAGGGTGAGGGTACAGGGAATAGGTGAATGGTCGGGGTGATGCTGGTGGTGGTCGGGGCATGCTGGTGTTCACGGAAAAGGGCAGCAATAAGGTGGCCAGCCATGGAGGCACGGCCGAGAAAACTTAGGGTTAGGTGTTTGTTTTGTTTTTGGGGATGACATGTCCGGGGTTCGGACACGATGGATGGGTCTGTGGCTGAAAAAAGAGACTGGTGTGTCGGACACGAGAGATGTAAATGTAAAAGAAAAAACAATGGAAAGCGGTAGTGGACACGGACACGGTACACGCACTGATGTGGAGAAATAATTTTGGAGGAATTTGTGGATGGTAGAAATATGGACGAGTACCTCTCCTTATATAGGAGGTGGGAATTCCAGTTGGATAAGGATTAGGATTTAGTTAAATCATTAATAGATAATTTGCTACAATTAAATTTAAAACCAATCAAATCCAAATCCAATCTAAATCCAAATCCAATTTAAATCCAAATCCAATTTAAATCCAATTAAATTCCAACCTTTAGCTTAAAATTAGATAAGGTAAATCAAATTTCAAAATATAGATATTATTTTAACTATTTAAATAAATTCATAGAATCAAATCAAGATTTAAATCGCCATAATAATTCAAAAATATATTTTCCAAAAATACCTATAATATTAATTTCAAAAATAATAAATATTATAAAAAAATAAACTAATAAAATATTTGTGAAATATATATGTATATACAAATAATATTATTTACTATTAATAACTGTATAAACCAAAGACTTTTATAAATAAATTTATAAACTTGAAAATTTTGATACGATAGCTAAAAATAATTATTATATATATTATTTTGAAACAACACAAATAGAAAAAATATTTTTAAAAGAAATATGTACGCTCGTACATATTCGCACTCGTTGAGCAATTTCGAAAATCAAAATTTTGCGCATGACATACAATACGACTTTGCGACGTAAATATATATTTTCTAAATCAGTACAAATTTTAAAAAAGAGTAGAAATTTAGGGGTTTTACATCCTACCCAACTTAAAAAAAATTCGCCCTCGAAATTAAGAATTAGTAGGGGGTGAAAAGACACAAGGGGGTATCGGTGGGGAACAATCAATTATAAGGCTCAACAAAATTATGTCGTAAGAAGTTGCGATCTAGGTCATAAAAATAACACGGGTATGGTCGTGGGTAGTGAATGAGGGTCATGGTAGAAAATATAGGGTCGAGAAGGAGGACGAGGAGTTTAGGATGAAGACGTAGCAATATTTGAGTGGTGATGGTCATAGTTGATAGGAAAGCTAGAGAAAGTTCTAGCACACGCCTTTGTCATTCTAAGATGGTTGAAGGCGAAAGCAATAAGGAGTGCAAGGATGATATTTATCGATTACGATTACGTGGTTCAAAGGCGGCCGTATAGATTTCAAAAGAATCGTCAAGGCAGTCGTGGATGAAATTCTAAGGGAAAAGTTCAACTACATCCCATCCACGTAGATTGATATATGAAAAGGCGAACCAAAGTACATTCGGTTGATCAGACCATCATGCTCCAGTTCTGATTAGACAATATGTTAGTGAGCGGCCGCTCAATAGCATATGTCTCGATCAAGCTTGATAAGGATTAGCTTGCAATTACTAGGCTATACTAGCATCACTAGTTTAGATAGTAAAACATAGGCATGAGGGTAGATGAAATAAGAACCAATATGAATAGTCTAAGAGTCATGAGAATCTAAGTCTTGTTTATTCCTATACCATCATTCTACGGTTTTATTGACCAAGGCTTGGTTGACCAAATGGGTTAAATTCTTCTAGTCTCTATAGTCTAGATAATACTATTTGTATTCTCTTTAGCGGTCAAGGGTGTGTCAGGCCGTGGGATATTCTACCCAACTTAAAAGAATTGAGCTAAGGGTGTTTGGGACATCTAACTAGTAGGGTCAATCTCTAGCAAGCACGAAGGAAAGATAAGGATAATGATACAAAGAATCAAGCAAAATGCAGTCGATGAGTCAAACGGTAGATAAAATCTTGGAAAGAGGTCAAGTATGTGGATGAGATCCTAGATTTCTAATCCTATTCGCAGGCTTGCTTGGTAAGGTAAAGTAACCAAACAATTTATCTTGACCTGCATGGGCCACCACAAAAACATGTAACGCCCCAGTCCCAAAATACGTAGGACTAGGAACGTAGACATGCCAGCTGTATTCATACGAAGTATACTCCAATATATGGAAACCTTGTATGAATACATAAGCTGTAAAATGCAATAGAACCATAACTAATCTCATTCACACAAAATAAATGAATAAAAGATATCATATAATGATAATGAATTGTCTTGATATAATATGTTGGGCGGAGACAAATCCACTACCAACAAGTAAGAGAAAATACAGGGAAAATGAAATAAATTTGGCGAGCGAAGCGAAAACGATCCAAGCGCTATCATCCTCGAAGAAATAGCGATGAACACGGCTAGAGCTAGAACACCTGCGAAAGACAAGAGCACACACCTGGCGAGATAACCAGGTCCTCAGAGGGACGTAACAAGACACATAATATCATGCCGATAACTGAATAAATAAAGCTCAACAGAAAAGTATATGCGACTACATAAATAAAGGTCCTTAACCATTCTATGTGAAAATGCAATTTGAAGATAACGTTCCACACAAGGGCTCTCGAGACTAGAAACACGGCGCGTTAGTGTTTCAACCAAGGCACTAGTGGCGTCTAGAGAAAAGTAAATGCACGGCCCATTAGCACTCGAGCGAGAGCTAAAGGGCATCTAGAGAAAAATAAATGTACGGCCACTAGCTCTTAGGTGAGTCACTAACGGCAGCTAGACGAAGGTAAATGTACGGCACATTTGTGTTTCAACCGAGGCACTAGTGGCATCTAGAGAAAAGTAAATAAGTGCACGGCACACTAGCTCTCGGCTGAGTCACAAATGGCAGCTAGACGAAGGTAAAGGTGTGAAAGCCCCTGCGCCTAGTAACTATCTTCACCCTCCCCATGCACTACTCGTGCTGAATCCACACCACGATATTTCTAATAACCGCTAAGTCTTCTAGACAACTATATTAGCAGTTATATCCTAACGCTCGTCCTGTATGCACCGGTGTACGGTCGGTACGCAAGTCCGAATCTATATGAGACACGTGACATCGTGGTACACAAGTGTCGGCCCATGAATGCGGCACAAACAAAGGTGGTCCCTTAACTCTAGGCCAAATGCATAAAGAAAACTAAAATATAATAATTTACAACTACATATGGTTTGAAAGGACAACAATTAAAACATGCATGATATTGAGCAAGAAATTAAACAGTGAAGGCAAGATGTCTAGCCTGGTAGGACGCCTGGTGTGCTGTGATGATCAAGGTGGCACGAACTGTGACTTCGGTGTAACAACTATGCAATGTGGCCTCAAGTGATAGTACGAACCATGTCATTGAGTCATGAATAGTCAAATTAACTATGAACGATATAGAGTAGTCCAGAATTCGTAAGGCAATAGGAAGAATGACTAACTACGGTCAAGATTTGATATTCGGAGAAAATATTGAGTTTAAATAAATATTTATAATTTTGAGAAAATATCTATAATTGGGAAACTATGATTTTGCCAATCAAAATATTTTTAATTAAATATTTTGAAATCATACAAATTTAATTATAATATTTTAAAATAATATTTTATAAATCCTTTTTTAATTATATACAAATAATTACAGTCGAGAAATATCTGTATTTGTATCATAATAATAAGCATTTTAGGAAATTATGTATAAATTAAATAATACACTTGTTATGAAAACTACTTATTATTGCTGGCAAAACATCCAATTTGAAAATCAGTGTTGGGCCCAAGCCCTAACCATATATTTTTGTTACTAAATAATTTGAATACATAGTGTAAATACATATTATCAAAAATAATAATAATATAATTTAGAAATAATAATTATAGATATTTGTATGATAATATTAATGAATAGCAACCCTAATGATACTAATGATAATTAATAGTTGGTGTAAAGTATAGATAATAATGTAAATAATAGTATACTACTATAGTTATACTTATAATAGCATTTATAAAATAAAGTAAAAATAAAAACAAACTCTTTCTCTCCTCGGTTCTGATGAGAGGAGCCCATACTTATGGAGAGAGAGGTTATTAATAATCCTAAAAAGAACAGCAAAGAAAATTTATTGAGAGAGAGAGCTCTGAGTTGGGAGTAGCGGAGGCTTACAGAAGGGGGTCGGCGGCTGACGGGTGGAGAGGAGGAGAACGGGTAGGTAGAGCGCGGCGGTGGACAAAGGATGGGGCGGAGGCGAGGCGGCAGAGGGGATTTTTGGTCGTCCGGAGGATTTGGGGACGCGGCGGAGAAAGAGGAGAGAAAGGACGGAGAGGAGCGGGCGGCCGGTGGCTGACACCGGCGCTCGGGTCGGCAAGGGCACGGCGGAGAGGGGTTTAGGAGAAGGAGAAAGGGGGTTAAGGTCGGGGTGCTGGTCGGGGGTCGTCGGCGGACGAGCGCGGCAAGCGCGGCCGGCCGCGAGGTGACGCACGAGGATCATCGAAGGAGGCGGAGAGAATCGGGGCTGGGGTCGTGAGGAGTCGGGCGGGGGAGCGGCGGCGCGTCGGGCGCGGGGGAGCGCCGGCCGCGACGGAGGGGTAGGGCGGATCCACGTGGAGAAGTGGGCGAAAGCTCGGGGGAACGCTGCAACGTGGAGGAGCCGCGGAGGCGCTGCATGCGCGGCGGAGCTGCGCACGCGTGGGTGGCTGCTTAGACGACGGAGTCGACGCGTCTCGCTCCGGGACGGTCGATTTGGTGAGTTCAGGGTCTTCCCCTTTCCTTTCGTTTTGGTTGTGGTTGGGTTTGGATTGAGGGTGGTGGTACTCGGTGGTTGTTGGGGGAATTGGCCGGGATGACGGTCGGAGGATGGCGGTGGTGAAGGGTGAGGGTGCAGGGAATATGTGAATGGTCGGGGTGATGCTGGTGGTGGTCGGGGCCTGCTGGTGTTCACGGGAAAGGGCAGCAAATAAGGTAGCCACCCATGGAGGCACGGCCGGGAAAATTTAGGGTTAGGTGTTTGTTTTGTTTTTGGGGATGACATGTCCGGGGTTCGGACACGATGGATGGGTCTGTGGCTGAAAAGAGACTGGTGTGTCGGACACGAGAGATGTAAATGTAAAAGAAAAAACAATGGAAAGCGGTAGTGGACACGGACACGGTACACGCACTGATGTGGAAAAATAATTTTGGAAGAATTTGTGGATGGTAGAAATATGCACGAGTACCTCTCCTTATATAGGAGGTGGAAATTTCCAGTTGGATAAGGATTAGGGTTTAGTTAAATCATTAATAGATAATTTGCTACAATTAAATTTAAAACCAATCAAATCCAAATCCAAATACAATCTAAATCCAAATCCAATTTAAATCCAAATCCAATTTAAATCCAATTAAATTCCAACCTTTAGCTTAAAATTAGATAAGGTAAATCAAATTTCAAAATATAGATATTATTTTAACTATTTAAATAAATTCATAGAATCAAATCAAGATTTAAATCGCCATAATAATTCAAAATTATATTTTCCAAAAATACCTATAATATTAATTTTGAAAATAATAAATATTATAAAAAAATAAACTAATAAAATATTTGTGAAATATATATATATATGTACAAAGAATATTATTTACTATTAATAACTGTATAAACCAAAGACTTTTTATAAATAAATTTATAAACTTGAAAATTTTGATACGATAGCTAAAAATAATTATTATATATATTATTTTGAAACAATACAAATAGAAAAAATATTTTTAAAAGAAATATGTACGCTCGCACATATTCTCACTCGTCGAGCAATTTCGAAAATCAAAAATTTGCGCGTGACGTACAATACGACTATGCGACGTAAAATACAAAATTTTTAAATCAATACCAAATTAAAAAAAGAGTATAAATTTAGGGGTTTTACATCCTACCCAACTTAAAAGAATTTCGTCCTCGAAATTAAGAATTAGTAGGGGGTGAAAAGACACAAGGGGGTATCGGTGGGGAACAATCAATTATAAGGCTCAACAAAATCATGTCGTAAGAAGTTACGATCTAGGTCATAAAAATAACACGGGTATGGTCATGGGTAGTGAATGAGGGTCATGGTAGAAAATATAGGGTCGAGAAGGAGGACGAGGAGTTTAGGATGAAGAGGTAGCAATATTTGAGTTGTGATGGTCATAGTTGATAGGAAAGCTAGAGGAAGTTCTAGCACACGCCTTTGTCCTTCTAAGATGGTTGAAGACGAAAGCAATAAGGAGTGCAAGGACGATATTTATCGATTACGATTACGTGGTTCAAAGGCGGCCGTATAGATTTCAAAAGAATCGTCAAGGCAGTCGTGGATGGAATTCTAAGGGAAATGTTCAACTACATCCCATCCACGTAGATTAATATATAAAAAATACGAACCAAAGTGCATTCGGTTGATCAGACCATCATGCACTGGTTCTGATTAGACAATATATTAGTGAGCGGCCGCTCAATAGCATATATCTCGATCAAGCTTGATAAGGATTAGCTTGCAATTACTAGGCTATATTAGCATCACTAGTTTAGATAGTAAAACATAGGCACGAGGGTAGATGAAATAAGAACCAATATGAATAGTCTAAGAGTCATGAGAATTTAAGTCTTGTTTATTCCTATACCATCATTCTACGGTTTTATTGACCAAGGCTTGGTTGACCAAATGGGTTAAATTCTTCTAGTCTCTATAGTCTAGATAATACTATTTGTATTCTCTTTAGCGGTCAAGGGTGTGTCAGGCCGTGGGGTATTCTACCCAACTTAAAAGAATTGAGCTAAGGGTGTTTGGGACATCTAACTAGTAGGGTCAATCTCTAGCAAGCACGAAGGAAAGATAAGGATAATGATACAAGGAATCAAGCAAAATGCAGTCGATGAGTCAAACGGTAGATAAAATCTTGGAAAGAGGTCAAGTATGTGGATGAGATCCTAGATTTCTAATCCTATTCGCAGGCTTGCTTGGTAAGGTAAAGTAACCAAACAATTTATCTTGACCTGCATGGGCCACCACAAAAACATGTAACGCCCCAGTCCCAAAATACGTAGGACTAGGAACGTAGACATGCCAGTTGTATTCATACGAAGTATACTCCAATATATGAAAACCTTGTATGAATACATAAGCTGTAAAATACAGTAGAACCATAACTAATCTCATCCACACAAAATAAATGAATAAAAGATATCATATAATGATAATGAATTGTCTTGATATAATATATTGGACGGAGACAAATCTACTACCAACAAGTAAGAGAAAATACAGGGAAAATGAAATGAATTTGGCGAGCGAAGCGAAGACGATCCAAGCGCTATCAACCTCGAAGAAATAGCGATAAACACAGCTAGAGCTAGAACACCTGCGAAAGACAAGAGCACACACCTGGCGAGATAACCAGGTCCTCAGAGGGACGTAACAAGACACATAATATCATGCCGTTAACTGAATAAATAAAGCTCAACAGAAAAGTATATGCGACTACACAAATAAAGGTCCTTAACCATTCTATGTGAAAATGCAATTTGAAGACAACGTTCCACACAAGGGCTCTCGAGATTAGAAATACGGCGCGTTAGCGTTTCAACCAACGCACTAGTGGCGTCGAGAGAAAAGTAAATGCACGGCCCACTAGCACTCGAGCGAGAGCTAAGGAGCATCTAGAGAAAAATAAATGTACGGCCACTAGCTCTTGGGTGAGTCACTAACGGTAGCTAGACGAAAGTAAATGTACGGCACATTTGTGTTTCAACCGAGGCTCTAGTGGCATCTAGAGAAAAGTAAATAAGTGCACGGCACACTAGCTCTCGGCTGAGTCACAAATGGCAGCTAGACGAAGGTAAAGGTGTGAAAGCCCCTGCGCCTAGTAACTGTCTTCACCCTCCCCATACACTACTCGTGCTGAATCCACACCACGATATTTCTAATAACCGCTATATCTTCTAGACAACTATATTAGCAGTTATATCCTAACGCTCGTCCTGTACGCACCGATGTACGATCGGTACGCAAGTCCGAATCTATATGAGACACGTGACATCGTGGTACACAAGTGTCGGCCCATGAATGCGGCACAAACAAAGGTGGTCCCTTAACTCTAGGCCAAATGCATAAAGAAAACTAAAATATAATAATTTGCAACTACATATGGTTTGAAAGGACAACAATTAAAACATGCATGATATTGAGCAAAAATTAAACAGTGAAGGCAAGGTGTCTTGCCTGGTAGGACGCCTGGTGTGCTGCGATGATCAAGGTGGCATGAACTACGACTTCGGTGCAACAACTATGCAAGGTGACCTCAAGTGATAATACGAACCATGTCATTGAGTCATGAATAGTCAAATTAACTAGGGACGATATAGAGTAGTCCAGAATTTGCAAGGCAATAGGAAGAATGACTAACTACGTTCAAGATTTGATATTCGAAGAAAATATTGAGTTTAAATAAATATTTATAATTTTGAGAAAATATCTATAATTGGGAAACTGATTTTACCAATCAAAATATTTTTAATTAAATATTTTGAAATCATACAAATTTAATTATAATATTTTAAAACAATATTCTATAAATCCTTTTTTTTAATTATATACAAATAATTACAGTCGAGAAATATCTGTATTTGTATCATAATAATAAGCATTTTAGGAAATTATGTATAAATTGAATAATACACTTGTTATGAAAACTACTTAATATTGCTGGCAAAACATCCAATTTGAAAATCAGTGTTGGGCCCAAGCCCTAACCATATATTTTTGTTACTAAATAATTTGAATACATAGTGTAAATACATATTATCAAAAATAATAATAATATAATTTAGAAATAATAATGATAGATATTTGTATGATAATATTAATGAATAGCAACCTTAATGATACTAATGATAATTAATAGTTGGTGTAAAGTATAGATAATAATGTAAATAATAGTATACTACTATACTTATACTTATAATAGCATTTATAAAATAAAGTAAAAATAAAAACAAACTCTTTCTCTCCTCGGTTCTGATGAGAGGAGCCCATACTTATGGAGAGAGAGGTTATTAATAATCCTAAAAAGAACAACAACAAAAATTTATTGAGAGAGAGAGAGCTCTGAGTTGGGAGCGGCGGAGGCTTACAGAAGGGGGTCGGCGGCGGACGGGTGGAGAGGAGGAGAACAGGGAGGTAGAGCGCGGCGGTGGACAGAGGATGGGGCGGAGGCGAGGCGGCAGAGGGGGTTTTCGATCGTCCGAAGGATTTAGGGACGCGGCGGAGGAAGAGGAGAGGAAGGACGGAGAGGAGCGAGCGGCCGGTAGCTGACGCTGGCGCTCGGGACGGCAAGGGCGCGGCGGAGAGGGGTTTAGGAGGAGGAGAAAGGGAGTTAAGGTCGGGGTGCTGGTCGGGGGTCGTCGGCGGATGAGCGCGGCAAGCGCGGCCGGTCGCGAGGCGACACGATAGGATCATCGAAGGAGGCGGAGAGAATCAGGGCTGGGGTCGTGAGGAGTCGGGCGGGGGAGCGGCGGCACGTCGGGCGCGGGGGAGCGCCGGCCGCGGGGGAGGGGTAGGGCGGATCCGCATGGATAATTGGGCATAAGCTAGGGGGAACGCTGCAACACGGAGGAGCCGCGGAGGCGCTGCATACGCGGCGGAGCTGCGCACGCGTGGGTGGCTACTTACGACGACGGAGTCGACACGTCTCGCTCCGGGACGGTCGGTTTGGTGAGTTCACGGTCTTCCCATTTCCTTTCGTTTTAGTTGTGGTTGGGTTTGGACTGAGGGTGGTGGTACTCGATGTTTGTTGGGGGAATTGGCCGGGATGACGGTCGGAGGATGGCGGTGGTGAAGGGTGAGGGTGCAGGGAATAGGTGAATGGTCGGGGTGATGCTGGTGGTGGTCGGGGCATGCTGGTGTTCACGGGACAGGGCAGCAATAAGGTGGCCAGCCTGGAGGCACGGCCGAGAAAATTTAGGGTTAGGTGTTTGTTTTGTTTTTGGGGATGACATATCCGGGGTTCGGACACGTTGGATGGGTCTGTGGCTGAAAAAAGAGACTGTTGTGTCGGACACGAGAGATGTAAATGTAAAAGGAAAAACAATGAAAAGCGGTAGTGGACACGGACACGGTACACGCACTGATGTGGAGAAATAATTTTGGAGGAATTTGTGGATGGTAGAAATATGGACGAGTACCTCTCCTTATATAGGAGGTGTGAATTTCCAGTTGGATAAGGATTAGGATTTAGTTAAATCATTAATAGATAATTTGCTACAATTAAATTTAAAACCAATCAAATCCAAATCCAAATCCAATCTAAATCCAAATCCAATTTAAATCCAATTAAATTCCAACCTTTAGCTTAAAATTAGATAAGGTAAATCAAATTTCAAAATATAGATATTATTTTAGCTATTTAAATAAATTCATAGAATCAAATCAAGATTTAAATCGCCATAATAATTCAAAAATATATTTTCCAAAAATACCTATAATATTAATTTCGAAAATAATAAATATTATAAAAAAATAAACTAATAAAATATTTGTGAAATATGTATGTACAAAGAATATTATTTACTATTAATAACTGTATAAACCAAAGACTTTTTATAAATAAATTTATAAACTTGAAAATTTTGATACGATAGCTAAAAATAATTATTATATATATTATTTTGAAACAATACAAATAGAAAAAATATTTTTAAAAGAAATATGTACGCTAGCACATATTCGCACTCGTCGAGTAATTTCGAAAATCAAAATTTTGCGCGTGACGTACAATACGACTATGCGACGTAAAATACAAAAATTTTAAATCAGTACCAAATTTAAAAAAAAGAGTAAAAATTTAGGGGTTTTACACCCTCACCATGGTTGGAAAACATCGATTGTGTGGTTGTCATGGATCAGCTCTAGGATGTTAGTCCTTGTTAAGAGAACAGAGCTCTGTTACCAATTGAAGAACATATAGGCAACTCTAGAGGGGGGTGAATAGAGTTTATAACAATAATGACCAAATAAAAATTAACTCTTTTCACCAACAGTAAATAATCAAAGTAGTAAATACGGAAATAAAAAGATCAAGATAGCATACGCAAACACAGTCGTTTTAACCTGGTTTCCCTCGTGGAGGATTAGTCCAGGCCTGAGAACTATAGCTCAGGATTAAATCTACTATTTGTGAAATAGTAGTTATATTCCGTGCCTTTTCTTCAGAAGAGCACGTCAACTTCTTACAAAGATCGTTGTGGCGATGCTTGGAATTTTCCAAGCGACTTTCTTGACTCTTGCACAAACTCCTAACTAAATAGCACTGAGCACTTTTAGGCTTAGGAAGCTTGTGGCTAGTAGATGAGAAGGTTAAGGCTTGTATGAGACTTATAGAGAAGAGAAGAAGAGATAATTGGATGATTGGAAATAAGAGAATTCAAGGCCTATTTATACTAGTTGGGATAGGCAGAATTTGGCCAGAATTCTGTGTCAAGAATTCAAATTTTTGGCCGTTGGACAACTAGCATATAGCAAACCCTAAAAATTATGGTCCTGAAATTCAGGGGACAGAACTCTGTGTAGAGGCAGAGTTCGGCCTGAACTCTGTCTCCATGCTGACAGAAAGTTCAATGGGCCGACGGACAATCCGTTAGGAAACCGTCGCTAGCTGCAAAAGTCAGTCGGTAACCCATCGGTAATCCGTCGATACCTGCAACAGTCCATCGATAACCCGTCGGTAATCCGTCGCTAACTGAACAATTTTTGAAAAAAAAATTGCAGGAAAGAGACTATTCCCTGTAATATAACATATTCAGCATCCACCATACACAAATATAACATATTCGACATCCAATATATCCAACAAATATCTATATTGCCAACACAATATCTCTAAACATCCAATATATCACAATATACACAAAAAATATCCAACACACTATCCCAACAGACATAGCAAAATATCCAAACATAAACAACCCAATACAAATACGAAGGCTCAATCTGGTTGCGTTAAGGCATGTACCATTCTATCAGCCACTTTGTAAAATATCCAAACATAAACAATCCAACACAATGCCTCAAAAAAGACCGCAAGTCAGACGATGAATCCTCACAGCCAGGGATCATAGTTGCGTTGAGGCATGTACCATTCTATCAGCCACTTTGCATACGAAGGCTCAATCTGGTTGAGGTCTTTTGTAGGGACAGGAGGGTCGGTCTCGATGCTACTACTCTCTGACGGTGGCTCCTCCTTAACTTCAACCTTAAGAGCAATCTCTTCCCTGATGGTCATCGGTTCTTCCTTGACCATGACCTTTGGTAACACCTCCTCCTTAACAGCCACCGGCTCTTGTTTGACGACGGGGACTTCCTCCGTGTCGGCCTCCAAGGGTTTCTTGCTTCGGCCCCTTCCTCGGCTAGCAGCACCACCTCGGGGAGTCTTGGGAGCCATCTCTCTGACAACAGAAATTTTTATATAGGGTAAAGAAATTTACTCAAATTATAAAAAAAAATAAGAAGTTTATCGAAATTTTCAGCCACATATGATATCCACCTCGAAGAGTCTTGGGAGCCTTCTCCTCTCCTCCACCATGGCTCTGGACCCATCTGCTCCTCCCTACTTCCCTTCTTCTTATTTGACTCTCTCGGCCACATATGATATCCAGCTCAAGTGTAGAGTCGGGAGAGAAGAAGTGGACAGAAAGAGGAGGGGGAACCAGCACAGCCGACGGCATGACCTGGAGGAAGTACAGAGGTTTTGCTGGAGGTGCTGGCAATTTTTCCAGGATGGTGTTGAGGAGCAAGTGCTTCGGCCGACTCTACACTTGCTCCTCAACACCATCCTAAAAAAATTGCCAGTACCTCCAGCAAAACCTCTGTACTTCCTCCAAGTTATGTCGTCGGCTGTGCTAGTTCCCCCTCTTCTTTCTGCCTACTTCTTCTCCTCCGACTCTACACTTGAGCTGGATATCATATGTGGCTGAGAGAGTCAAATAAGAATAAGGGAAGTAGGAAGGAGCAGATGGGTCTAGAGCATGGATGGAAGAGAACTAGAAAGCACTGAACCTTCCTGTTGTGAGAACTGTGAAGAGTGAGAAAGGAGAAGGGGGTCTTTGATTTTTGCGTTCATCATTATTAGAGGGAGCAGCACTAGAAAAGTTGTGACGTTGGTAGCATTAGAGAGTAAAAATCTGTATCACAAGACTAACAGAATTACTATGTAATCATGTACTCACCAATAACCGGATGTAACTGAAAATCTTTCATAATTCATTCTAGCATACATTAGTGTGAATCATCTATGTTATGTACATATGGTGTAGTATATGTTTTTATCGAATCTAGTATCAGAAGGATATAACAAAATCAAGATGAACTCACATAATGTAATACTAAAACATCATCTACTACTATATAAGATATTGTGATAGGTTGTCGTATCATCATTGCCGAGGGATAAGGGTCGGTGGACAGTCAACTTTATCTACGGCTACATAGTTTCTGCCTCGCCAGTCGAATGGCTGCAGGGACTATGTCTTGATTACCATGTCGTACCGTAGATTAATGCAAATGGAGCTGGAGCTGGAGCCAAAATACAGAATCCAAAATACAAAATACAGAATCCAATCCCTGGGTTTGCCGAAAATACAAAAACAAAGATTGAAACACAGTTCTAATTCATATGTGTTTTAAGTGTGAGAACGGATGGCTCAGAACACAACCCAAAATTCATTCTAGCATACATTAGTGTGAATCATCTATGTTCTGTACATATGGTGTAGTATACGTTCTTATCGAATCTAGTATCTAGTATCTGAAGAATGTAACAGAATCAAGATAAACTCACATAATGTAATACAAAAACATCATCTACTACTATATAAGATATAGTGATAGGTTGTCGTATCATCATTGCCGAGGGATAAGGGTCGGAGGACAGTCAACTTTATCTATGGCTACATAGTTTCTGCCCCGCCAGTCGAATGGCTGTAGGGACTATGTCCTGATCACCATGTCGTACCGTAGATTAATGCAAATAGAGCTGGAGCTGGAGCCAAAATACAGAATCCAAAATATAAAATACAGAATCCAATCCCTGGGTTCGCCGAAAATACAAAAATAAAGATTGGCACACAGTTATAATTCATATGTATTTTAAGTGTAAGAACGGATGGCTCAGAACACAACCCAAAATTCATTCTAGCATACATTAGTGTGGATCATCTATGTTCTGTACAAATGGTGTAGTATACGTTCTTATCGAATCTAGTAACTAGTATCTGAAGAATGTAACAGAATCAAGATGAACTCACATAATGTAATACTAAAATATCATCTACTACTATATAAGATATAGTGATAGGTTGTCATATCATCATTGCCGAGGGATGAGGGTCGGAGGATAGTCAACTTTATCTACGGCTACATAGTTTCTGCCTCGTCAGTCGAATGGCTGCAGGGACTATGTCCTGATCACTATGTCGTACCGTAGATTAATGTAAATGGAGCTGGAGCTGGAGCCAAAATACAGAATCTAATCCCTGGGTACGCCGAAAATACAAAAACAAAGATTGACACACAGTTCTAATTCATATATGTTTTAAGTGTGAGAACGGATGGCTCAGAATACAACACAACCGAAGAGGATACTCTGAGAGATCCATCTGAGTAGGACGTATACTCTGAGAGATCACCTTTACAAGAATGATATCAGTAGTGGGATTGAGTGTTGGAGGAGATACTATCAGAGTATACGTCCAACTCAGATGGGTCTCTCACAATTACTATTTTTTTCTGACAGCATGCTGGATGTGCTCCGTCAATAGATTCTTCCTCCGAGTCAAAACTTTGCCCCGGAGCTCAAGTGGACATCCTTCGTGTAGAGCTCGAGCGAGAGGTTCCTGACAGCATGGTGGTCTCCTTTGTCAAAGGATCCTTCGTGTTATGCATTTATTATATCTTTCTTTATGAACAAAGAGCTTACAAGAGTAGAACATCCAAAACACAACTATATTTGTTACAGCTATGATCTCCTCCTTTTCGTGCGTCACTTCATGTCAGTCTGCAATTTTTGCAGTAACGACCACAAGTTTTATGTTCTTCAACGATATATTTCACATGCTTAATTGCCAAGTGTGGGGACGAATAGCTCAGAACACAACCCAAAATTCATTCTAGCATAAATTAGCGTGAATCGTCTATGTTCTGTACATATGGTGTAGTATATATTTTTATCATATCTAGTATCTGAAGAATGTAACAGAATCAAGATGAACTCACATAATGTAATACTAAGACATCATCTACTATTATATAAGATATAGTGATATGTTGTCATATCATCATTGCCGAGGGATGATGGTCGGAGGACAGTCAACTTTATCTACGGCTACATAGTTTCTGCCTCACCAGTCGAATGGCTGCAGGAACTATGTCGGAGGACAGTCAAGTTCATTAATAGTTATTTGTTTTTCGGTACCAAAACATCCGATACTCCGATCCAAAACCACCGATATTACCGATACCCCCGATGCCGATACTCATAGGGATAGTCCGATACCGATACTGGGACATGCCAAACTGTATCAGTATCGGACAGTATCGGATCGGTATCGGTCAGTATCGGGTATCGGTCAGTATCGGAGCGGGACATGCCAAACTGTACCGGTATCGGTCAGTATCGGTCCGATACCGATTTCGATTCCGATACCGATTCCGATACCCCCTTCCCCTGATTCGATACTCATAGGATTGGTCTGATCCGAAACCACCAATACCCCCTCCCCCTCCCACACACCCCTACCCGACAGCAAAACCCTACCCCACCACCTCTTCCCCCGACAGCAAACACCCACCCCCCTCCCCCTCACCACCCGACAGCAAACCCTAAATCCTACCCCTGCCCCCCGTCCCGCACCCAACACCATCCACCCCCCGTCCCCCTCCCTCCCCCCATCACCGCCGGCCCCCGCGACAGCCGGCCCACCCCTCCTCCCCCCACGCGACAGCCGACCCACCCCCCCACCCGAAACCCTACCCCTTTCCCGAAACCCTAAACCTACCCTGCCCGCCGCCCTCAACAACCTTCCGCCCCCACTCCCTCCCCCCCACCCTGTCGGCCCGAGCGACAGCCGACCCACCCCCCACCAACCCAAAACCCTAAACAGAAAGAGAGAGAGGGAGAGAGAGAGCATACCTGAGAGAGCGATATCCTGTCGGAGAGAGCTTCGCAGGAAAATGGGGTACCCGTCGGAGAGAGCTCGCCGGAGAGAGAGAGGGGGGGAAAAGAAAGAGTTTTTTAGGGGGAATGAAAAATCCTCTCCCCCCCGTCGGTTCAATTTAAGTTAGGTTACAGTATTTAGCGACGGATTACCGACGGATATATCCGTCGGTAGGTAGTCGTTAAATACCTACTAGATTATCGACGGAACGTCCGTCGCCATATATACGCTAATTTAGCGTGCCATTTTTTTACAGATTTTGCCGCCACATTGTTCGACATATTAGTGACAGACATGAATCCGTCGCTAAAGATTCGTCAAATAAGTGATGGATGTGCGACTGATTTTGATGCAAAAAAACTAAAAAAATATCTATTGCTTTCTGACGGTAGCCCGTCACAAGGTAGTCACGAGGCCGTCGCTATGGCTGACGGATAAGTTCTGTCGCTAATCTTCCGTCGCCAAATTGCTGTATTTTAGTAGTGTTGGATTTGATTTAATTTATTATCGAATCTCGCTCTGTTCAATCCTAAATTATTAGACAGGTGTCATGTTGGTTAGGTTGTCTCCAAAACGAATCAATTAACTCGATAATTGGTCGAGTATTCAAGAAGAAACATGATCGAGAAGTATAATACCTCACAATCGGGTTTGTCGGTTGTGTGGTCGGGCTGCGGTGACTTTGTCGTCTCCAGCGGGTTTTCGGTGGTCATGGCGACTGGGAACGTTCGCCTGGGTTAGGTGAGCTTCGAGGAAAGTCACGAATGTCAGGGATTGGTGATGCAGATGGGAGTTCTCGACTGTTTTGATCAATTTTCGTGTATAAATACGCTAGTTGTATTTGGTTTTCTACCCAGATTTAGACCCCCCATTCAACCCAAATTTCTGGTGGATCTTAAAGATATTAGGACAATGCTGATTATGCATAAGATTTAGATGGATCGATCTAAATGTGAATTTGATTCAAATTACCGGACGCTCTCCTTCCTAAGCGCGGATGGCTTCTCTATTGGGGATGGTAAACAGTGCTTTACATTGTTCACCCGAGTATATATATTTATATCTTTACATATGCTTATTTATATGTATAGTTATACACAATAGAAATTTTAAATAACATTATATAATACTGAAATAATTATATTCATATATATTATTATATGGCTCTTTGTATTTATAATAAAAATTTGTTTCTAACAAAACTATTTTAATGATTAGATAAAATGACCAAGTAGTTAATAAATAAATAAATACTTCTAAAATACTATTTCAATAAAAATGGCCACATCTAAAATAAATAATATAAATACTTCTAAAATTTAGGGGGGGTTATATCCCTATATGTATACAGCAGACAGAGATTTAAGGAAGAATCTATAATCTATAATCTCTTTACATATGAGAGATGGAAGAGAAGAATCTCATTGATATATTGCATATGGGTTAGTTAATTAGTTAAGTATCAGTTGATTTGAATAGAGATTTGATTAGGTCAACTATGAGTTGATATAGTTGGATTATAAATGGGACCTAGGATTTGGAAGGTGATAAGGATACGGTTATATATATATATATATATATATATATATAAAATATATATATATATATATATATATATATATATATATGGATTGAATTGAAATTTAGTGGTTGAGATTAAAGGTGTAGACCCCACCACCTTTTTAAGTCATTTAATTTTAACCATGTAATTCCAATCCAACGTGTATAACATAGGTTGGTTTCATAATACAAAACCAACCGGTATATATATATATATATAATATATATATATATATATATATATATATGTGTGTGTGTGTGTGTGTGTGTAGGAACGATATAGTAAAGCGTAATACTCTAGAGGGGAGGGTGAATAGAGCTGGCAGCGGAATAATGCTAATTAAAAAAAATGTTAGCAACACAATCACAGTATATAATCACAGTTGAAATAATGTAAAGGCAGAGTTCAGAAAGCAAACGCAAAGACAGCGATGTATACTGGTATCCCTCTGTTGAGGACTAATCCAGTCGGTAGAACTCTTGCTACCAGTTGAATCCACTATAGAAAAAACCGCAAGTTTTCTTACGAAGTCCTTGCAACTTCTACAACGCGAGCTTTGATACGAAGAACTCGTCCAACTTCAAATGTGAAGAGGTATTCTTCAATCAAGCCTTCTGATTACAATCTCTCAGAAACTTCTAGACCGTAGCGCACTGGCAAATTGACTAGAGGATTGTAACTGGCTTGGGATCTGAAATTGTAAGCTCTAGAAAACTCTTTGGAAGGCAGAAAGCTTTAGATAGAGAGAAGATTGAAAGTGAATGAGTGAATTGAAATAATCGAAATCCTTCTCTATTTATAGGAGTTCCAAAGGCAGACTTCTGTCAGAATTCGGGCAGAACTCTATGAGCAAATCTCGGTCAAATCCGCAACTGCAGGAGGACCAAGTTCCAGAGAATTCAAAAATCAAACGGCCACCAACCGAACTCTGGCCGAACTCTGGCTGAGTTCTGTCAGGGTTAGGTTAGGGTTTTAAAAAATAGGTTTTGGTGATTTTTGATTTATGTTTTCTCACTATTTGTTACTTTTGCATTGATTGCGGGGGAGCCTTCTGCATTTAATGCGGGGGAGCCTTCTCTTGTGCAATTATTTTGCTAAGTGACAAAGGGGGAGAAAATTGAAGATCTAACATTTTTTTTGAGTTATATACAGGACATGAACAATTCACGTTTTGATTCTTTTTGAACAAGCTTAATGTTATATCATTCATAGTTTGTCAATTATCAAAATGGGGGAGATTGTTGGCCCATTGGTCATATGGTCAACCTGATTTTAATAATTGATCAAAACTCTGTCTGGATATACGAAGCTGGTTGGGACATCTCAGCTTCTTGGACATAAGCAAGATTGGATATTCACTCCGTTCAAGACTGAAGATCTGTTTGCCTACTTGAGTCTGTATTTCCTATGCAATATAATTTTCACTTTATTTGAGTCTAGGAATACGTTGTACACCGAGTCGTACTGGCAAATAGGCTATCCCCAAAATAGTTCAAAATGTTTTTAAAATGACCTGTCAAAAAGGTTTTTAAAAAGGTTTTCAAAAAGGTTTTCAAAAATCACCAAAACCTATTTTTTAAAACCCTAACCTAACCCTGACAGAACTCGGCCAGAGTTCGGCCAGAGTTCGGCCAAAGTTCGGTTGGTGGCCGTTTGATTTTTGAATTCTCTGGAACTTGTTCCTCCTGCAGTTGCGGATTTGACCGAGATTTGCTCATAGAGTTCTGCCCGAATTCTGCCCGAATTCTGACAGAAGTTTGCCTTTGGAACTCCTATAAATAGAGAAGGATTTCGATCATTTCAATTCACTCATTCACTTTCAATCTTCTCTCTATCTAAAGCTTTCTGCCTTCCAAAGAGTTTTCTAGAGCTTACAATTTCAGATCCCAAGCCAGTTACAATCCTCTAGTCAATTTGCCAGTGCGCTACGGTCTAGAAGTTTCTGAGAGATTGTAATCAGAAGGCTTGATTGAAGAATACCTCTTCACATTTGAAGTTGGACGAGTTCTTCGTATCAAAGCTCGCGTTGTAGAAGTTGCAAGGACTTCGTAAGAAAACTTGCAGTTTTTTCTATAGTGGATTCAACTGGTAGCAAGAGTTCTACTGACTGGATTAGTCCTCAACAGAGGGATACCAGTATACATCGCTGTCTTTGCGTTTGCTTTCTGAACTCTGCCTTTACATTATTTCAACTGTGATTATATACTGTGATTGTGTTGCTAAGTGACAAAAGGGGAGAAAATTTAAGATCTAACATTTTTTTTGAGTTATATACAGGACATGAACAATTCACGTTTTGATTCTTTTTTGGGGATAGCCTATTTGCCAGTACGACTCGGTGTACAACGTATTCCTAGACTCAAATAAAGTAAAAATTACATTGCATAGGAAATACAGACTCAAGTAGGCAAACAGATCTTCAGTCTTGAACGGAGTGAATATCCAATCTTGCTTATGTCCAAGAAGCTGAGATGTCCCAACTAGCTTCGTACATCCAGACAGAGTTTTGATCAATTATTAAAATCAGGTTGACCATATGACCAATGGGCCAACAATATATATATATATATAATATAATATAATATAATATAATATATATATATATATATATATATATATATTTTATATATATATATATATATATATATACATATACATAAAATAAAAAAAAATATATATATATATATATAGAAGCATGGAATTTCACAACCAAGAAAGCCCATGCGCCAGAACTCGGACAGAACACTTCACAGCAAAGTCAATAAGTATAGACATTTGAAGAAGGACTTTTTATTTATATACAAAAGTCTATTACATGTCTAGAAAAGGTTGTACAAAGGAGAATTTCTACAAAGGAAAGATCCTAAGTCTACAGCCAGCAGCCACCATGCGCCTCCAGATAGGCGCAGCAGTCACCATACGCCGCCAATTAGGCGCAGCAGATACCATGCGCCTCCAACCAGGTACATCCTACCATCTCCTCAGCAGCTCAGTTATGTGCATCCAGCTCAGTTATGTGCATCCCTTCAGCAGCCCAGTTATATGCCACTCTTCCAGCCAGGCTCACCTGGCCAAGCAGGATGAGGGTGGCAATTAACCCCCCATCCAGAGAAAGAGCCTCAAAAGCCAAAGGAAGACGGTCAGGGCACCGCCATTCCGATCTACGGCTCTTCCGGAATAACGGAGACGAGGCCCGAACATCCCTATCTTTGGATGCAACAGGCACCTTCCGCCTGCCTCGGAAGCCTTCGACTCCGTCTTTTGGATGTAACAGTCACCTTCAAGTGCATCAACGACGACATGGCATCTCATCTTCACCCTCGGGAACACTTCGTCAACAGAATACACCAGAATACCCAAGTTCATGTTGGAGGTACGTGAGAGAGCGAGAAGCAAACCTTCTCTCCATGCCACTATTTATAGGCCGGGCAGATCAAACCCATGCGCCAAGTGGATGGCTCTCCGAATTCCTTGCAATGAACTCACATTAAATGGATGAACAAGACGCCTCGACTTCAGCCAAACGGCTATTTAAAAGCACTCGAGAAGCGAAATAGCCGCATCATTAAAGACGTGTCGGATGCGCCAGCTGGAAAGCGTATCATACCCCTTCAAACACCAAGCGCCTCCCACAGATGCGCCCTGTACCGAGCGCATCACAGAGGATGCGCCCCCATACGTCCCCATACGCCTAGTGGAACGTCAACCAACGCGCCTACTCAGCTGTCCATCGAATGTCACCAACATTAAATGCTGAACTGACAGAGTTGGAAGCACACCTCCCCAAGTCTGAACGGTTGACAGCTTTTGTAGAAAATGAAGCGTCCACAATGTCAGCATCATCATGACTCTATCCTGACGGCTACTGCCACGTGGCTACCCAACCATCCGCATGCGCCTCAAAACCCATGCGCCTCAGACCCTTCACTGATCCCTAAAGACAGAAGAAGAGTCTCCAGTTGAAGCTTTGCATGCGCCTCAAAAGCCATGCACCCCAGACTGATCTCTGATCCCGAAAGACAGAAGAAAAGTCGCTCGCATGCGCCTCAAAAGCCATGCGCCCAGAACGGTTCGTGACTCCTAAAGGTCACGAGCCAAAATCTCATCATGCGCCCAATCCAAGGTGCATTCCACCAAATCATTCCCCCATCAGATCCGAGATCTCCGAGCCATGAGTCGACGACACGTGTCCTTTGACTCAACTCATCCAAGATTTCAGCAACAGAAAGATCTTCTCCTCTGCTACGTGCCGGCTCACAACAGTAGTATGAAGAATTCAACCCCTCAAGTAGGACACATCATCCATGCGCCTCCATCAGCAATCTCCACGTGGCGTCCCCACGTACCGGCACATCCTACATATGTGCACATGAGCAGCCAACCTGCCCAGCTATAAATAGAGGGATCATTTCCTTCTTCCACACACACATACGTACAACGTACAGAATCCACAGCGAACATACAGAGAATCACCAGAGAGGCAGAGACAGACACTCAACGTCTTCCTCCTCTCGGCAAGCTCCAGCACCCAGAGCAATCTACACCTTCAGAGAACCGATAACCGTCGTCAGCCCGTCAATGGAGTCAACGCATTACCACTCGCTCCATTGGCACTAAGGACCCAGATTAAACAAAAGTGTACTCCTAGGACTACATCTAAGTCCTATATTGTAACACTGTTCTGTTTGTGTTAAAGTTTTCAATCAAACAATTTTAATGGCAAACAAGCTGGCGACTCTGCTGGGGACCACTTTCTCCTCTTCCGAGAAAGTCGTATCACAGGCCGACGACGTGAAGGTGGGCTCCTCCCACAAGACGCTGGTCGTGCGCCTCAATCAACAGGCGTACGAGAAGTTCATTTCTGAAGGAAGTACGAGTCCTTCGAAGCAGCTGCCGAAGCCGAAGAAGACCCGTCGTATCTGGGTGCGCAAGGTCGACACCTCGGGCACCATTATTGAAGGGAATGCGCCAATCCAGCCCTCCCTTCCTGCTGACGTTCTCAGCAACCAAGGTGCGCCCGCTGATGCAGCGCATCTCTCGGGGAAGCGTACGGCTGACCACGTTCCCCAGCCATCTCCCTCTCAGGCGAGGAAGATACGTCGACAGAGCAGGGGCGCAGCCAATGCCCCGTGCATCACCTCTGATGCGCCACAAAAAGTCTCTGTCTTTGACAGACTCACTCGCTGTAATGGCGAGGAGAATTTGGATGCTGAGTTCTATGCACCCCAACGGGCTAGTACAAAGAAATCCAAGGCGGCATGGGCCATGCGCCACAAACGTGCTATGCCAGTAGCAGGCCAAAGGCATACGCTCACAATCACGTGCGCTGCCGATGGCAAGCTGTACAAGGTCGAATCAGGTGCCTCTCCACCAAAAACGAGTCGACCTTCAAAGTCCTCATCTTACTTGGGCGCATCTACTGCGTGCACAACCAAGTCGAGTGAGGCAAATTCAGTGGTCTTGAACTCCCGTGCCTCCTCTGGTTGTGCGTTTGAGGTCCGTTCAAGTCACTTCAAATGTTGTGGTTCTCCTACTACTGATCGTGATGCCTGCTTGGTATTAGATCAGGGGGCGCAGCACTCACCTGACCACCCCGGCATTTGGCCTTGCCATGCGCCTGAAGGGGGTGTGAAGGAAGCACTCTCCTCCAACGACCTGCGTAACGTGATCACTCACAAGCGCCGGTCAGGAGAGTCGACCAACAGGCACGATGCGCGCCTCTCACGGGGCATACTTGTGCGGTGGTCACCATCAACTGCTGTTGTAAGGCAGCAGTACCACCAAGACAGTCAGTCTTCCAGCGGCTGCAATCATCGACACCCCTCCGACATCGCCTCGGGATGAAGGTGTCAACAGAAGAGGAGCCAAGGGTTGCTTCATGCAACGTGATCTCCAACTCCTCGTCAGTCCGGAAGACGACTGGCAATTCCTCGTCTTCATCCAAAAGCCAGCCGAGGAAAACTAAGGCAGCTGTCTCGACCTCTGGAGTGTTCGAAGGCACTCGGTCGAGGAAGAAGTTTTTGGAGGAAGCTGGGGGTAGTCAGACCCTTGTTGAGCCTCCTTCCGAAGACGAAGATGTCCAAAGCACAGCTGCGACGGATCTTCATCCTCGAGGCGAAGTCAGCCTCCCAGAAGCCCCTCAAAACGAGGATGTCCCCCAGGACATGGCTGGGGGTAGAAACGAAGAGGCCCTTCAAGACGGAGCTGAGGGCAATCAGGCCCTTGCAGATGCGCCCGTCGAGAATGACCTCCAGAATGTGGCTGGGGTGGCCAAGGTGGAACACCAGGAGAGATGACTCCCCCACATGAAAGTGAGGTCGAGAGCGAAGCCTCAACCAATCCATCCACTCCCGGCCGTGTCATGACAGTATACATGACTGGGGATGATTCCGAGTCTGATGCGCCGCCGCAGGACATTGTCCAGCGCATAGACTCATTAGAGGGAGGACTCAAAACCCTCTCTGCCTCTATGCAAGCACTGACTCAAGCAGTATTTGATATTCGGTCGGCCTTGACCAGAACACCTTCAACCGGTCCCGACCCAGGAGCCAATGGGGAGTCGAGTGTACCCCTTCAACGGGCACCCTCAGACACAGAAGTACCCCGAACGTCGGAGCCCTCAAACGCTCCACTCCAGAATGTACCACCTTTCCCGACTCCTAGCTCCACGGAGGATGTGGTCGAAATGATCAAGGACTTGCGGGAGCGCTTCGAGTCCAAAAACAGGCAAGAGGAGCGCCAGAAGATGGGCATTCCCCAGCCTTATCCCCTCGAGTGGAACAAGGTGGTTTATCCTCCAAAGTATAAACTACAAACACTCACGCCGTACGACGGGAAGGACTCTCTGCGTCGGTACCTGACATATTTCCAGTCACAGACGGGGCATCTTCCAAAGGAGGAAGCGCTCCTCACCAACATCTTTGTTGGGGCCCTAAAAGGGGTGGCGTATGACTGGTACTGCAGCCTCCCCGGCAATTCTATATCGTCCTTCGACGACTTGATGCGCCTCTTCCTCGATCGCTTCTACGACAGCGGGAAGGACATGACGATGGCATCTCTCATAGAGATACGCCAGAAGGAGAAAGAAACGGTTCGGGTGTTCATCGAACGCTTCCGACAGGCCTGCTTCAAGCTACCTCCGGGCATGCCAGAACATGCGCTCCTCTCCTCTTGCAGCATGAACATGCTGCCTGCAGTGAAGCTCTGGCTCAACTCTACTCCCCCTTCCGACTGGAGCTCCCTGATCATCGAAGCTGAAGCCGCAGAAAAGAAGGCGGCCAATGCACATCTTCTGGGTGTCAGCTTCCCCGCCTTTGATGATAAGGGGAAAAGGTCCGCAGCCAACAACTCCGGACGAGAAGCAAAGGGGAAACAGGCATTGACTGTTAATGCCTCGAAAGGCGCATCTGTGCCTACTCAGAAGCCTCCACTGGCACCGAGACCCAAGGAGTTGTATTCATTCAATGACGAAGACACCCTACAACTCTTCGAAATACTGAAGCAGGGTGACAAGATCAAGCTCCCGGACCCAAAGCGGCCCGATGAAGTCGGGAAAGTGGACAACCCGAGGTACTGTCACTACCATCGGTTTATCGGACACTCGACCAAGGACTGCTACGTCCTCAAGAATTATATCCAGCGCATGATCAATGCCGATGTAATCTCCGTCGACTATGAAGAGAAGACAGTATCAGCCAATGTAGTGTCACTTCAGTTCGGCACCTTGCCGCCGACCACCACACAAGATGGCGTCGTCCCCATCCCTAAGGCGACAATGGAGGTGGTTAACTTGCCACCTACCCGTGACAATGCGAGTGGACTCATCCCACTCACCACATCTCGAGGAGAGGTCCTCTGGGTTCACCCCGACCTCGTCTCCGAGGTGACTCAACCGGAGGTACGCTCTACCTCTAAATCAAAAGGCAGGAAGATCAAGTGTTGCCGCACGGTCTCTTCCTCAACGGAAGAGGCACTTCCAGTGCAGACGCGTGCACAACAGAACGCCCAGCCCGACAAAGCTGCCATCGAGGTGGTGCCTCCTGGCACCATCCCTGGGGAGGGCCCATCTAAACCCTCAGCAGCCAATAAGCAGAAGCAGGTGGAGGCTCGTTTTGATAGACCTCTACGGAAGGAGAATGCTTCGGGGCTAGCCAAGCCCCACAACTTTGACATACTGGCACAACTGGCCAGTACTCCTGCACACCTGTCTTTGTTTGAGCTCCTGCATCTTTTCAAAGACTCCCGAGAAGCTCTCTCCGAAGCTCTGAAGGACGCTGAATCCTTTCTCAGTCAGGTCAAGCAGCCTGAAGACCTCCCAACTACTTGTGCGCACTGTCATTGTGCGGATGAAGTTATCCCAAATATAACTTTCACCCAACAAGACATGCTGCTCAAGCACCATCGACATAACCGACCGCTGTATTATACAGGGTACATCGGTTCAGTCAAGGTGAGCCGGATTCAGATCGATCCGGGGTCTTTCCTCAGCATCATCCCGAAGGCACTGCTATCAAAACTGGGGATCCCAATGTACCGGCTGGCGCCCTCCAACACAACCATCAGTGGCTTCAACGCTAGCAAAAGCGAGCCACTGGGCAAGATCCGACTGAAGTGTCACATCGGCAACCTCAAAACTGAGGTGACTTGTTATGTGGTGGATGCCGAGGTCAACTACAACATCCTGCTCGGCCGACCATGGCTATATGAGTACATGGTGGTGCCTTCCACGCTCCACCAATGTATGAAATATGTATCCACCAACGGCGTCATCCGGACGGAGTTCGCAGACATCGATCCTTTCAAAGGGATTGAAGCCTACTTCACCGATTCCGACTTGTACAAGCCACTTGACGAGGAGGAAGCCAACGATGCTGATGATGAGGCAGAGACGGCAACTGAGCCGGACACGGAGCCTGAGATGACTCCAGACGCCCCTTTGAAGATCCGACTGAAGGGCAAACCACCCCAGAAGGTGCCTCCAATGAGCATCAAACTATCAGGGAAAGCTCCGACTCCTGAGGCTCCCCTGAAGATACGCCTCAAGGGAAAGCCGCCTCAAACATCGGCTCCCCTGGTGGCAAAATTACAAAGGAAGGCACCAGGAGGCGTAGTTGAGGCACCTCTGAAGGTGCGTCTTAAGGGCAAGCCCCCGCAGTCATCCAAGATGCCAGAGAGGGCTCACATGACCCTCTCAGACCCCAAAGACAAAGCTGTGGTGGATTCTCCTGATCCGACCCCAGTGCTTACAGATGAGGAGCTTGGCGAATATATCTCTGCTGATGTAGATGCACCCTCCTTAGACAATGTAATCCCACGGGATAAGATCTCGTATTTTATCAATAATAGAGTGTCTTTTAATTATTCTTGTCTTCCGTACTAGAATGCCATGTATATATTAGATAACGCTCTACGGTCGTTGCAAACACAAATAACGACCGTCCATCATGTAAATCGAGTAGTCCCGTCTCAAGGAGTATGTTTCATAGCCCCTCCACGAAGCCGAGACGAAGGATCCATCATTTTGGGCAAAGTCGAGCGTCATCAAGACCTCCCGCCACTCGAGCCAGAACCTGATACCGGCAGAGTACAAGTCTATCGGTACATGGATACGCAAAGCACATCATCCAAAAGATGGGCTACGACCTAAAAAGCAACAAAGGCCTAAACAACGGCAAGGGTCGATGTCTCCCTCTCCGGCTTCTGACACCTAAGGGAAAGCCGCAGGACTACTACAATCGGACTCGGCGGGGGGTAGGCTATGTCACGCCGCCAGCAACTCCAGAGAGTTCAGACGCAGAAGACGTAGAACATTCCCACTCGTCCGAAGCATCGACTTGGGATTCCGATACCAGTATCGGATCAGTCTTCAGGAAAGTGCTGTCAGCTAACATGACGTCAGCACAACCTCAAAAAGGTGAAGGCGAAGACCAAGCGCCGGAACCCTTCAAAGAAGAACCCTGGGCTCAACGCCTAGGAGAACAATGGGAGTCTCGTTTTGAGTTACGTGAACCTCCCATCGAAGACGAAGTCGAGCAGATCGACCTTGGGGACGGATCTTCTTCCAAACCCATCTTCATCAGCAAAAGCCTAGAAAGAGAAGACCGAGAGTCTCTAATCCAGCTGGCTAAAGAGTATATCGACGTCTTTGCCTGGAGCTACGAAGACATGTCGGGACTCGATCCACAGATCGTAATGCATAGGTTGAACATCTTACCTGATGCCAAACCTATCAAACAACAACAGCAACGTTTCCGTCCGGACATTATGAATGCCATCGATCAGGAGGTGGACAAACTCTTGACCAGCGGCTTCATCCGTGAGGAACAGTACCCAGATTGGGTAGCCAACGTCGTACCTGTCACCAAGAAGAATGGGAAGATACGAGTCTGTATCGACTTCAGGGACCTCAACTCTGCTTGCCCGAAGGACGAATTCCTGCTTCCAATCACCGATGTGATGATCGACAACACATGTGGCTTTAAACGCATGTCCTTCATGGACGGGTATTCAGGCTATAATCAAATCAAGATGTTCCCCGATGACGTAAAACACACGTCATTCAGGACTCCGAATGGTGTTTTCTGCTACACAGTAATGCCTTTCGGCTTGAAGAACGCCGGTACAACATACCAACGAGCTATGAGCACTATCTTCCGTCAACATCTTCGCAAGACAGTCGAATGCTATGTTGACGACATCGCAATCGAGAGCCGCCTCAAAGGAGATCACCTACAGGATCTGAAGACAGTCTTCGATCTCATACGGGCACATCAACTCAAAATGAACCCCGCTAAATCCTTTCTGGGGGTTTCTAGCGGCAAATTCTTGGGCTTTGTCATTACGGCGAAAGGCATTCATGTCGATCCTGAGAAGACCAAAGCCATCCTCAACATGGACCCTCCGAAGAATCTTCGAGAACTTCGGGGCTTACAGGGACGTCTGGCATACATCCGGAGGTTCATATTAAACCTCTCCGGTAAATGTCAACCCTTTACTCAGCTCATAAAGAAGGGAGTCTCTTATGTCTGGACAGAGGAGTGCCAAAAGGCTTTCAACGACATCAAAGCCTACTTGACGAGCCCACCAGTCCTGGTGGCACCTGTCGCCGGCAAACCATTTCTCCTCTACGTCCGTGCCATGGATCATTCCCTTGGCGCTCTGCTGGCTCAAAACAGCGATACAGGCTATGAGCAAGCAATCTACTACCTCAGTCGAACGCTCATCGGGGCCGAACACCAGTACAACCCCATTGAAAAGGAGTGCTTGGCTTTGGTGTTTGTCATCCAGAAGACTCGTCATTATGTCTCGGGCCAGACAATTCATGTTATTTCCCGAGTCAATCCGCTCAGAGTCCTCATAACGAAGCCAGGATCATTGAACTCCCGGCTAGCCACATGGGCGATCTTGCTAACACCGTATAATATGGTGTTTGTCCCGCAAAAAGCTGTTAAAGGTCCAGCTCTAGCTGACTTTTTAGCTGCACACCCCATCCCAGAATCCTCAAAACTTTATGAAGACATCCCGGATGAGGTCCAAGAATCCAACGTCATCGAAGGAAGCTCCGTTTGGCGGATGTTTTTCGATGGCGCTTCAAGAACAGGCCCCAAAGGCCAAATCATCGCAGGAGTGGGGGTAGTCTCAGTCTCCCCCGATCAGTTGGACATCCAGCGGGCTTACTCCCTTTCGGAGCCGTGCTCCAACAATGTTGCCGAGTACAACGCACTCATTATGGGACTCCAACTCGCACAACAGCTGGGGGTGGACCATCTGGAAGCCTACGGTGACTCAAAACTCGTCGTGAACCAGATTCGGGGGCAATACGAGGTTAGCCATGAAGATCTGATCCCTTACCACGAAGTTGCATTGAATATCATCTCAACCTTCACTGGGTTCTTCATCGAACATGTACCCCGTCTACAAAACTTGGAGGCCGACGCTCTGGCTGGCCTCGCAGCCTCATTGGCAGCGCCCCTTGGGACTCAACACTATGTCACGGTAACTGGCCGAGACTTGGTTTGTCCTAGAAACAATCTATGCTTGCGAATGGCTCACGCCATGCCGACGAACACTGATGTTAATGTCCGAGACTGGAGGTTCCCGTTCGTCGACTTCGCTGTCTACGAAATCCTTCCAGAGGACCCAAAGGAAGCCGTCTCAGTCAGGAGACGCTCTCTTCGATTCTATTATGATACAGCTACCAAAATGCTGTACCGACGCTCCTTCGATGGACTCCTCCTTCGATGCATGTCCAACGAAGAAGCAGCCGAAGCTCTTCGAGAAGCTCATGACGGAACTTGCGGAGCTCATCAACCCGGTCCTAAGTTGCAGGATCGACTGCGACGTATGGGCTACTACTGGCCAACCATGGCCGCCGACGCTGTTGAATATGCTAAAAAGTGTCACGCATGCCAACTTCATGCAGACTTCATACATACACCGTCTGAACCACTACATCCTACAGTCGCCTCCTGGCCCTTTGAAGCCTGGGGCATGGACATTGTGGGACCAATCACCCCTCCTTCATCAAGAGGACACCGCTTCATCCTGGCCATCACCGATTACTTCTCCAAATGGGCATAGGCAGTCCCATTGGCGGAAGTAAAGAGCTCCAGGGTGGTCAGCTTTATCAAACACCACGTTATCTACCGCTTCGGAGTACCCCGGAGGATCATCCACGATAATGCTCCTCAGTTCATCAGCCATGTTTTCAGCAAATTCTGTGACAAGAATCGTATTCAAAACGTGGCATCAACCGCCTACAATCCGGCAGCAAACGGGTTGGCCGAGGCGTTCAACAAGACTATCGTTAGGCTGCTCAAAAAAGTCGTATCATCCAACAAACGCGATTGGGACGAAAAGCTTGGCGAATGCCTTTGGGCCTACCGTACAACGGTACGGACCCCAACAGGCAACACACCATTCTCCCTGGTCTACGGGAGCGAAGCGGTACTGCCTCTTGAGATCCAGATACCCTCACTCCGCGTAGCAATAACAAACAAACCCACAGAAGAGGACAATCAACGTCGTCGTCTGCGGGAGCTGGAGGCACTCGATGAGAAGCGTCTCCTGGCACAACAACGCATCGAACTCTACCAAGCCCGTATATCACAGGCTTTCAACAAGAAGGTCAAACATAGGACTTTCCAAGTTGGCGACCTGGTTCTAGCAGTCAGAAGGCCAATAGTGTTAACTCACAAGACACCAGGAAAGTTCGAGCCCAAGTAGGAAGGACCTTTCATCATTGAGACGGTATACTCAAACGGTGCTTACCGCCTCGTCAAACCCAATGGGGACTTGTTCATGATGTCCATCAACGACAAGTTCCTGAAGAAGTACTACTCTTGACATCTTTCAAATATGTGCTTCTACAAGGGGATCTATGGACCCGATCATCAGGATTCACAGACAATTTCCTTTCAACAAAACCATACGCTTCCGGAACCCAACTGTTCCGTGGCATCCTTCAGTAGAAAGACAACCACGTCCACATCACCTCTGAGTTGTTCCTCTACACCCTACAAAGCAGAATCTTATACTACGTAAGCCGACGCTACCCTTCATGTTTACCACGTCCATATTACCTCTGAGTAAACATCTCGTACAAACAACCCCTGCGTTGTCGTACATTGATCGCAGAACTTCCGCGTCCACATCACCTCTGAGTTGTTCAGCGTATCCCCCAGGATCATTCCTACCACGTCCATAATACCTCTGAGTAGGAAGATTCTATCATTTTGAACCCAATGATTTCCATGTCCACATCACCTCTGAGCAAACATGTTGGTTCTTTCAAACTTATTATCTATACCTAAAAACCAAGGTGCGCAAAAGATAATAGGTCCACACAAATCATCAAGTTCATAATAACAAAAATGAACACATCACAAAAAAGGTTGTGTGCTTCTTTATTTTCTAAAAAAAAGAGTACAGAACTACACTATCCCCTAGCAAGGGTTGCAAAAGAACATAAAAAAAGAAGAAGCTACAGTCCCTGAACCTCTCCAGGGTGGGCTGAGAGCTCTCTGACTCGACGTCTTAAGTCGACTGTACGGGTCTCCACAGTCGCCAGGACTCGACGCTCAGCTTCTTGACGCATCAATTCAACAGCCTCAGCGGAAGTTTCGCTCTCATGCTTCTCATCAAGCTGTTGTCGCTGCTGAGCCAAGGCAAGAGTCCGCTGAGTAAAAGTTGCTTCCTCCTGCTTGAATGCTACGTGTTCAGCCCGGACACGTTCGGCATCTAACTAGAGTCGGGCCCGTTGGTCCTCAAGGCGGCGCATCTGGGTGTTGATCTCTGCGATGTTAGCATCCAATGCAGCTCGTATTTCCATCGTCTTCTTCATGGACTGAGACAACTGCTCTACCGCAGCCTCAGTCTCAGCCACCTCGCGCTCCCAAATGCCTACAGTGGCCTGGTAGGAAGACTCGATCTCGGCAATCAACTTCCCCTTCTCCGTATCTATCAGGACGGAGAGGTCATTTTGCTGGATGCGCTGAAGTTCTGCAAGCCGCTCGTCCAGCTCGATCACCGAAGCCTCCAGAATTTCGGCCATATGGTCGTGGCCTTAGTGAACGCGGATCAGCTCGATACAGGGCATTGCCAGAGTTCTTGCCGTCGCAAAGCTCCCGTTGGCATCCATCACCGCAGATACACCCCTCTGCAGCATTTTGTACACCCCCTCGACGAGGAATTTCACGTATTCGTCTGCGTCCGCCAGTACCTGCGACGTCATAGCAGGAGTTGGAGGAGCTACCACAGTTAGCGAACCGGAAGAAGATCCGCCAACCTCAACCTGCGAGGCTTGAACCTCGGCATTAATAGGCTCTTCATCAACAGGGGCTGGACTGCTAGCCCGAGGAGCCGAAGGAACAGAGGAAGTCGGCATAGGCGTCGAGATAGTACCCCAAGTAGAAGGAGTAACAGAGGGTTCCACACCCTTGCCCTTCTCAAGCCCGGAGGAACCACCGACGTCAATGGCCACCTCTTCCACCCCCAACGTCCTATCAGCGACCGGTACCTCCCCCGGCAGAATGGGGAGATCAACACTCATCTCCTGGCCCGCCCCGGGAGACAGGACCGGCAGAAGGATCTCATCCTTCTCAAGTCCCTCTATAGGGACAGAATCTGTCGCTACCTCCTGATCGGTAGCCACCTCAACTTCCACGGTTGAAGCTGGGGTAGGACTCGGCAATGATATAGCCGACCTCCCCTCATCATGACAAGGAGGGGAATCAACCCTCTCCTCTGTCCCAACCATATCTGTTGCCCCCGCAACAGACTCTTGCAGCTCTGGAGCAACGTCATCCGAAGGCGACAAACTCCAATCTACCTCATCATCAGGATGCCTCGAGTCCGTAGGACCCTCAACATCCAAGGCCTCCACGGCAGATTGTACCTTCCTGGAATTTGTTGCAACCTCAAAGACAGGAGATACTAAAACCTCCGCAGGAACGTCTTCGGGATCCTCCTCCACGGGAGACATTATCATCGGTGGAATGCGTTCATCAGAAGAACCTGCCACCTCCTTCGGTTTACTAGCACCCAGTTTTGAAATACGGGACTTCTTCTTCGACTGCAAGAAGAAAAGCATAAGTCACCACAATGACAAAATGAATTAGAATTACGGAGCACTCCTTACCTTAGCAGGAACTGATCCCGTTGGCGTTACGAGTGGCACTTCAGTAACCTTTGAAGTCGACGTCTTTCTCGACCTTTTCGGTACAGAAGAACCAGCTTCTGTGTCAGCCCGCCTCTTTCCAATAGACGGATCTCTCACCGGTGCTGTAGCAGCAGCCCGATATCCCGCCAATTCTGGTGGACGATATGATCGGGCTGCCATCAACATATTCGCCGTGGCCTCCAGCTGAGTTCCAATGATGAAACTAGTCTTCCTGTCATAACCAGGAGACGTAGCATTCATAATACAATACAGCTTGGCGGCCGGATATAGGATCTGCGGCCGAGGGTTGCGGACTGGTGTAGTAAAATTAACGCTAGTGCATCCAGCGTTATAATACTGCCAGCCCCGGGCTCCATCCAGCAAACTCCCGATGAAGCCTAGACTGCTACTGGGATTCCGCAACATCAGCTGGGTATAGCCAAATTGACGAGCAAATCGGCTTGGCAGATATGGCTCCAGATAACATCTATTCTGGTTGCGGTAGACCAGGTGAGAAGGCCGGATACTTTACAACCAACGAAAACTCCATTTCGGTAAAGTGACCGCATCTTCGCCAGAGTCAACTAAATCTTGGTCGACCTCGAAATCTTTGAAGATCGGGCCAACCTTGACAATCTCCCACCCCTGAAGGTAGGACAAGACTCTCCTGCAAACGGGGACGCCAGTGTATAACCACTTCCTCTTGTAGAAGCGACGGATAAAGGCATCCCCTTCAACATGATCCTCCTCCGGACCGGGACTCATCACGTTCGGATGATGCAAAATCAGCCATCCCATAAGATAATGGAAAGGCAGCTCGGCCCAGGGAAAGTTGTCATTGTTACCTTTCTCGTGGATCACATCATCAGCAAAAGACCTCAAACCGTACAACAGGTTGCACACCATCGCGGAAAGGAGAGCTAAAGGTCGTCCGAAGGCCAACTTTACGGCAGGTAAAATGAGGTTCCGATGTACCCTCTCTACGGCACCGGATCTGCCCGCAAACACGCAATTCCGGAGCCATATCATCAAGTAGGCCGTCAACACCGCCTTAGATGACATCCGGTGCGCACAGTGCCAGAAGCAGCTATACACATTATCACCATCCTCATTGGAACGAGGAGTCCTATCGTCCAGCCGACTTATTTCAGAAGTCACTTTCGCAGGTTTCAGCCCTTGCGGAGTTGTAAACCGAATCCTCGAAGGATCCCCCAAATCCTGCTTAAAGACATAGTCCCTCCAAGCAGTCACATGAGGCTGGGTCTTGCCCTTATCCCTCCGGTGCATCAGATAATGGTGGCTCGTCACCTCTTTGAATACAGCCATCATCTCCGGGTCCTTATCCTCCAGAACCTGGATTTCCTCATTTGACGGGAAATATTCCTCGTACGGCTCCGAGCCCCAAGGAAGCTTAGACACTTCATACATCTCATGGAGAGCCAACCCCAACTCTCCTACCGGAGTGAAAAAGCTGCCAGTATGGGCATTGAATAATTCCAAAAGCGCAAGGAACATAGGCTTATTGAGATCCACGCCTGCCTGCGTAGCCCGAATGGCGGCTGTCAGCCCGATCTCCTTAAGCTCAACTTTGAACCTTGAAAGCACCCAAGTGGTCAACTCGTCCCACCTCGAAATGTAGTGACACCAACCTTCGACTCTAAAGCCACCTGTCGGATACATGACCTTCGCTGTCAGCATCCGATTTGCAAAGGTCGGGGCACTGAAGGGAAACGTATCGCTTGGGACTTCACTGTAGAGGCTCCCGGGACGCAAGGCTCGGTAACTGAACGAGGAACCGGCTCGTGAAGCAGCCAAGGTATCTCGCTGGTTCGAGGTGGCGTCGATCGAAAGGGTACCTCCCAAGGCCCCTCCTTGAGAAGGAGTAAGTTCCCAACCCATCCTTCTCTTCGAAGCTAAACGATAAAAGGCCGTCAGCGGCAACTGGCGGTCAACCTGCCGTATGTATAGAACCATGCCTTTGGCAGAAAAGAACCAGTCTTCTTTGATCTTCAGTATCTTCGCTTCAGAAGAGACTAGTCGGTCGCCAAACAGAAAGGCAGGTTTTAAGAAAGTCACAACTTCAGATTCAGCAGACTTCAGTTTACCACTCTCTATCATACTCTAGAGGAAAAGCGGCAACTGGTTCTGGATTTACAGCATTCTCTCCCGGGGTTGGTTCTGTAAGATAGCATCCTTTGCAGGGTTGATCACCGCCTTATCAAAATCAACTCCCATTTGGCAAAGAGAAGCGTCCAGGAGGACCTCATTCAACAAAGGGATCGTCATCGACACTGGCACAACAAAAGTGGAAGTCAGGCAAAAAGACAAAAGGTGTTAAATAGATTGACGCATCGTCAGGGTGTAAGCCCATACGCGTCAGCATTGGAGCTTCGGCGCATCATCAGGGCGTAAACCCATGCGCGTCAGCATTGAAGCTTCGGCACATCATCAAGGCGTGAGCCCATGCGCGTCAGCGAAGGCTTCGGCTCATCATCAGGGTATAAAACCCATGCGTGTCAGCAATTAAACCTCGGTGCATAATAAAGGCCTAAACCTATGCACGTCGGCGGGATAAAACCTCGGCGTATCATCAGGACAGAAGTCCATACGCGTTGGCAGTTTTGAGTTAGGCCACAGTATGGCCCAAAACTTGTATGAAAGAGACGATACCCACCCGATACCTCGGGACGAACGTCGGCTGGAGTCGCAAGGGTGATAGGTGCATCCTCGTCGACGAACTCCTTCACTTTCTCCTTCCCCTTGCCAGCACCGCCACGAGGGGTCTTGGGAGCCATTCTCTCAAAGAGGAAAAAGTTAGGATTTTTGAAGAAGAACTCTAAAGAAGGCAAAGGCACAGAGCAGAAGAACTCTCTCTCTCTCCATCTCTCGCCTATTTATAGGCCGTGGTCGCACGCGTGAACCGATGACGAGTGATCTCAGCCGTCGCCTCGGGTCCTGTGAAGATAACAGCAGATAAAACCAAAAGATCATCATTAATCTTTTCGGTCACCAAGGCATCATCATATACATTAACTGAGAGGAGCATGCGCCCGAACAGGCATGCGCCCAACCATCATGCGCCCTGACCTCCATGCTTCTTGTTCAAAGTATTCCAAAACTTATTCAAAAGTTTTAAAAACTTTGAAGGGGGTCTCGTAGAAGCATGGAATTTCACAACCAAGAAAGCCCATGCGCCAGACACTACATGCGCCAGAACTCGAACAGAACACTTCACAGCAAAGTCAATAAGTATAGACATTTGACGAAGGACTTTTTATTTATATACAAAAGTCTATTACATGTCTAGAAAAGGTTATACAAAGGAGAATTTCTACAAAGGAAAGATCCTAAGTCTATAGCCAGCGGCCACCATGTGCCTCCAGATAGGCGCAGCAGTCACCATACGCCGCCAGTTAGGCGCAGCAGATACCATGCGCTTCCAACCAGGCGCATTCCACCATCTCCTCAGCAGCTCAGTTATGTGTATCCAGCTCAGTTATGTGCATCCCTTCAGCAGCCCAGTTATGTGCCACTCTTCCAGCCAGGCTCACCTGGCCGAGCAGGATGAGGGTGGCAATTAACCCCCCATCCAGAGAAAGAGCCTCAAAAGCCAAAGGAAGACGGTCAGGGCACCGCCATTCCGATCTACGGCTCTTTCGGAACAACGGAGACGAGGCCCGAACATCCCTATCTTTGGATGCAACAGGCACCTTCCGCCTGCCTCGAAAGCCCTCGACTCCGTCTTTTAGATGTAACAGTCACCTTCAAGTGCATCAACGACGACATGGCGTCTCATCTTCACCCTCGGGAATACTTTGTCAACAGAATGCACCCGAATACCCAAGTTCATATTGGAGGTACGTGAGAGAGCGAGAAGCAAACCTTCTCTCCATGCCACTATTTATAGGCCGGGCAGATTAAACCCACGCACCAAGTGGATGGCTCTCCGAATTTCGTGCAATGAACTCACATTAAATGGATGAACCAGACGCCTCGACTTCAGCCAAACGGCTATTTAAAAGCACTCGAGAAGCGAAACAGCCGTATCATTAAAGACGTGTCGGATGTGCCAGCTGGAAAGCGCATCACACCCCTTCAAACACCAAGCGCCTCCCACAGATGTGCCCTGTACCGAGCGCATCACAGAGGATGCGCCCCCATACATCCCCATACGCCTAGTGGAACGTCAACCAACGTGCCCACTCAGCTGTCCATCGAATGTCACCAACATTAAATGCTGAACTGACAGAGTTGGCAGCACGCCTCCCCAAGTCTGAACGGTTGATAGCTTTTGCAGAAAATGAAGCGTCCACAACGTCAGCATCATCATGACTTTACCCCGACGGCTACTGCCACGTGGCCACCCAACCATCCGCATGCACCTCAAAAGCCATGCGCCTCAGACCCTTCACTGATCCCTAAAGACAGAAGAAGAGTCACCAGTTGAAGCTTTGCATGCGCCTCAAAAGCTATGCACCCCAGACTGATCTCTGATCCCGAAAGACAGAAGGAAAGTCGCTCGCATGCGCCTCAAAAGCCATGCGCCCAGAACGGTTCGTGACTCCTAAAGGTCACGAGCCAAAATCTCATCATGCGCCCAATCCAAGGCGTATCCCACCAAATCATCCCCCATCAGATCCGAGATCTCCGAGCCATGAGTCGACGACCCGTGTCCTTTGACTCAACTCATCCAAGATTTCAGCAACAGAAAGATCTTCTCCTCTGCTACATGCTGGCTCACAACAGCAGTATGAAGAATTCAACCCCTCGAGTAGGACGCATCATCCATACGCCTCCATCAGCAATCTCCACGTGGCGTCCCCACATACCGGCGCATTCTACATATGCGCGCATGAGCAGCCAACCTGCCCAGCTATAAATAGAGGGATCATTTCCTTCTTCCACACACACATACGTACAACGTACAGAATCCACAGCGAACATACAGAGAATCACCAGAGAGACAGAGACAGACACTCAACATCTTCCTCCTCTCGGCAAGCTCCAGCACCCAGAGCAATCTACACCTTCAGAGAACCGATAACCGTCGTCAGCCCGTCAACGGAGTCAACGCATTACCACTCGCTCCATTGGCACTAAGGACCCAGATTAAATAAATGTGTACTCCTAGGACTACATCTAAGTCCTATATTGTAACACTGTTCTGTTTGTGTTAAAGTTTTTAATCAAACAATTTTAATGGCAAACAATACATATACATATACATATACATATACATATATATACATATATATATAGTGACTTTTTCATCATCTATAGGTCGATGATGGACGCCGATGTGGTCCCATCCTCGCCGACCATCTCCTTCCCTTCCTCCTCCGATCTCGACACAGAGTCGACCGGCTCCTTCTCGGACCGGAGCACCACCCTCGGGACCCTTATGGGCGTCTCCGTCCCCGCCGCCGACGTCCCTGTCAGGTCCGTCAGGGTCCCGTCGTCCGGCGGATCTGCCACCGCAGTCGGAGCGATCAGGCCGGCGGAAACGGCGGATCCACCGGACGGGGAGGAGCTGGTGGAGGCTCTGCCGCGACGAGGCGGGTCCCACCTCGCTCGGCGAGTTCCTGAAGGTCGAGTGGAGGACCGCCGGAGCCGACGTGGCGGACGGGAGCTTCTTCTTCGGCGGAGGCGACGGACCCGGAGGGGCGGAGCACGCGGCGGTCAGGGGAGGGCCGCTGTTCGAGAACGGGAGGGTGCTGCCGCCGCCGCCTCCTGCGGCGGCGGAGGCGGCGGAGAGAAGGAGGAGGGAGAGGGTCCGCTGCTGCTGGCTGGGATCTGCACTGGAGGTGAGGGTTAGAACTGTAATTTTGGTTTCTTTTTTTTTAATATCAGTTTGTATAAGGAAAAAAATAGGAAAAAAGGGGATTTGGGATTCGCATGGAATTTGGATGTACTGTTTTGGTTTTTTATTATTAATTTTGATTTGTTTATTGTATTTTGTTTTTTTCTTAAAAAATGGAAAAGTGAAGAGAGCATCTGATTTGTTATAAATATATATATATATATATATATATATATATATATATATATATATATATATATATTGTATGTGTGTGTACCTAGGTGTATTTGGTTGCACTACATGCCTACTTGGGTTTGGGTTTGATTCAGGTCAAGTTTTGGCTAGTTCGGCACAACTGGGTCTCCTAAAATCAAAAGTCTTAATAATTAATTATTAAATCATTTATAGGGGTCAAGTTACAACTTTGACTGGTTTTTCTAGTAAGAACATACATATGGCTCGATCTGCCCTTCCATGGTTAAAACACTAATCAAACCACACCACTACACTAACTGTGCCAAATATCCTAGTCGATATGCATCTATAAACTTAACTATAACTAAGGCTATATATATATATATATATATATATATATATATATATATATATATATATATATATATATATATATATATATAGTATTAGGCTATTATAAATATAATCATATATATACAAAATTGTATTTAAATCGATTTGTCCCAAACTAAATTCAAAATAATTCTACTAAGCCATGGCAGCCAAACATGGCTCTACAAAGTGGGGTTGTCTAGGGTAGGGTCCAAATATATTTTCTAGTCAAATTGAACTAAAAAAAGTCAACCAATGAGTCTCTTGTGTCATTCGCAAATAAATAGCACATGGGAACTCGATTGAGTGGCATACCCCAGGCATGCGTGTCGTAGGCTAAAAATAGGTCAAAACCATATATTGGGTTAAATGGTTTTGATCGATGTCGAGTTCCGAACTCACGTTGGAAGTTAGGTCTAGAATTACGGTAAATAGTCAAATGACCTAAATTAATCCAAAGTCAAAAGAATGTTAGGGAAAAAGTTTGAATGGGACATGATATATCAAATTGAAGGTGGAGTTGTCTACTTAAAAACTCGTAAAGGACGTTTCGAAAGATTGGTATTTCTTGTGCTCCAAAAATTAAAGCTACGGAAAAGCACATCTATAGTCATAATTAAAGATAAAATTATAATTTAATGAGTATAAAATCGTATAAAAAATAAAAAAAATAATTTTTATAAATCAGGGTGCTTACAATCTACCCACCTTAAAAGAATTTCGTCCTCGAAATTAAAATAAGGCCTACTAACGAAGAATCACGCTAGCGTAACTAGGAATAGTTCAAGGGATACGCTAGGTCGCTAACGATGTCTCCTAATAACTCTAATCAATCCTAAATAATTTGATTTTGCAATATCTCTATCGTAAAATTATAGATGGTTATCTCTTGTCGCTATTCTTAGTACTAGCGATCTTGCAACGATCATGTTGAAGGCTTGTCCCCCTTGACCTTCAAGCCAAGGACTATAATTACTAATCCCTCAACCACTATATCCTCAATCCTCTTTAACTCTTGAATCTACCGACTAATTTCTTCAAAGGTTTTGTCCTTTATTTTTATTCAAGCCTTGAATCTAAAAATCAATTAGTAATAATAACCATCTCATTCTTGAAAAGTAAATCCATTCTCCTCTCTCGCAAACTTGTAAAATCATATTGCCTTAAGAACGTCTACCTACCTCTGGTCACACTATCCCATCAAACACATGTTGTCCTAAAATTTTATAACCCTTACAAACTAGTTACAAAAATTACTACCACAAGATATCTATGGCATATGGCCTCTCTAATCTCCTCATATCTATCAAGCAACCAATACTCAATAAGCAAACTAATTTACACTATAACTTAAGAATTTCTGATAAATTATATAAGGCACAATCATTCATCACTCCGAAATAGGAATGGACGAGAAGCAATGGTACAAGAAAGCAAAAGAAGAATAGTCGAGAGCAAATATGAAGTTCAAGGACGGTATAGAAATTTTTAAAAGATTTGTCAAGACAGTTGTGGATTGAGATTTCTAAGGGTTTAATCATATTCACAGGCCCGCTCGGTATACTAACGTAACCGAAACGGCTAACTCGACCTGTATGGGCCACCAAAAAAAATATAACGTCCCAGTCCCAAAATACGTAGGACTAGAAGATAGTATATATGTCAGCTACGTATCGAGAGGACTCCAGCCTAGCTCGAGTACATATAAGATGTATTGTTGTTCTAAATAAAATATATCTCAATCTACTAAATAAAGATAAAAATGACGAATCAAGTGCACTAAGGTTGATAAGACCGTAATATACTGATTCTAAAATAGATAAATGTATTAGAGTGAATCCCCAACAATACATTTATTATGAACAAGCTAGAAGAAAATGAAGCTTGCAAAAGTCTAAACTATAATAATAACAAATATCAAAGAGTGGACAAAATATAAATAAGGAAGAGAATGATAACAACAACAACTAATTATACTTGAAGTCTTGGTGTAGCGACCACCATCCATCCATGTATCATACCTTCATCTAATAGCTGGAGAGATCATCAGGTCCTCAGTGGACTAGCAAAACACATAATATACAAGCCTATTTTGACAGTATAATAACATGCATAGAATGACAGGAATAAAAGTACAAGAAAGAATAATATATAGAAGAACTCTATAGATGGTGACATTTTATGAGAATATAATATTAATCATGGCTATAGGTACATTTGATAATACTGCAACCCAATGAGGCATTAACGGTTCTATAACAGGGTCTCTACTGAAGCCCGGTGAGGCACTAACAATAGAGGTATAGCCACGACTAATAAAACACTCTCGCCTAAGGTACTAGGAAGTCAAGTCTATCACGTCTAGTCATGTCCAAGTCAAGTACAGGTAAAACATGTCAAGTGAACATGACATAGGCAAAACAATATTATTACTAGACATGAACAAGATAAAAAAGGATAGAACAAGTAATATGAAAAAAGAGTAATAATCTACGTGCATGTAAAATAAGGAAAATAATAATGATATGAACATAAGCAGTAGGTAATCAAGTATGACTGAAAAGAAAAGTAACATAGAAAATGCATGTAAATACTGTAAATTTTGGCATGGTGTACTTGCCTGGTGGTAGCACGTAAAACCAAAAATATCTAATTACTCAGTGAGCCACAAAAGTCAGACTCCTGTAAATATCTCCGGATGCTAAAACAGACATCACCAACGTGTTTGGCATAAGAAAAATATCTAAGTTTGACTACCCATAGGTCCAATTCTGAATACAGGGGCAAAACGATAATTTTGGGCTAAAATAATGTCCGTCGTTTGACCCGCTTTGCACCGAAAAGCATGCCAAAACCTACGGTCTCTAAAGTCGATAAATTGTATACCTATGAGTCCAATTTTTTTATACAAACCCAACGGTAAGTCCAAATTTGGATTTCGATGAGCCGTACACAAAAATGCCCATTGAGGGATCGTGGGCCCGCCAAAATAGTGTTCCGGTCGACCTTCTCATAATCGGACCAAACTTGGCTCACAGGACCAAAAAAATAATACGAGTCCAGTGGCCCAAGTTTTGTTGCGATGTGACGCACGTGCACAAAGTAATTGTAGTTTTTGCAAAGTGGCCGATACGGTAATTTTTAGGGATACGTATCGAATTTGTCGCGCACATGCAACCAATTCGAGTTCTGTCAATGCCCACACATCCGCAACATTCATACGCACATTTTTATGCTAACGGGTTACAACGAAGTCGCCCGGATTGTCGAGACGAACCATGTATCGGTAAAAGTTTTCAAATTTTCAAAGCAGTTTCCTCAAGTTTTTTTTTGATTTTTAACCAAACTTTTCTCACTAACCAAATAACCAACAATAAAAATAAAAATAGGTTTTCGATGTTGTTTAGGTTGTCTTCAAACCTATTCAAGTGTTTTTCTAAAATTCTCAATGGGTTGCCATAAATTTGCCTTCCAAAATAGAGTTGGAAGTTGTTTTGTTCTCTATTTCCTATTTCAAAAACTTTTTTCTTGGATTTAATTCAATTTATTGTCGAATATCTCCCTGTTCAATCCTAAATTATTAGACAAGTGTCGAGTCGATTAGGTTGTCTTCTAAACGAATCAATTAGCTCAATAATTGGTCGTGTATTCAAGAAGATACATGATCGAAAAGTATGGTACCTCATAATCGGGTCTGCTGGTTGTGTGGTCGGGCTGCGGTGACTTTGTCGTCTCCAACGGGTTTTCGATGGTCTGGGCGACTGGAAACGTTCGCCTGGGTTAGGTTAACTTCGAGGAAAGTCGCAGACGTCTGGTGATGCGGATGGGACTTCTCGATTGTTTCGATCGATTTTCGAGTATAAATACGCTAGTCGTATATGTTTTTCTACCAGAATTTAAACCTCCATTCAACCCAAAATTTTTGTTGATTGATTAGGACAATGCAGATTATGCATAAGATTTAGATGGATTGATCTAAATTTGAATTCGATTCATATATAGTTTGTTGTATTTGTTTTTCTACCTGAATTTAAACCTCCATTCAACCCAAAACTTTTGTTGATCTTAAAGAGATTAGGACAATGCAGATTATATATATATATATATATATATATATATATATATATATATATATATATATATATAAGAAAAAAATAAATAAAATAAAATAAATAAATAAATACCCAACACAGGGCCCCCAGGCCCGATATTCGACCCGACCCCCTGTTCTAATATAACCGAGAGAGAGGAACAGGTACGAAACCCTAACTAAAACCCTTCCCCCTCGACACAACACCACCCCCGCACCTCCCCGACAACCTTGCACACCGCCGGGGTGCCTACGTCGTCGCAGAGACGCCGACGATCGCTGGCAGTCGCGTACACAATAGTAACAGCACGCAGCAACAAACAGCCAGATATGGATCTTCATCGATCCTTTTCTTTCACTCTACTTGATCGATTTACAAACTACAAAATCCTATGTATAGTCGACCTGACCCTCACGAATCCCAATTAATTAGTTTGGGTTGAATTAGATTATATTCGACAAAAACCAGTGAACCAAACCTAGTCTTTATTTTTTCTGTTCATAGCCTATCTAACCAGGAATAAAACCCAATCAATAGTTTAGATTAATCTAGATTTTAACTCAGTAAAAATTAGGTAAAAAATCGACGAAAAACAGTTTTATAAACAATCATTTTCAATAAAAGTTACCGATACGACGTGCGTCCCGATAAACCGGGCGACGTGGTCGCAACCCATGAGCATCGAAAGACGCATATAGATGTTGTCGACGTGTGGGATTCGACGGAACTCAATTTTGTTGTACGTGTGCGACGAAATCGAGGCGTATCCATCGAGATACCCCGTATCGGCCTCTTTGTAAACTAGCCCATAATTTTGTACATGTTCATCATCTCGAGACGAAACTTGTGCCAACAGGACCGTGTCATTTTTCTGGTCCTGTATGCCAAGTTTGGTACGATTCTGAGAATGTCGATCGAAATGTTATTTTAGCGGGCCCGCAACCCGATCCAACGGGCGAATTTGTGCACGGCCCATCGGATCCAACTTTGGACATACGATAGGGTTCGTATCGTCAAAACGAATCCATAGACATATAGTTTGATGACTTTAGAGATCGTAGATACATGTACACTTTTTGGTGCAAAGCGGGTCCAACAGTGGATATCATTTTGGCCTGAAATTACGATTTTGTCCCTATGTCCAGAATTGGACTTTTGGGTAGGCTTTCTTGGACATTTCTTTTATGACAAATACGTTGGTGATGTCTGTTTCAGCATTCGGAGACTGTGTGCGAGTTTGACCTTTGTGGCTCACTGAGTGGTTGGTATTATCGGTTTCAACAGCAAAGGACGCATGTGCACTTTCTGATTAATTTCAATTCTGATAGTTTTCCAGTATATATCATACATATGATCTCTTGCTTGTTGACACGCTGGACTCACGAGTTAGTATCATGGACCTCTACTCATTATATTCTCGTTTTATTATGCTTACCGTGTTCGTGACTTGTTCGGATCCATGAGTACAAGTTGGGAGGAAAAATATCTTAGTAGACGTGTGAACTACCCTTTCTATTCTATTTGTCTATTTGTGACTGATAGCTGTCGCACACAACACTTGCGGGGTGCCTGATTTATCCCCTACCCGTTCACACGTCGATACTGATATTTCAACACACGTAGATAGTTGTCTCATTTAGTAGTTTTCTTATTTTCTCACCACTTGCCATGTCACCATGTTTACATATTCTTTTTTAGTTGATATACCCTGTTCCATGTTCCTGCTTACATTCTAGCTATACTATGATATCAGCTTACTTCCTAGTTTTCTTCCATATATGCTATTTTCATGTATTATTAATTCTATTATGTTGCGAATAGCCTGTCAGTTTGTGTGCTTGTTCCATTCCTGACAGAAAACCAATATTTTTCAGGTTAGCCGCGACAACTCTTAGCATTGGGAAGGCATGGGTATGCCGAGGTCAACCTAGATAGTTGAGTTATCTTTTTCTATTTTGTGAGACATTGTATATTTTAGCAAATGTAAACTTGTGAATCTTGTAATCTAAATTAGTTGGTGAATGAGCAATAAAGTTTTATTATGTGATTTGAGCATCACGGCCTTGACAGCGTTCTATCGTCGACTCTGCAGCGTAGGCTAGCTTGCGCACGCACACGCATCCGGATTAAAAAAAGGGTGCGGGTCGTGACAAGATTTAGATGGATCGATCTAAATTTGAATTCGATTCAAATTACTGGACATTCTCCTTCTTGAGCGCGGATGGGTTCTCTGTTAGGGATGGTGTTCACCCGAGTATATATATTTATATCTTTATATATACTTATTTATATGTATAGTTATACACAATAGATATTTTTAATAATATTATACAATACTGAAATAATTATATTCATATATATTATATTATAAGGCTCTTTCTGTTTGTAATAAAAATTTGTTTCTAACAAAACTATTTCAATGATTAGATAAAATGACCAGGTCTAATTTAATAAATAAACAAATACTTCTAAAATACTATTTCAATAAAAATTGTAATGCCCTGAATCCGTTGCGGAGCACGGTGCGGGCTAGCGGCCGAATGGCCGAGTCGGATGAGAATTGGGAAAACTTTACCAGGATCGCGGGATAATAAATTGAGATCCTTTCCTCGTTATGGATTGGACTCTTTTGAAATGATGCCCAAGATGCAGTGGCGCGCGTCTTGGGGGAAGAGTTCTATATAAGAGTCGCTTGCCCCGAGACCGTTGCCCTGCTGGTTTTCGATGTCGCTTTTGCTGTTGGCTTTTGTGTGCGTTTTCGTGATTGTTTTCGATGAATGTTTTCATGGATTTACTTTCACCGTCTACGCATTTCATATCGAATAACTGAGAGAAAGAGAAGAAGTATGCTGACCAGATGTTGGTGCCAATGCAGGTGCTAACGCGGTGAACCTAGGGTGACGTTGCATGGAAGACCTCTTTCTCTCGGCAATTCACCAACAAGTGAGTGGCTTTGATCCTTCGACGATCCTTGATCTTCGCGCATAACAATGGTAGACTTGTTACTGCGTTCGGTGCTTAATAAAAGATGCCTAGTAATAATATGGGAAAGATAATGAAAGATAAATTATCACATGGCTAGGCTTATGTTGTAAATCGAATGATGCTCGTATGCTATATGAATTGTTTAACAGGTGATGCAAAGACCCAAGTATTGGGCGGTAAGTATATCGGACTTCGGTTCGAAAGAATGAGTTAAACATGAATAGTCCCTTGGTTGGATGAACGAATATACGAGCCTATGGCTCAAAGTAAGATGGTAAGATGGCAAGTTGGAAAGATGGGAAAATGGCAAGATAAAATGAGAACTACGACTATGTGTGGAAGATGCTATTATCATGCATGTCATGTCCCTTATTAGTTAAGTTGCATTGCATGCATGGTCATGGACAACTTGTATACAAGGTAGTTCCTCGAACGGTACTCCGAGGCCACGGAACCGATTCGGCCTAGGAGGAACGCCGTGCTGAAGTAGTAGCACAGTGCTGAAGTAGTAGCACGGTCTTTCGGGAACCTTCCGGATGGGCTAGCTACCCACCGATGAAGGGGAGCCGTCCGACCAAGATGTCCCAGATGGCGTGTAGTCAGTGACCTTCATATAGACAGGTGGCATAGCTAACATTGTCTTATGCAGGCAGAGTAAGTGGTATTCATAAATATGTACAGGGATGGCTATCGACCGCGGGTAAGATTCACCAAATTGGTGATCAATATGAACTGCTTATGTTAGAACAACATGAATTGCTTATGTTTCTAACATCACTGTATGCTTCTTATATTTCTCATCAAATATATGAATTGTTAATGGACCCTAAGGCAAGATAGAAATAATACAAATCAATAGTGAACATTCATGTAATTTTACTACTGTTGATTTATGGTGAGATTGGTTACGGCCGCTCACCAGTACATATGTGGCAATGTACTGACCCTCGTCTCCACAGGTGCCGGGAACCTAGTGGATAATCATAGACGCTGAAGGCTTGCTGTCCGACTCTTTAGAAGCTTCGTACATCTTGAAGTTTCCACTTGAAGAAGAAGGCATTTTGCTGAAGGTGGTTATTGCCGCATTATTAATAAAGGGATATGATGTATGGAACAAGTTGTATCTCATTTCAATATTTCTGCAATGTTGTAGCCAAGTTTGGCCTTTCATCTCGGCTGTTTGAGAGCCTTATGTTTATGCAATGTAATTTCAAGATATCAATAAAGAACTTATTTCAGATCATATCTGTGTTGCCAAAACTTCTCTATCATCCGCTGCGAATCTCTATTCAAAATGTCTCTTTTATAAAAGGAACACGAGCACGCCTTGTACAAGTGCAATTCCAGACTTGTATGGCATCACGCCTTAGCGAGGACGAACGATTCGGCGTGAATCTAAGCGGAGGCGAACGATTCCCGAATCGGGGCGTGACAGTTTGGTATCAGAGCACGGCTTTACATCCTTGGGAATTTCTTGGTTTTAAAGATTTCGAAAAATGACACAAGCTTCATTGCTTCTCGAACAACTTTGGTTTTAAATGTCCCGAAATGAGATGTTCCATACAATAAGTCCATAAATATATTATGAGACTAACAAGCTCCTCTGTTTTGCAGAGATGACAAAGGCGGGTGCGACAAACAACGCGAGTAGCTCAAGGGTGGTAGCCTCAACCGACCCTATGGAGAGGATGCTGGCTATGATGGAGAGCCAGCAGAGGCAGAACGTGAAGTAATTCGAGGCCCAACAAAAGCAGCTAGATACCCTGCAACAGTTGGTCCGATCAGTGGTGAACAATGGGGCTCAAGGCACTCCAGTCTCACGAGAGAGCGAACTAGTGGAGGCAGAGGAACCCCCGGCAGCTAAGAAAACCACTGCTGTGGCCGACATTTCAAAGTTTAAGAAGATCTGTAACAAAGAATTCAAAGGGACAGAAGAAGCCACCATTGCTATAGATTGGCTAGTTGAAGTGGAAGATCACCTGGAAGCTTTGGGTATTGTTGGATCCAAGAGGGTCTCGTGTGTGAAACTACTGCTGGTTTCCAACGCACACTATTCTAGCGGGAGTGAATGGAACAACGAAAATCACTTGGCTGATATTCCGCGAGGCATTTCTGGCTCAGTACTTCTCTTCGACTGAGCAGCGAGCTAAGGAATTGGAGTTCCAGAAGCTCGAACAGGGGAACATGACGGTGAAGGAGTATGAGGCAGAGTTTTCTAGACTGTCTCAGTATGCGATCACGAAGTTTACTGACGAAGCATCTAAGGCTCGTCAGTTTGAGCAGGGCTTGAGGCCTGCTCTGAAGGCTCAAGTTGTGGTTCAGAAATATAAGACTTTTCAGGAGTCTTATGAGCACGCGAAGGAATTGGACCCACACTATCCTGCGACGGCGCCAGTGCAAGCGTCGGTGCAGAATCTGCATAACAAGAGACCGAACAACGGGGGCAGATATGAGGCGCCTAAGCATCAGAACCACGGTGGCTTTCAACGACCCAACCAGGGTGGACCATTCTGCAACAAGTGTCGCAACAAAGGGCACTTTGCTAACGAATGTCAGGTGCTAGAGGGTGGATGCTTCAAATATGGTCACATGGGCCACGGATTCAGAGACTGTCCAGGGAGGGGCAACCAGAACCCTCCAAGGCAGCAGCATCACCAACAATATCAACAGAATCGTGGACAGGCACCACGACCTCCTCAGCCACAACAGAATCAGAGGCCCGGTGCCCAGGGCCGAGTCTTTGCATTGACTCAGGAGGAAGCATCATTTGCATCAGATACTGTCGTGACAGGTATATTGTTATTTAATGGCATTCCTGCACGTACTTTATTTGATTCTGGTGCTTCATATAGTTTTATATCTAAAGACTATGTTAAGGAACATGAAATAAAAATGACAATGTTGGATATGTACCTTAGTGTTAGTACTCCATCAGGAGTGGAGATGCCTACTAACATGATGTGTAGGGATGGTTACATATGTATCGGGAAGAGAAAGCTACCATTAGATGTAGTCGAGCTTGATATGAAAGATTTTGATATCATTCTGGGAATGGACTGGTTAAGTGCATGTTGTGCGACGATTGACTGTGCGAAGAAGCGAGTTATGTTTCGCCTACCTGGGGGAACAGAATTCTCTTACTCGGCCAGTTCGTCGGCGAAGGCTTCGATGGTGATTTCAGCTACTATGGCCCGGCGATTGCTTCATTCTGGCTGCGAAGGGTACCTTGCTTCTGTTCGAGACACACGCAAGAATGGTGCAGACTCAGCTAACACTGAAGTCGTGGCAGAATTTCCTGATGTGTTTCCTGACGAGATACCCGGAATGCCTCCGGACCGAGAGATTGAATTCACTATCGATACATTTCCAGATACTCGTCCGATCTCAAGGGCACCATACAGGATGGCGCCTGCTGAATTGAAGGAACTCAAAGTACAGCTACAGGAATTATTAGACAAGGGATACATCAGACCCAGTGTTTCACCATGGGGTGCTCCGGTGCTATTTGTGAAGAAGAAAGATGGATCGATGCGGCTGTGCATCGACTACCGCGAGCTAAATAAAGTTACAATTCGGAACCAGTACCCGTTGCCTCGAATAGACGACCTCTTCGATCAGTTGCAAGGGGCGTCTGTATTTTCAAAGATTGATCTTCGCTCAGGCTACCATCAGTTAAAGATTAAACCAGATGACATTTCTAAGTCCGCATTCCGAACCAGATACGGACACTATGAATTCTTGGTCATGCCCTTCGGACTCCAACGCCCCTGCCGCTTTCATGGATATGATGAACAGAGTCTTCCGGCCCTTTTTAGATAAATTTGCGGTCGTGTTCATCGACGACATCCTAATATACTCGAAGAACAGAGAAGACCATGCAGAACATTTGAGGACAGTATTACAGACTCTACGGGACAATCAGCTCTATGCCAAGCTGAGCAAATGTGAGTTTTGGATGAGTAGCGTGTCGTTCCTAGGGCACGTTATCTCGGCGGAAGGTGTGTCCGTTGACCCAAAGAAAATTGAAGCCGTAGTGGATTGGAAGCAACCCACGTCGGCGAGCGAGATTCGAAGTTTCCTCGGCTTGGCAGGCTACTACAGGAAGTTTGTCAAGGATTTTTCAAAAGTGGCAGCACCTTTAACTCGGCTAACCCAGAAGGGAGTGGCATTCGATTGGACTGATGAGTGCGAGTCTTGCTTTCAAAATCTGAAGCAACGTCTCGTATCAGCTCCAATCCTTACACTTCCAGACGGCGTCGAGGGATTCCAGATATACAGCGATGCGTCCGGACTGGGTTTGGGATGTGTGTTGACTCAGAGAGGGAAAGTGATATCTTATGCCTCGAGACAGCTTAAGCCGCACGAGAAAAATTATCCAACGCATGATTTAGAATTGGCAGCGATAGTGTTTGCATTGAAATTGTGGAGGCACTACTTGTATGGAGTGGCTTGCGAGATCTTTACCGACCATAAAAGCCTGAAGTATATCTTTACTCAAAAAGATTTAAATTTGCGGCAAAGACGTTGGTTGGAGCTTATAAAAGATTACGACTTGACGATCGCGTACACCCCAGGAAAAGGCAATGTGGTGGCGGACGCGTTGAGTCGAAACTTTGTGGGATCACTCAGTATTGACAAACGAATACTGGAAGAATTAGAAAGTATGGGAATTGAGCTCCAGATTCGTGGCCGAAATGCACAATTGGCTCAACTTCAACTTGAGCCGAGTTTGTTAGAAAAGATAAAGACGGCACAGAGGACAGATGAGTTCTTGATTAAGATTGGCAGAATAGTGGAAAAGGGTGAAGCCAGCGACTTCACCAGGCACGAGGACGGATCATTGCGACTCAAGGGAAGGCTATGTGTCCCGAAGGATGAAGAACTCCGGAAAGAAATCTTGACAGAGGCCCACTATGCCAAGTATTCCTTGCATCCGGGAAGTACAAAAATGTATAAAGATTTGCGCACGACCTTCTGGTGGCACGGCATGAAACGAGATGTGGCCCTCTTTGTCTCGCGATGCTTAGCGTGTCAACGAGTCAAGGTGGAACACCAGAGGCCCGGCGGGGAGATGCAGAACCTCGCGATCCCAGAATGGAAATGGGATCATATAATCATGGATTTTATAGTTGGCTTGTCGAAGACGCAGCGGGGGAATGATGCAATTTGGGTCATCGTTGATCGATTAACCAAATCTGCACATTTTCTCGCAATGAAAACCACATGGAGCGTCGACCGGTTGGCTCAGCTATACTTGGATGAAATTGTCCGACTGCATGGAGTGCCGACATCAATAGTGTCGGATCGGGATGGGCGATTTGTATCGCATTTCTGGGTCAGTTTATAAGCTGCCATGGGAACACAATTGAAATTTAGTTCTGCATACCATCCTCAAACCGATGGCCAGACCGAGAGGGTGAATCAGATACTTGAAGACATGCTACGGCTTTGTGCTATTGATCTGAAAACTAGTTGGGATACTCACTTGCCGCTAGCAGAATTTGCCTACAACAACAGTTACCAGTCAAGTATACAAATGGCTCCGTATGAAGCATTGTACGGGCGAAGGTGTCGGTCTCCGATTTGTTGGGATGAAGTCGGTGAACGACAGGTACTTGGTCCGGAGATGGTGGAACAGGCCGTCGAGAAGGTCCGCATGATTCGGGAGAAGTTACGTGTGGCACAAAGTCGGCAGAAGAGTTATGCGGATACTCATCGACGACCATTGGAATTTATGGTGGGCGATCACATATTTCTGAAGGTGTCACCGATGCGCGGAGTTATGCGATTCGGTGCGAAGGGGAAGCTAAGTCCGAGATTTATTGGCCCGTTTGAAATTCTTAAGCGAGTCGGCCCTGTCGCCTATCTGATCGCGTTGCCACCGGCATTGGATGGAGTGCACGATATCTTCCATGTTTCCCAACTACGGAAGTATGTACACGATCCAAGCCATGTGGTAGACTTCGGTCCGTTAGGGCTAAGAGCTGACTTGTCTTATGTGGAGGAACCCGTGCAGATCTTGGATAGGAAAGATAAAATCTTGCGGAACCGAGTTGTTTCTTTGGTTCGAGTGCTTTGGCGAAATCATTCTGTCGAAGAGTCGACATGGGAACTTGAGGCAGAGGTGAAGGAAAAGTTTCCTTCGTTGTTTGACCTAGGTGGGTTTGTGTTTAAGTTTCGAGGACGAAACTTTTTGTTAGTGTATTAATATGTAATGCCCTGAATCCGTTGCGGAGCACGGTGCGGGCTAGCGGTCGAATGGCCGAGTCGGATGAGAATTGGGGAAACTTTACCAGGATCGCGGGATAATAAATTGAGATCCTTTCCTCGTTATGGATTGGACTCTTTTGAAATGATGCCCAAGATGCAGTGGCGCGCGTCTTGGGGGAAGAGTTCTATATAAGAGTCGCTTGCCCCGAGACCGTTGCCCTGCTGGTTTTCGATGTCGCTTTTGCTGTTGGCTTTTGTGTGCGTTTTCGTGATTGTTTTCGATGAATGTTTTCATGGATTTACTTTCACCGTCTACGCATTTCATATCGAATAACTGAGAGAAAGAGAAGAAGTATGCTGACCAGATGTTGGTGCCAATACAGGTGCTAACGCGGTGAACCTAGGGTGACGTTGCGTGGAAGACCTCTTTCTCTCGACAATTCACCAACAAGTGAGTGGCTTTAATCCTTCGACGATCCTTGATCTTCGCGCATAACAATGGTAGACTTGTTATTGCGTTCGGTGCTTAATAAAAGATGCCTAGTAATAATATGGGAAAGATAATGAAAGATAAATTATCACATGGCTAGGCTTATGTTGTAAATCGAATGATGCTCGTATGCTATATGAATTGTTTAACAGGTGATGCAAAGACCCAAGTATTGGGCGGTAAGTATATCGGACTTCGGTTCGAAAGAATGAGTTAAACATGAATAGTCCCTTGGTTGGATGAACGAATATACGAGCCTATGGCTCAAAGTAAGATGGTAAGATGGCAAGTTGGAAAGATGGGAAAATGGCAAGATAAAATGAGAACTACGACTATGTATGGAAGATGCTATTATCATGCATGTCATGTCCCTTATTAGTTAAGTTGCATTGCATGCATGGTCATGGACAACTTGTATACAAGGTAGTTCCTCGAACGGTACTCCGAGGCCACGGAACCGATTCGGCCTAGGAGGAACGCCGTGCTGAAGTAGTAGCACAGTGCTGAAGTAGTAGCACGGTCTTTCGGGAACCTTTCGGATGGGATAGCTACCCACCGATGAAGGGGAGCCGTCCGACCAAGATGTCCCAGATGGCGTGTAGTCAGTGACCTTCATATAGACAGGTGGCATAGCTAACATTGTCTTATGCAGGCAGAGTAAGTGGTATTCATAAATATGTACAGGGATGGCTATCGACCGCGGGTAAGATTCACCAAATTGGTGATCAATATGAACTGCTTATGTTAGAACAACATGAATTGCTTATGTTTCTAACATCACTGTATGCTTCTTATATTTCTCATCAAATATATGAATTGTTAATGGACCCTAAGGCAAGATAGAAATAATACAAATCAATAGTGAACATTCATATAATTTTACTACTGTTGATTTATGGTGAGATTGGTTACGGCCGCTCACCAGTACATATGTGGCAATGTACTGACCCTCGTCTCCACAGGTGCCGGGAACCTAGTGGATAATCATAGACGCTGAAGGCTTGCTGTCCGACTCTTTAGAAGCTTCGTATATCTTGAAGTTTCCACTTGAAGAAGAAGGCATTTTGCTGAAGGTGGTTATTGCCGCATTATTAATAAAGGGATATGATGTATGGAACAAGTTGTATCTCATTTCAATATTTCTGCAATATTGTAGCCAAGTTTGGCCTTTCATCTCGGCTGTTTGAGAGCCTTATGTTTATGCAATGTAATTTCAAGATATCAATAAAGAACTTATTTCAGATCATATCTGTGTTGCCAAAACTTCTCTATCATCCGCTGTGAATCTCTATTCAAAATGTCTCTTATATAAAAGGAACACGAGCACGCCTTGTACAAGTGCAATTCCAGACTTGTACGACATCACGCCTTAGCGAGGACGAACGATTCGGTGTGAATCTAAGCGGAGGCGAACGATTCCCGAATCGGGGCGTGACAAAAATGACCACATCTAAAATAAATAATATAAATACTTCTAAAATTTAGGGGGAGGGGTTATATCCCTATATGTATACAGCAGAAAGAGATTTAAGGAAGAATCTATAATCTATAATCTCTTTAAATATAAGAGAGAGAGGGAGAGATGGAAGAGAAGAATCTCGCTGATATATTGCATATGGGTTAGTTAATTAGTTAAGGATCAGCTGATGACTAAGACGATATATATATATATATATATATATATATATATATATATATATATATATATATATATATAGTAATAGTATTAGGCTATTATAAATATAATCATATATATACAAAATTGTACTTAAATCGATTTGGCCCAAACTAAATTCAAAATAATTCTACTAAGTCATGGCAACCTAACATGGCCCTACCAAGTGGGGTTGGCTAGGTTAGGATCCAAATATATTTTCGAGTCAAATCTAACCTGAAAAGTCAACCAATGAGTATGTTGTACCATTCGTAAATAAATAGCACATGGAAACTCGATTGAGTGGCATATGTCACGTCCCAGAACCAGAATATTAGAGAATGTGGGCGAAACAAAGCCAACTACGAATATCAGAGTACGCCAGTACCCCAATATACGATCACGGTTGTCTAGAAGACAAGTGGGTGGACTCTAGCATGCCACTGACGACTCCTATGGTCAAACAAATCCTATCTCAATCCATCTACACAAGAAGCAATAAAGAGTAAATCACATATGAGATGGATAAGGCATCCCAAACACAAATGCATACATAATCATGAGAGCTGGCATAATGAAAAGATATATCAACTGAATATGAAAAAGGTACACAAATGTACAACTAGCCGCAGTCCAGAATATACATCCATGCCGTCTAGAGACGGAGGGAACAAAACCCAGATACAAGGACTAACACATGTCCTTGGCTAATACACCACAAAATAAAAGTACAAAATAAAGTGGGAGATAATGGTAACCCACTCGCTAATCCATGTCGGTCCTCTGAGTGCTAACTATCCGGAGAAGAAGACGGTAGATCCTTGAGATAAACTATGGAACCTAGTCATGCAAAACCAGTAGGGTCAGACCCGAAATAGCAAGTACCACAAGGAAGGCTCGAGGTGACCGACAAAGTCCAACAATAACACAACAACATAATGACAGAAATAAATAAATGTGGATCGAGACTAGTACTATACCAATGTACGTATCTCGAGAATATAAATGACTGAATGGAAATACTGAATAATATAACTATAGAGAAGTATAAGCCAATGAGCAATAAGGGACTTAGGAACTACTCGAAGTCGAAGCCACAACCCTTAAATCAAACAAGGAACGGGGTTGCAAATCTTTTTTCGAGCAGAACTTAGCCTCTGGCCACTCACTGACACAAAGCATATAAAGTAACACACAACCAAAAGTGCACGGTTAATCATTGCCTACGGCTTTCTATCATTAACTAGCTAGGGTTATCACAATCCTAATTACTAGTATGCAAGTTGAGGATCTTCGCAACTACCTGACTGCAGATACCCAGATGTCCAGGGGTACGAGTAATACATTTATTGTCCAACAAGACTGCTAGCAGATGAAACGTGTCTTCAACTTATAACATGAACAACCATATCATATACTTGTAAAAGAAAAACATATATATATATATATATATATATATATATATATATATATATATATATATATATATATATATATATATAACTAACTGTGCCGCAACCTGGCATGACATATGACTCAATCGTGTATCAATACGCGCAAGCTTGGTAGGTCTTGGAGCCCTTGACTAGCAGGGTTGAGCCACGCCTCATGGGGCCCTTGGAGCTTGGGGTTGGTAGTGCGAATTTCCTCCTATAATGATCTATTTGAATTTACTAGTCATTTACCTTATCATATTCATGTCAAATTCTCAAGTCGTGGACACTCAAGAATTTCCTAAGATGACGTGTGCTATGTACGAGAAATTCACAAGTTTCCACTTACGAACAACCCTATACTAACCTCACGCGATACACGAAACAATACTCATACTCGATTGTCCAGTACCAAGATGCAATAGATTAAATATTTAACAAGCTATATCCACGGTGTCAAGAAAGAACATGTACTCATATCTCTGATCTAGAAATCAATAAGAAAATTAATACATGAGTACGATACTACGAGCCACTAAATCAAGCTAGACATGTACAGTAATCAGGAGTGCACCATGATAGGCCACTATCTAGAATCTGGACATAGAACAATACATGATCATGAACATATATCTTGTATATAAAGTGTACAATCATTTTTTAACTATACAACAACACTAGAGCATGATAAGATATCATTTCAATCGAAAAATAGCAAAAAGGGACAAAAAGGGGGCAAAAATGGACAAAAACAGCTCAAATCAGCCCAAAACAGCCAAAATCGACATACCGACGGTATACTGCAGTATACCGTCGAAATTTCGGCCAAAGACAAAAAGTTTCTGGGTAGAAAATTGGTATTCCATCGGTATACATTGGAATTCCATCGAAATTTTGTTTTTCTAGACAGCAACGAGAACTTGAAAAATGACAACTTGTTTCGGCCATAAAAATCTCACTTTAAATCGAAATTCGGATTTTCAAAAGTCAAAAATTGCATAGAATTGAATTTCCTACAACATGAAAATATTAGTTTTTACAAATTATGAAATTTGATAGATGAATACGTCAAAATACTCGAAAAATATATCTAGAAACTCAGATCTACGCAATACCATCGATCAAAACAAAAAATGCTATATACTAAAGATGTTAGCAATTTAAAGAAGCATATTATAGGTCAATAAAACTTTAGTTTCCATGGAAAATAAAAATATAGTATGGTTATATCACTTTTGAGCAAGATGTACTTGCCTAGAGTTTAGCAAACAAGCCTAGGCTTCTACTCCACCACCAAGTAGGGTTCCAAAAACACACTCTAGGCCTCAAGCCCAAGCTTTTCCAAGCTTTAGAAGAGGAAGGATAGTAGAGAGGAATGAAAGAAAGAATGAAAAGAGAGAAGAGAGAGAGAAAGTGAGAGGGTATATATAGAAGTGGTGAATTAATCGTGACCGTTGGATTGTGATCCATGTCACAATCTAAGTCAATCCTAGCTATTGAAAGAAAATCAATTGTCCAATGGATAATAGGATGCATCTACAATATTCACAAAAATATTGAAAATACTATTCATCAAAATATCTAAAATCAAAAATATCTAAAATATGGCAAAAATCTGTCCGGACGGTATGCCGTCGGTATACACCGGTATACTGGCGGTATATCGATCAAGGAAAAAATCTACAATTTGGGAAAATTTTCAAAGCGTTCCAAAAACCAAGAAAGTATGAAATACAGTACAAAATACGTATCCATATATAAATATCGATACTGTGAGACGAGTCTTACAGCATACCCTAGGCATGCGTGTCGTATGCTCAAAATGGGTCAAAACCATATATTGGGTCAAATAGTTTTGATTGATGTCGAGTTCTAAACTCACGTTGAAAGTTAGGTCTAGAATTACGGTAAATAGTCAAATGGCCTAAATTGATCCGAAGTTGTGCGAAATCAAAAGAATGTTAGGGAACAAGTTTGAAGGGACATGATATATCAAATTGAAAGGTGGAGTTTTCTACTTCAAAACTCATGAAGAATGTTTCAAAATATTGGTATTTTTTATGCTCCAAAAATTAAAGCTACAGAAAAGTACATCTATAGTCATAATTAAAGATAAAATTATAATTTAATGAGTATAAAATCATATAAAATAATAATAAATTTTTTACCAAAAATTAGGGTGCTTATAGATAGTTGGAACCATTCAGGTTTACCATGTGCATCGGCTTCACGTCCATCTATACTCCCTGATTTGACTATCAACTTTTCACACCTCTTTGAACCAAAGCTCTGATATCACTCTGTTGGGAGCGAAGCGCGGAAAACGTTCCCCCAAACCAGAGAGCCTTGCTAGAGAATCACGAAAAAGTACACAAACCAAAAACGCCAAAACAAATCGCAGACACAATTTTTTTTATGTGTAATGCAGATGGAAAAAACTACGGGACGATCGGAGTCAAATCCTGAAAAATTCTACTAATGGAATGAAGAGAATACACCATTTACAAGCTCCTCCCGATCCAAACGTATCACCACAACTCAATTGAAAGAAGAAAATTCGATTGCAGACTCCGAAGAACAAGATATGTTGAAAAATTATTCGAAACAATCTCTCCTTCACAATAGTCTTCAATCCTTTCTCTCTCAAAAATTGTAAACACTCTTGCTTCCTTTTGAGATATTTTTCTAGATATTTTAGGGTGAGGAAACACTTGGTATATATAGCCTCAAATCCACAACTAATTGAGGTATTTTACTACATGTAGGAATATTTAATCTAAACCATTCATATATTTCTATTATATATATATATAGCCCAATCCAACTCCATTGAGATATTCCTAATATATATAGAAATACCCAATCCAATTCATTGGAATATTTCTATTATATATTGGAATATCCAATCCGACTCTGGAGTATTTTCTACGTAGGTTGGAAATCCAACCCACTCCAACAATATAAAAAATTATCAACACCGAAACATATGAAGGGACCATTTGATAAAAGTATGAGAACTATCATTGAAAAATAAAATAAAATTGAAGATTGCGGAAAAAATATATTAATGGAGTAAAAAAAAACAAAAAAATAAGAGAAGGAAGAGACAATGCTTTTTTATGTCATGTCTTTTTCTCAACCGATTTCCATTAATAGAGAGATTAAATCAATCTAGAAAGATGCTAAAAAATATTAGGGTTCATTCACATATAGGGACGAGGGAATTAGTAAGCAAAAAATCATATTAACAATTCCGTAGAAGTTGCAATCGTAAACTTAAAACTTAAATAACATGGATACAATTAATTCAAATTTAAAATATTCTTTTTAAATATTTAGTTTGTCTCATTTTTGGAACACGAATACAGATAAAAATAATATATAATAAACTTATTGGAGAAACTGATATATGGGTTCTCAATCGAATCGGTCAGCTTAACTTATTTTATTTTATGATAACTGATTTAGTTTAGAAAATAGTGTTTTATAAGCATAAAATAGCTCATTGATATTAATACGACATGATATATTGGGTCGAAGAGAGTAATGCTATTCTTCCCCTCAAGTTGTTCCTCTAGATTATTTTTTCTTATTTGATAGCCGACATGACATATTAAATAGTATTATATTTTATCTAACAAGGTAGCTGACGTCGTAAACTTTAATAAAAAATTAATTACCCAAACAAATTAAATATCGTTATGTGTCATCTAACATAGCGGCTGACATATCAAATTTTAATAAAATAAATTAAACAACATTATGTGTCATTTAACATGACAGCTAGACATATAAATTAAATACTATTTAATAAGTGTATCCATATCCGGCCGTGATTTGGTTAGTCTGAACCCAATAATCCATCAGATCCGACTGTACTGTATACATTCTAATGGATCCGCTAGAAATGCCGGGTTATCGGAGTATCCACCATGGCACTCAAATTATCCGGGCCCCACCACCAGGACGCAAATCAAGAAGCGAGTACTCCTTTTGTTCGTATTCATTCATAAGAAACACGCCAGCCAGCCAGGGCGGCAACCAAAGAAGAGAGGCGAAGGCGATGGCGACGACGATGGAGGTGGAGGAGGAGGAGAAGGAGAAGGAGAAGGAGACAGTTGGGGGAGAGAGAGGAGAGGAGCTGGTGAGGACGGTGATGGCTGCGGTGAAGGCGTCCGAGGAGAGGGGGGACCCGCCCCTCCTCCGCGCGATGGAGGCCAGCCGCTGCGTCCCGGAGGAGGAGAGGCTGCACCTGGCCTCCATTCTCGTCTCCAACCTCTGCTTCTCTAGCAACACCCCTTCCCTCTGGAAGCTTCTGGAACAGGCCGTCGCCGCCCGCATAGTCTCCCCTGTCCTCACCCTCGCTCTCCTAACCGCCAGGTTTCGCGTACATAAACATCTTGTGTTATATTTTTTTTCCAATTATTTTCTTGAAAGAAGTACATGTGAATTTCGTATATATATATATATTTCCTTTTGTTAGGGTGATACCGTGTCGGCGAGAGGAGCCAGAGGCTTACACGCTCTATCTCGAGCTCTTGAATCGGTATCTCTTCTCCCATGGTTCCATGGAATCTGCGGCTCACAGAGACAAGTGAGGTTCCTTTTCTCCTTCTCTTTTTATTCAGTCTGATTTTTTTTCCCCTTTTAACCAATAATGCTAATAAGGCTGATGTTAGATTAATTTATCACTGGATGTTGTAATCGATAAGTTATTTTATTTTTAGTTTTTTAATGATAATGGGGCTAGTGTTCTTTTTTGGACTCTCCAAAATAATTGTTTATAATTGTTTTTTTTTTCCAGAATTCAATGGGGCATACTAGAAATCAGATTTCAGGTGGATTTTTTTTGGTTGAATTATGATTACCCACAGACACTCGAATGTAGGACCCTTTGCATTGGGAGTTTAATTAATTTGCGTCAGCTCGAACTGATGGAGTTCAGTTCAGGCGACGGTGTATTTGGTATTAGATTGATATGCGGAGGTAGGAACTTTTGAACAGACACTTAACCAGTGCCGTGTTGTACGCACAGTGGATGACATAGACACTCCAAATACATTAAAAAATTGGCCTTTGTGTTGGGAAAGAAGCGCGGAAACCTTTTCCCAAACTAGAGAGTACCTGCGAGAGAACCGAGCAATACAACGCATGAACCAAACACCAAACACAATTCACGCAGACACAGAGAATTTTTGACGTGGAAAATTCTTGCGGAAAAAACCACGGACGATCGGAGTCCAACCCTTGAGAAGCCTTCACTAATGAAATAAAGGACTACACCCTCTACAAACTTCTCCCGATCCAATACGGATCCCCACAACACTTGGAAGCAAGAATCATTGATTACAAGGCTACGAAGAACAAAGACGACGAGTAGATATTACCCGAACACGATCCTCCTTCGAAAACGGCCTTCGATCCTCCTTCTCTCCCAAAGTTGCAATGTCACTCTTGCCTCTTTTCTCTCTATTTTTCTCAATGTTGTGTTGTGATTAGGGTTAGAAAAAATCATGTATAAACTCCCTAATCCGCAGCAAAACCTGGACCGTAGGATACGATTCAACGGTATAAAAATATCCTGAAATCAGCTTCAGCCCGTCGACACAGTGTTCGGCTAGAACTCTGTATTTTCGTGATAGAACAGTTCTAGAAGACTGGAACCAAGGAGGCAGAGTTCGGCCAGAACTCTGCCTGGGGCAGAGTTTGGCCCGAACTCTGCCTCCCCTGTTCCAGAAAGTACTCTGGTAGCTCTCGAGCTTCTTCTTCGTCTCCGAATGGTCTCGTCACCTCTCCGAGCTTCTCTGACACACAGACGGCGCTCGTCGCACTCCGGGGTCTTCTCCACATAGGTTGGGAACCCCACCCACTCTAACATTTCTTTCCCTTCACAACTATGTGGAGGAGGTCATCATCCCGACGATCTGCTTGCAGAACTCAAACTTTCTCCTTGGTAGAATCTTGGTGAACATATCTGCTCCATTATCATCTGTATGAACCTTCTCAAGCTCCGCGTCCTTCTTCTCAACAACATCCCGTATCCAATGATACCGAGTTTCGATGTACTTAGACCGGCTATGAAAGGTCTGATTCTTCACAAGGTGAATAGCACTCTGATTGTCGCAAAGCAAAGTATACTGCTCTTGCTTCAGCCCCATTTCCTGCAATAGCTTTTTCATCCACAACAACTCCTTGCAAGCCTCCGTCGCCGCAATGTACTCTGCCTCTGTCGTTTACAAGGCAACACACTTCTGCAACCGCGACTGCTACGATACCGCTCCTCCGGCAAACATCATCACATAGCTCAAAGTCGATCACCTCGTGTCTACATCTCCGGCCATATCAACGTCGGTATATCCAACCAGCTTTGGCTCATCACCACCAAAAGAAAGTCCAATCGGCAATGCCCTGAAGATATCGTAGAATCCACTTAGCCGCACACCAATGTACCCTTCGACTAACTGTGCCAACTGCATGAGCGATGTTTGGCCTCGTACACACCATAGCATACATAAGGCTTCCTACAGCTGAGGCATATGGAATCCGCTCCATATCTTCTTTTTCGTCTTCGGTAGATGGACACTGCTCCTCAGTGAACTTAAAGTGAGCCGCAAGGGGACAACTCACTTTCTTCGACCCGTCCATCCCGAAACGCTGAAGTACCCGGTGAATGTACTTCTTTTGGGACAAGTGTAGCAGCTTGGACTCTCTCTCGGCTGATCTTCATCCCAAGAATAGTTTTTGCTGTGCCGAAATCCTTCATAGAGAAGGTCACGTCCAGTTGGCGCTTCAACTCCGCTATCCTAGTGACATTCCGACCCACTAATAGCATATCATCAACATAGAACAATAAAATGATGAAATCATCCTTGGCAAAGTACCTCACAAATACACAATGGTTCGACGTCGTCCGTGCATAACCATGCTCCTCCATAAACGACTTGAACTTCCTGTATCACTGCCTCGGAGCCTGCTTCAGACCATACAAGCTCTTCCTCAACAGGCAGACCAAATGTGACTTGTCCATCTCACAGAATCCCTCTGGCTGCTCCATGTATAACTCCTCAAGATCACCGTGGAGGAATGCCGTCTTCACGTCCATCTGCTAGACCTCCAAGTCGAAACTGGCTGCTAATGCTAGCACCACCCGAATAGACGACTGCTTGACGACCGGCGAAAAGATCTCATTATAATCCACGCCTTTCCGCTGACCGTAGCCTTCAACTACCGGCCTTGCTTTGTATCGAGGGCAAGTAGCATCATCCGTCTGCTTCACTCTGAACACCCGTCGATTCTTCAAAGCCTTCTTGTCCTTGGCAACCGTACCAGCTCGTAAGTAGAATTGGCGTGTAAGGAACCCATCTCCTCCTGCATAGCCTGCATCCACTCCTGCCTGTGTTCGTCTTCCATAGCCTCTGCAAAACTTTCGTGCTCTCTCCTGTCAGTCAGTAGCACATACTCACCCGGTGAGTATCTCGTAGATGGTCGACGCTCTATGTCGCTCCTTCTCAATGGAGCCACTGGTGCTGGCTGTATACCAACAGCCGCCTCCCCTTCAGGAATTGCCTCTCCGGCATGCTCATCCTCCTGAGGGACACCCTGACCACTATCAGCAGGCTGATGATCAAGGTTGGGAGCAACTCCATGTACTGGCTCTCCCATAACTGGATCCTCTGCGATATCCTCTGGAAACTGCTCGAAGCGAAATGACTCTAACTCAGGCAATTTCTCATCTCAGAAGGCGTCTCGGAATCCTGAGTGTTGTCATGGTCTGATCCTCGACGAATACCACGTCCCTTCTGTAGAGATTTTTTTTCCACTGGGTCGTAGAGTCTATAGCCAAACTCATCCCGACCGTAGCCGACAAAGACGCACCGTCTCGTCTTCGGCTCAAGTTTGGACCTCTCGTCCTTCGGTACATGCACGAAGGTCTTACAACCAAACAGTCGCAGGTGATTGTATGACGGCTCTTTGTCGTACCATACTTTGTCAGGCACATCATCCTGCAAAGGAGCACTAGGAGATAAATTAATAACATAAGCAGCTATGAGAAGAGCCTCACCCCAATAACTGCCAGACAAATTTGTTTCTGACAGCAAACACCGCACCCTCTCCATCAGTGTCATGTTCATGCACTCCGCTACACTCCATCAGTGTCATGTTCATGCACTCCGCTACACCATCGAGCTGAGGTGTCTTGGACGGAGTCTTCTGGTGTCGTATCCCTTGCTCTCTGCAATAAGCATCAAAGGGACCAATGTATTCGCCGTCGTTGTCGGACCGAACACACAATAACGTCTTGTCTGTCTCTCTTTCAACAGAGCCCAAAAACTCTTTGAAAGTGGACAGCACCTGTTCCCTGGTCTTTAAGGCATAGACCAAAATCTTCCTGAAACAGTCATCAATAAAAGTTATAAAGTAAGAAGCACCACCAATAGATTTTACCTTCATAGGACCGCAGACATCCGAGTGAATCAACTCGAGCAACGCCGGCTTCCTTGAACTTGAAGACATCCTATTTTCCTTTTCAGCTAAGCAGTGCGTGCACTTCTCCAACTTTGTAGACTTAAGTCCTGGAATCACCTTCCTGTTCACCAAGTAGCTCATCCCCTTCTCGCTGATATGGCCAAGTCGCCTGTGCCACAACTCGGTAGACGCGTCAGAAACTGCATTCACCTCCTGTGCTCCTGTGCGCTCCCCTCCATATAGTAGAGACCGGACTTCTTGCTTCCTCTGGCAATCACCATCGAACCTCTGGAAAGCTTCCACTGATTATTCCCGAAGAGACTGAAGAATCTCTCGTCATCCAACCTTCCAATCGACACCAGGTTGAAACGGATACCAGGGACATGACGAACATCTTTGAGAACAAGAACTGCACCCGTCTTCGTCCTCAAATGCACATCTCCAATGGCAACCGCCTTCGATACATCTCCATTGCCCATCTTCAACACTCCATAGTCGCCTGTCGTGTAAGTGGCAAATAGTGCCATGTTATGAGATACGTGCGCTGAAGCCCCTGAGTCCACCAGCCAAGAATTGTTATCGCAGGCGAGGTTTGTGATAACCTCATCACCTACAACGATCATATCGCCTCCATGTATCGAAGCTGTCGCTGTAGTGTTCTCATCTTGCTTCCCCTTGTCGCCCTTTTTTTCTCTCTTCCAAGCGAAACAGTTCTGCTTGATGTGGTCCTTCTTGCCACAATGGTAATACTCCGAGTCCTCGTACCGACCCTTGGACTTCTTCCTGCTCTTGTCTCTGCCACCACCTGGACCCCTGTTTTTGTCCCTTCTGCGGCTCTCTGAAACTAGTGCCTCTGAGTGGTAGGATGTGGATGAAGTGTCCTGAGAACGTCTCCACATCTCTTCATTCAGCACCCCGCTCTTGGCAAACTCCAGACTGACCACGTCTTCTGGAGCAGAAGCGATCATAGATACTCATACGGTCTCCCACGTGTCTGGCAATGTACAAAGCAGCCAGTCCCTGAACCTCGTCGTCGAACTTGACTCCCATCGAAGATAGCTGATCAACCACGCCCTGAAAATCACTCAAGTGATCCGTAATAGATGTCCCATCTTTGTACCACAGATCCATCATCGTCCGGATCAGAAATAACTTGTTTATCCCGATCTTTTTCGCATACAAAGATTCTAGTTTATCCCATAACGTTTTCGCGTGCTCAATATTGGCAACGTGGTTGTACACGTTCTCGTCAACGAACTGCCTGATATATCTGCATACCTGTATGTGCTCGAAATTTCAGTCCTCCTCGAATTTATCAATTGGTCGCTCGGAAGCAAATACGGACATATGCAGCTTCTTGACAAACAACAGATCTTTCATCTTGCTCCGCCAATAATGATAGTTTGTGCTATTCAGGTTTACTATGCGCACCGGCTTCGCGTCCATCTCTCATCTCTAGTTTTTCTGTCAACTCCTGACACCCTTCTGAATTCCAAAACCTGGCTTTCATACCACTTTGTTGGGAAAGAGAATGTCCAAGAGAATGCCCAAGAGAATATGTCCACTTTCATACCACTTCTGAGAATGCCCAAGAGAATATGTCCAAAATGGCTTGTGATGCCAGCGACCCGTGCATGTAGATTAAGTGGGCCCATGACCCCACAGATTGCTTGCAGGAAGCAGGAGACGTCGTCGGGTGCGGAGCTTTCCTCGAACGTGCTAAGGCGCGGAGCTATCTCTGGAGCCTTGGAGCGTTGCAAGGAGCTGGAGCACCATATACAGGACATAATGTATCGGAACATCGCCATGAATCACTCCATATTGTAAGCCACTTGGCACGCCTTTTATGTTTCAGAGAGAGAGAGAGCTTGAGAGACTTGTAAACTCGGCTTAGTGCCGCTTGTAAACTTCTTGAATATCAATAAAGAGTTTGAATTCGCTTCAACTTGTGTTCATTTACTTTTCGTTGCAAATGGGGACACTCTGTGCGACTCTGTGGCCTAGCTCAAATCGGCCGTTTCTGGGATTAGCCTTGCACGGGCGCAACCTAGGCCCGTGCGGCATCACGCCTTAGCGAGGACGACGCGGAAATCTTTTCCCAAACTAGAGAGTACCTGCGAAAGAACCGCGCAATACAACGCACGAACCAAATATCAAACGCAATCCACGCAGACATAAAATTTTTTTGACGTGGAAAACCCTTGCGGGAAAACCACGGGACGCTCGGAGTCCAACCCTTGAGAAGCCTTCACTAATGAAATAAAGGAATACATCCTTTACAAACTTCTCCCGATCCAATACGGATCCCCACAACACTTGGAAGCAAACAACACTTGGAAGCAAAAATAATTGATTACAAGGCTACGAAGAACAAAGACGACGAGTAGAGATTACCTGAACACGATCCTCCTTCGAAAACGGCCTTCGATTCTGCTTCTTCTCTCCCAAAGTTGCAATGGCACTCTTGCCTCTTTTCTCTCTATTTTCCTTAATGTTGTGTTGTGATTAGGGTTAGGAAAAACCATGTATAAACCCCCTAATCCGTAACAAAATTTGGAGCGTAGGATACGATCCAACGGTATAAAAATATCCTGAAATCAGCCTCAGCCCGTCGACACAGAGTTCGGCCAGAACTCTGTGTTTTCGTGACAGAATAGTTCTGGAACCAAGGGGGCAGAGTTCGGCCCAAACTCTGCCTCCCCTGTTCCAGAAAGTACTCTGGTAGCTCCCGAGCTTCTTCTTCGTCTCCGAATGGCCTCGTCACCTCCCCGAGCTTCTCTGAAACACAGACGACGCTCGTCGCACTCCGGGGTCTTCTCCACATAGGTTGGGAACCCCACCCACTCCAACACTTTGCCCATGTCGTGGTGTCTGTATCGTGTTGTTAGTCCGGTTCTTTCTTATAGTCTTTGTTCAGGGAGCTGTGAAGCTAATTCAATTGGAAGAGTATTTCCGAGGCCGCCCACCTAAACTGAAGGCATTTATAGATGTAATAACAAAGTGCATCCAATTTGGATCAACAACTTCGATGTACAAGTCGAGTGACTAAGGCATTGGTATACAAACAAATTGTATCTTGGGTTTCCTGGCCCAACTCTGCTAACACAATCCAGGAGTTGGAAGTAGGGCACTGGATCCCTTTGAACTTGTAAAACTTGTGATGTTGGGTAGGGTTTAAGCCGTTCAGCCAACTCGACACAATGTGCTCTAAAGTCGACTAATCTTTTGACGGAATAATCAATGACTAAAACACGATCAATTCCAATACGAAGTTCGTCTCTTATGTATTAAGATTCATTTTGAGCAAAACACCCAGGTAATATGTTCCTCTCTTTGCTTGTTTTGTTGTGGTTGAAAGATAAATGGATGACATATTCATAAAACGGAAAATGGCAACTAGGACCTCTAGGCTCTAACTATAAATAGAAAGAAAATCCATCAAAGGACTGGTACGCGAATTACGTTTGTCTCTTTGTCTGCCTTGCTGTTGTCGTAGGAGAAATGATGGCATATTTATGTAATCAAGAAATGGAAACTGCCAACTGGTACCTCCAACTGTAAAAGAAAATTAAAATTCATCAAGCTACGGGTACAGGGAAGACAAAAGGCAAGACCATTGTCTATCTCCAAGCTTGTTTGGGACTCAGAATGAAAAAATGTACTTTCAAAGGCATGATTGCTTCAACCAGGAGTTACTCGTAAACAAAACAAATCATATTGAGGTGTTTTACTGCCTTTGAAATGAGTTATTTTCCTTGGAGTTGACTAACCATTGAGGGCAGCAAAAATGGAAATTCTTCATTGAGAGGAAAAGAGAAGGGTTGAAGGACATCTTCCGGTCAATTTACGTGTCTTCGCTTTCGTTACTTCATAGCCCAATTCTATTTATCACCTCCTCTCATTTATATCGTTGCTCATGGCCGACTCTAGCATTTTGGAGACCCTAGACAAGTCCCTAAAATGAGACCCTCATCCCTCTATATAATTTTCTTTTATAAATTTAAAATCCAACAAATCCAATAAATCCAAAATATAATAAAACTAGTTCTTGAATACACATAATTATCACCAAGATCCAATAATAAATCAAGTAACTCCAACTTCTAAAATTATTACATTAAATGAAACCAAATAACATTGAACTGATTCTAAGAAGAAAAGTTCATACTCTTCTCACTTTTTGATGTGCAAAATTTTCATTGAAAAGATAACATGATATTTCAATGATTAGTAGTTGGCAGCTTCTCACTGGTCCAGGTGGACGACATCTGGCGACGGGTCGAGGTAGCAAAGGGCGACGGGTCGAGGTAGCAAAGGGCAACGGGTTGCCGGTTGCGACCGTTGATCATAAACGAAGCGTCAAGTGCAGTGCGGAAGAAAGAGCCAATGCGATAATGATCCTTTTATGGGCCTGCAGTCTTAATATAATAGGACATGAATTTCTACTTCAAATGATTAAATTTTTTAAAAATTGAGGCCTTTAGGGGAGGAGGCTCTAGACGGCTGCCTATCCCCGGTCTCCCAGGAGCCGGCTCTGTCATTGCTATGTATTACATTGTCCTGACCATTTGATTGATCAATATAGTAAAGTACACAAAGAAGAAGCAAGGGTTTTTGTTGGCCCATTGGTGATGGTCGATCCAATTTCGATAATTAACTAAACTACGTTTTGATACAATGCAACATGAACAAACAGAAGACTGCGTGCTAGATGCTACATCACAAGAAGTCAGATCAATTTTTTTACTTTTGTTATGATTTTTTCTTTTACTGAGTCTAGGACTTATTGTGAGTAGTGTTGCACTTCAACAATTTCCGTAGCACTCAAGTCCACTTAAAAAGCCTACCCAAACCTGTCAATTCATTATGACTCGATTCCTTTTCATTCCTAACCCAAACAAGCCACAAAACAAACCAGGAACTTTCTGGAATTTGGAAAAAACGAACTCGGATCGAGTTCTGCCCGAACTTGCACCAAATTCGGTTGCTCAAAACAGAAACCATGGTCAGCCTCCTCTCCTGGTGACTCGGCTTATAACGGTTGATATTTTATATGTTGGACAATCGAACTCTGTCCGAACTCGGTCCTATAAAGTCCTATAAATAGATGAGCTTTTCTTCGTTTCTAATTACTCATTCACTCATTCTTCTCATCTATTCCATTGAGCCTAAATCTTCTTATTTACTCAAAAACAAACTTTCTGTGCTCCTAATATGTGAAGTACAATTTCGGCTAGAAGTTTTGTTTAAAGAGTTGTATTATCTTGGAAAATTCCAAGTAAGCTTTTTCAAAAGCTTGAGATTGAAGTCGTTGTGCTCTTCGAATCAAAGCGCGACTTTGTAAGAAGTCACAAGCGCTTTGGAGCAAAGTTTGTGTTCCACTCTATAGTGGATTCAACATCGAGCTAGAGTTCTCGAGATTTGATTAGTCGTCTCAGAGGAAAACTAGTATAAACCTCGGTGTTTGCTTTTGCGCTCTCTCTCTCTGAACTTTTTACTTTTATTTTACATATTTGTGCTAACTATTTTTAGTTGGTACTGTGCCTTTAATATTTTTTAGAGGAATAAATTTTTGATGCACTCTATTCATCCCCCTCTAGGATTGCCTTACGATCTACAATTGGCATTAGAGCACGATTCTCTTAAAAGGTTTAACACCCAAAGGGCTATATCTATGGCAACTGTGAGATCCATTTACACCAACAATGGTGAAGGTCAATCCACAGGCCACCTCTATTCGATGGAACCAATTATACGTACTGGAAAATATGTATGAGCTTCTTTCTAAAATCACTTGATTTTTGATATATGGTCATGTGTTATCAATGGCTACAAAAAGCCTATTGTCACCACCATTCTCCACTATAGTTGACAAGTCATGTGATAATTACACGAAGGAAGAAAATAAGTTAGCTAGCCTTGATGCAAAAGCAATGAATGCTTTTTATTGTGCTGTAGACATAAATGTATTCAATCGTATTACTCATGAAATCTGGAAACTGCTTGAAGCTACTCATGAGAACATACATGAAAGTGAAGCTAGCAACTCCAAAGAAGAAGAAAATCCTTGCATTATGTCATTGGGATTTGAGGTGCAACACAACCCTTATATGAAGAAGAGCTTCTATGTTTCAACTGCAAGAAGACATGCCACATCAAGAGGATTATCCTACTGCTGAAAAGGAGAATCGCTACAAACGATCAAAAAGATCGTCGTCTCGTAAATACGCCAATACAAGCATTTGGTATAAAAGCGAAACAAGCGATTCCGAAGAAGAAGAAAGTCCTTGTCAAGCTACAAATCTATGTCTTATGGTAATAGACACAAATGCGGTACAAGATAATCATTTATCTGAAGAATTCTCTTATAATGAATTATCTAATGCTTTTCATGATATATTTCAAGATTACAAGAAGCTTAGAAATATGTATAAGCAAGCTAGGAAGGATATTCTATCATATAAGCTTAATAATGAAAAGCTTACTTGCTTATTGAATGATGCTAGAGACACTTCTACTTTTGATAACTCTATTGGAATCTCCACACTTGAGTTTAGATTGCATAATGCACTTGAATGCATTGAGAAAAGCACTCAAGAAAATGCTAAACTTAAGGAAGAATTAGATTCAGAACAGAAGAAGTATTCTATTGCTTTACTTAGAATTGATGCACTTACTGCCAAATACGATGGTCTTATTGCAAGCTCTAAAAAGTTAGAGATACGATTGGGTAAACATGCTGTTCAACCCAAGACAATTATATACAAGGTATTTGACACAACCCAAGGTCACTACTAAATCATTTCAAAAAGGATCTGGCATAGCTAAGGTCAAACATAACCATACTTTTTATTAGAGTCAACCACGCAAGACATATCACACCACATCAAGTTCTCATATTGCTGCATCGAGCACTAATGTTTATGCTTCTTGTCATTATTATGGTATAAATGAACACATTTCTAGTCATTGTCAGATTAGAAAGATGGTTGATATGAATATGTTTACATGGGTTCCTAAAGTTAACCAATATGGATCCAAGTATACTTGGATACCAAAGTCTTCGCGCCTAATATTGTAGGTAGAGCGTCTTGTGTCGAGACTTAGCACCAAGGAGCATGTTGGTGATTGCAAAGCTACAAAGGTCATCTTCCAAGCAATTGTACCAACATAAGTGTGGTCACTAGAACTACTTTGGTAACATGCTAAAATGAATCTTCTTATAATGGCTAAAATTGTAGAATCTAGCATGTTTAGATATATATTTTTGCTACAAGCTCTCATTTGATATCCTTTAGTTGATTTATCTCTTTAATTATGATTTTGAGAGAAGATTTTTTCTTGCATATGACTAAATTAGGATTTAGCTCCTAGAATCCCAAAGAGAGAGAAGGTTGATGAAGCTTCTTCATCAAATCCTCAACAAGAGGAGACTTCGCACTCTCTTTTCAGTCCATCAATGTCCGACGAGGGTGATTTTGATTGTGCATCTTTCGCAGTTTGTCAATTATCAAAATGTGAGAGATTGTTGGCTCATTGGTCATGTTCGATCCAATTTCGATAATTAATAAAACTACATTTCGATACAATGCAACATGAACGAACAGAAGACTGCGTGCTGGATACTTCATCACAAAGATGTCGGATCAAATTTTACTTTTGTTATGTATTTTTCTTTTATCGAGTCTAGGACTTATTGTGAGTCGTGTTGCACTTCAGCAATTTTCGTAGCACTCGAGTCCACTTAAAAAGCCTACCCAAACCTGTCAATTAATTATGACTCGATTCCTTTTCATTCCTAACCCAAACAAGCTACAAAACAAACCAGAAACTTTCTAGAATTTGGAAAAACGAACTCGTTCCGAGTTTTGCCCGAACTCGCACCGAATTCGGTTGCTCAAAACAGAAACCCTAGTCCGCCTCCTCTCCTGGTGACTCAGCTTACAACGGCTGATTTTTTAAACGTTGGACGACCGAACTCTGCCCAAACTCTGTCCTATAAAGTCCTATAAATAGATGAGATTTTCTTCATTTCTCATTGCTCATTCACTCATTCTTCTCATATATTCCATTGAGCCTAAATCTTCTTATCTACTCAAAAACAAACTTCTTGTGCTCCTAATCAGTGAAGTACAATTTCGGCTAGAAGTTTTGTTTAAAGAGTTGTACTAGATTGGAAAATTCCAAGTCAAAAGTTTGAGATTGAATTCGTCGTGCTCTTGGAATCAAAGCGCGAGTTTGTAAGAAGTCGCAAGCGCTTCGGATCAAAGCTTGTGTTTCACTCTATAGTGGATTCAACATCGAGCTAGAGTTCTCGAGACTAGACTAGTCATCTCAGAGAAAAACTAGTATAAACCTCGATGTTTGCGTTTGCTCTCTCTATGAACTTTACACTTTTAGTTTACATATTTGTGCTTATTATTTTTAGTTGGTACTGTATCTTTAATATTTTTTTAGAGGGATAATTTTCTGCTGCACTCTATTCACCCTCCCCCCTCTAGAGTTGCCTTACGATCCACAGTTTTTTTTTATGCTGATTGAGTTGAATCCTATTACTTAGTTGCGGTGGGTGCTCAATCAGGATTCAACTGTCTAGTAGTGTCTTGAGTCAATAGGTAGGATCATCTACTACTCCAACATGGAAGGGCCAATATGCACCTGCAATTTTGATTCTTTTGCCTATGTTCCAATGTGAAGGTATCTATATGCATGTCTAAAGCCTGGTTTGGGATCGCTGCTACTTTTCAGAAAGCAGCAGCAGCAGAAGTAGCTTTTGAAAGCAATATCTCACCTACTTTCAAAAGCTTCCCAAAATCAAACTTTTCAACTAAAATTGATAAACTGATGTTGTCGAACAGCTTTTAGTCTGATTTTAAAAAATAAGCACAACAGCCATGATAACCAATCCCACAACCAGCTGCCCATGTACATGTTCTGTAGAATCATTATCTCAGGTACCTCTACATAGTGTTATTCAACATACAAGAAGTTTCATGCCTTGACACGAGCTTCATTTCGACTTTTGGTTATGTCTTCACTTTCATTCTTGGACTGTTTATCTGTTGAGGCTTCCCTAATTTGTCTCCACAAGTTTATAACTCTGGGTAGCCATTAGTTCCTCCTTGCTAACTGATGCTGGGCAACTGCATTGAGGTAGACAAATAAATTCCTTACATCAACATGTAAAGCATTAGGAATATTCGTGACAAGATTACACTTGTGATTTACAATTTTTGGTTCTGCCAGTTTTTTCCAGTAATTTTGCTTGTTTCTGTTATCTCCTGTCACATAATGGCCTGTTTTGTTATTTTGACCAAATTCCTGCATATTTCTAGAAAATTGGCTCCTTTCTCAAAAGTTTCAGTAAACTTTTTCATTTTTTCACAAATTTCACTACATCTTGGTTTCTATCAGAATGTTTCAGTCCAACAAACGTATAATGAGCTGAAACATGAGAAGCATTTTGAAATTCAGCAAGAAGTTGGCTTTTATGTCCAATACAATTTTTTTTCATATTGCTTGAAGTAGGGTCTGTCCAGACTCATTATGATTCAACTTTTCACTATCTTCCAATTTGTTGGCCCATTCCGTTTTGTTATCCTTGGTCGAAAGCTTAATTCTTCTTGAAATGCTTTGGCAGGTTCCACAGAAATGCCTAGGTGCTGAACTTGAGGCCTCAATTAATGTTGTAAACACCATGATTGGCCCATAGGCGAGGACTAAGTGTTAAATGCTTTGTTTTTTAGCAGAAACTTAAGCTAGGCACAGAAATAGGCTAAAATTTAAATTCTTGATTTGACCTTAGTTGGCTGATAGGCGATGACTACCTGTTGAATGCTTGTTTTATTTTGTAGAAGAAACTTAATTGAGGCTCAAAACTAGGCTATGGGCGACAATTACATGTTGAATGCTTGTTTTGTTTTATAGGAGAAACTTAATCGAGGCACAAAAATAGGATGTGTAGATTCTTGATTTTCATAATGAGCTGTTAAGTTACCTGCTGAAGTGGAAGGGTGTTATATATATATTCTCAAGTGGCTAGAGTGGAGACATAAGACCTGAGTGGACAGTGTCCGAATCATGGTGGGAGCAAACATGAACAATTACCTCTTGTGTGTGTGTGTGTGTTGGGACTTGGGCGCTAGGCGAGGCAAGGCGAGAAGCCCCTCGTCTCGCCTAGGCTAGCCGCCGCTTAGACGTCCGTCCAGATTTTTTCCTTCAGCAACCTGCAGGCAGCAGCAACAGGTGCACTTCCAGGCTCTAGCGAATTCAAGCATGCAGTAGCAGCATGTGCACTACCAGTAGAAGTCCAGTGACCCCAGAATCTTGTATACTTGTACATATTACAAAAAACTATATACTTGTGACTGATATCATATCATGATTCATGATATATTAAGATTTAAGAGTATGTATAATATAATGTAAGGCATGTATGCAGAGATACTTGTAAAGCCTTTGGCCTAGGAGCCCGCAGCACATCCTCTAGTCGATCCTATATATATATATATATATATATATATATATATATATATAGAGAGAGAGAGAGAGAGAGAGAGAGAGAGAGAGAGAGAGATATGGCCTTTGGGTGCTATGGGTAAACTATTAGGGGACGTTTGGTATGCGGAATACTATACAACCAGGTATTCCGTATTCCCAAGAATCAAATTTTTTGGAATTAAATTCTCCGAAAAATTATATTCCCATGTTTGGTTAATATATAAATATTCCTAGGAAAGAAACTGAAAAAGAATATAAAAAACCAAGAGAAAAACCAAAAGAAAAAAAACTTAAAAAAATGAAAAGAAGATGAAAACTGAAAAACAAAAATACATTCTAAAAAAATGAAAAAAGATAAAAAAATCTAAAAAAGAAAAAAGACAAAACAACCAAAAAAATCTTTAAAACGAAAAAGATAAAAAAAATAAAAAGAAAGAAAAAAACTGAAAAAGAATATTACAAAAATAAAAAAAGTAATAATTTTATTTGCCTAACAAAAAAGTATCTACCTATTCTTTAGGGATATGATTCCTATATTTTGTGGGCAAATTGTTTACTCTAGTCTAGAATTCGCAATTTCAGTATTCTAAATGAATGTCGAGACAGCCATCTAGGCATTATATGGCCGCTCTCCGCACCGCTTTTGCCGTTGGTGGTGGAGTAGGCGGCCAGCAGAGGTTTGTCGGCATAGGCAGAGATGAGGCGACTTAGGCGACATAGGAGGGCGCCTAGGGTGAGTAATACCTGACTAGATATTTTGACAAAATAGTTTGTAAGCATTATAGACCTATGATTCACTTTTACAAGACTGAAACTTCAAGTCTTTGTTCTACAACTTAGTTGTGCATAAAACATCCTTAAAATATGCATATTATGCAAAAAAACAGTGGTAAAATAGTAAAAATGTTCAAATGTATGAAACGTCTATGCGATGCCTAGGCGGTAGGCGGATCCTCTCCGTCACGCACCAGCCAACCGCCGTTAAGAACCTTGCATAATTCCCGAAAATAATTTTTTATAACCTAAACCAAACATAGGAATATGTTTCCTATCCTGAATTTATCCGGGAATAAAAAACATTCGTGTACCAAACACACCCTAGGAAGAATCCTATCAACTTTTTAGCTGTTTATGCTATAAGATTCTATGTACAAATAAGGTGGTTAATGAAAAACAATAAAGATAAACAAAAAATAAAAGATATCACCATTATTGTATTTACTTTCTTTTGGGATACAAAACCATTTGTTTATTATTGATATCTCCAGTTTATTTTCCTTTGTTACTTTTTTTTTTGAACATTTTCTCTTTTCTTTTGCTCCACTTGCTATTGTTCATATGTTGGTTCCCAATTGCTCACTAGTGTCTGCTTTAAGAAAGGCACACTTTCTTGTTTCCATGGTATTGCAATAAAAGCTATGAACTTGGTGGGCATCTGGCGACTCTCAGGGAGGGAAAATCAGCTAATTGCTCTAACCTTGAGCTTGTTCTTATATATCAGAGAAGTCGCTCCAAATCATTTCATGGTTTGGATTGCATGTCATTGTCACAACAATGTACATGGACTTCATTTAGAGGGTTTAAAATATTGCCTATGACTTTGGAGCAAGGTTAATAGTATCGGTATCGGATCAATCATATGAGTATTAGGATCGGCATTATTGGCCGTTTAAGATCGGATATCAATTTTTTTAAAATCGGAAAGCAAATAATTATTAATAAATTATTAAAATTTTATATATTTTTATAAATTTAGGCATAATTTTAAGTATTTTACGTGATGTTCTTTAATCATTTCTATAAAACAATAGTCACCTTTGCCGATTGATTTACCTGCAATAGATAAATTTTCTTCTTTTACATTGTTTACAACTTTACTATGCTTTTATGCTCTTGTTGATTGGTCTATTTCGTTAATCTTTTTTTTGCCAAATTGACTGGAAAATATATCCCAATGTCGGTATCGGTCGGTAACGGACCGGGACATGCCAAACTGTATCGGTATCGGTCTATCGAATCTGTATCGGCCGATATTGCAAACTATGCTTGAAGATGATTATTTGCTTCTCTACTATGTGTTTTTTGGGTATTGTGTAAGAGAAATGCAAAAAGGAAAAAAAAACACAGGAAGAGAAGACAATGGATAAGTGTAGGGGTGAGCATTATTCGGTTTTGGACCGAAAACCGAACCGAACCGAACCGAATAAGGAATTCGGTTCGGTTTTAAAAAAAATCGGTTCGGTTTCGGTTTTGAAAATACTAAATTTTCTTATTCGGTTTCGGTTTCGGGATTCGGTTTCGGTCCAAAACCGAAAACCGAATAAGAAAATTTAGTTTATATATAATATATATATATATATGTGTGTGTGTGTGTGTGTGTTAATTATAGGTATATACTAAATATATATAGGTATATGTTATAGGTATATACTGAATATATCTAGGTATATTTAGTTATTATATATATTAACAAAAAAACAAAAAAAAAACAAAAACCGAATAAACCGAACACCGAACCGATTTAATTCGGTTCGGTTCGGTTATTGACCAATTCGGTTCGGTTTCGGTTTTGCTTATTCGGTTTCGGTCCAATTCGGTTTTTGCTTATTCGGTTCGGTTTGAACCGAATAAACCGAATGCTCACCCCTAGATAAGTGACAGGGAACAGAGGAAAAAAAGAAGATACACAAAACAAGGAACACTAAATAGCGGGTACTATTTTGGAAACAAAGAAAAGACATTAATTGTAATTTTCTTCTTCTTATATTGCTCACCTACCATATATATAGATTACATGTGCCAATTCAATTAGTTATCTCATCATCTCATTTGTAGTTAAGAATCTTATAGCATATCCTACGACTAAAAAGTTTATAGTAAGAATCTTATAGCATATTATGCAGAAACCTATCCAAATAAGGGGGAGTAGCTGCGTACATCTTGGCCCTCTCAAAATTCTGTATGTTAGAGCCTCGTGGCACAGAGATGTCTTTTTCAATACCAGCAATCAAATTAGTATACTACCATTTTAGGAAACTAAATTAAGGTTTTCCTAACTTCATAACTTGTAAGTTGTAAAATTTGATGATTACTATTAAGAAGATTAAATTAGGGTTAGTTTTTTTTACTAGATTCTGTGATTGCTACCAAATTAGATAATTACAATTCGAGGAGACTAAATTACAAACTTTATGCAAAAAAATTTAACAGATGTTTTAGATGTAAATACATATGGCTACTTGTTCGGGGGACTAAATTAAAAATTTTATACCTGATTTTGTAGTTGCTGACAAATTAGGTTATTACATTCAAGTAGACTGAATTATGACATTTCAAAATTTTATACCAAACTTTTTAGTTGGCTAGAATTAGCTAGTGAGCATTTCAAAAATTAAGGATCATTCTTCCTTAAAAAGGACAATTAGTTGTTTTGCCATTGTGATTGCCGCTTACCTTACAATTTTTCACATTTTATACCATTTTATAATTAAGATAACATTTCAAAAAAAAGTTAATACTAAAAATGAGAATAAATAAAAGACAGGTCTTCTAAATTTTTTGCACCATTAAAATAAATCTTTTTATAGAAGTTTATGATTATTTAAGAATAAATATTGATTTTTTTTGGAATCTACACTATTAGAACATGAAAACTTTTGGAATTGGCCTCAACTTTTATGGACTTTAACCAATATATCTATAATACCTTTATATAAAAGTGTCTTTATTTTGTAGGTTTCTTTGAAAGTTAGCAAACAATATTTTTAAAAAGTGAATGCTTTCTTTAAAAAATATTCGTATAAAATTTAAGCTCCCAAATTCACCATTGTTGTTATGAAATAATTGGTTTGCATTCTTGATAGCAAAGGTTAGCCTATTGTTACTGACACATATTCTTGGCATTTTTATTCCATTAGATTAAATTCTCACCCCTTCACAGAATATTAGAACCTATATTTTTTCACCCTAAAATTTTTAAACTAATTATTTTGTTAGAAGTTTCTCAATACTCAATTTTTGGAGTCATAAAATACTTTACAACTCTAATTTTAGTTCTTGTAAGAAAAAGTTAAGATATTAAATATTGAGAAAACTTGACTACGGCATTCTTTTTACATTTAATAATACTGCAAAATCATAGTGCTATACCTTAAAGACAAATAATTTAAAAACATAAACCTATTAGAGTAATCAACTTATGGTGCGTGACTTCATCTTCTTCTTCACAGCAAGATTTTCTATCCAAAAGTTCATAGAAAAGCAAGATTAAAAGAGGGAAAATATAATGTAAAGTATAAAGGAAAGAGATGAGATAAATATTATCCTTATGCTTCTAGATGTGTGCAAGTAATGGAATGTTTCTCTATATAAAGAGATCATGGGGCTATTTTGGATGACATCATGGTATTGTTTTAAACTAACAAGTAATATTTGTCAATGTAAGTATGTAACAAACTGTACAAAATTAGAAATAAGTTAAATGGTTGTAACAAAAATGGTTCTACGTAGCAACCATCAGGTTTCTTAATGAATCTTGTTAATTTTGAAAAAAAGACCCTTTAGTTTTTTTTAAGAAAGATCTTTCGGCAAAATTTTAGACCTTTAGATCCTCAAGTAAAAATTTTAGATGTAGATACGTGTTATTAAAAAATATCCTTTAATAAGTCTTTGTTAGATGTAGATGTAGATACTATTCTAAAAATCGGGATGAGTGCCCGGTGCTCGCCTAATGCCAGCCCGATGCCCGACAACCAGATTATTTGAAATTTATGAGCAAACTTCAACAATTTTTTTTGGACCACTTTATTGTGGACCACCTAGAATTATGCGGTGCCTAGGCGGGACAATGCGCTAGGTGTGCCCATCCGACTCTCGTCTAGCGACTTTTACAACCTTGGATGTAGATAGTCATGGTTGTTTGTATAATATGGATAGGTCGTCTGAGATCCTTTAGTAAATCTTTTAGGATGTAGATATAGATGGTTATGGTTGTTAGTATAGTATGGACATGTTTTCTTTTAACAACAATTTAAATATCTAAAAGGAGACCTATTCGTAACTAATAACCATAACCATCTATATCTACATCTAACAATAAATTACTAAATTTATCTTTTTAGAAGATCTATCCATGCTACTAACAACTATAACCATCTATATCTACATCTAAAAAAAATGTAAATCAGACCTATACTAACAACCATAACCATCTATATCTACATCTACAAAAAATTTACTAAAGGATTTTTTTAGAAGATCTATCCATGCTATACTAACAACTATAACTATCTAATTCTACATTAAAATATTATTTTAAGAAGTCCTATCTACATCAGAAAAATTGTTTAAGGGTCTAAACATCTAAAAGAAAGTTTCTTACTAAAGGAACTTGTTTAAAGTCGAATGGGTCTTTCTAAAGAATACCAGGATTTATAAAGAAATCTAATGGCTGCTACATACAACTATTTCTGTTACAACCTTTTATTTTCTTTTGTACAATTTGTTACGCATTTTAAAGTGACGAATTATTGCTTGTTTGTTAACTTCATCTAAAACAATACCATGATGTCATTCAAAACAACTTCATGATATCTTTATATAAAGAAACATTTCCTCATTTGCAAAACTAGAAGCATAAGGGTAATATTTTTTCTCTCTTTCCTTTATACTTTTACATTAAATTCTTCCCACTTTTCTATGGACGGTTTGACAGGATAGATATTCTGAAGTGAATTAGAAGACAAAGTGTCCAAACCCAAGTTGATTACTTCAACATGTTTGTGTTATTAGCTTATTTGTTTTCAAGGTATTAGACTATGACTTTGTAGTATTATTGAATGTCAACATAATATATTTTTGACATGCGTCTCTCTAAATATTTAATACCTTTAACTTTGCTAGAACTAAAGAGATAAAGTATTTGTGACTCCAAAAGTTGAGAGTTTGAGGAACTTCTAAGTAAATCATTGTTAATATAGAGTCATAAGTCTTATTTTCTTATGTGAGTACATTCAAGTAGCTGTGGATGTATTTATCATTATATCTTAATATAAGTACATATGAGGTGCAACTTAAAATTTTATGTCCTTTCATTTCCTTCTCTTATTTCTATAATCTCCTTGTCTCTCTACCTCTCTTCTTCTAAATTTCACTTAGTAGCAGAGCAACTTGAAAGGTACTGTGCATCCTTCCATAACTTTCGTCGATCGAACTCAGGGGTGAGGTTGAAAACTATTTAAGGCGTTGTTTAATGGTTGCATGATCGTTTTGTGAACTCGTTTATAGTCGATCGTCGTTGTTTGTTGTGACATCTAGGATTTTTATTATCTCGGTTGGTTCGTTGTTGGTCGTAGCTTTTTGTAAGCTCTAGGGTTCCTGGGATACTGTGTTTCTGTTGCTTCTGCAAGTATGGTGGGGACTGTATCTTCTAACGAGGTTACTAGTGGTGGCGGCTCGAACAATCCTCTTTATGTTATTCATAGTAACGATGAAGTGCGGAAAATGATTACTGCGGTAAAAGTCAATTGTGTAAACTATCTTGCTTGGTCTAAGTCTTCAAAGTAGTGTTGAGGACGAAGAAGTTGTGGAAGAGCCCTACTTGAAATGTCGACCGATAATGAGGATTGGATGAGTGTTATGTTATGTCATGATTGTGACATATTATGGAACCACACCATCACCTTTAATGTTCATTGGTGGGAGTCTTTCATACATATTTGGGCATCTCTGGAATAATTCTATTCACAAAAGCGGAATGTGGTCCGTATCTATGAATTGTACGGGCTACTGTTTAATAGAAAGGAGAATGAGAAGCCTATGGATGAGTATCTCGCTTCAAAGAAGATTTCTTTATAGGAGGAACTCTTGCATTATGTTTCGGTTACTAGTTACTACTAATTTGAAGGAAACTCGAAGACAAAAGGAGAACCATGTTTCTCTCATTCTAGTTAGCCTGGATCATGTGCTTTAACCTTAGTCGGCTTAGATCCTTGATGGAGAGAAGTTACCTACAGTGGAAGATTGTTTTTCGTCTTAATTGTTCTTTTCTATGACAGAGTTATATGGTATCGAGAAATGACTTCTCTGTCTTGGTTACTAGTGTTGCTGGTCGTGCCACACCACAAAGTATAACATATATATTGTGGCATGTTCGACTATGTTGAAGAGTATTGTTAGGACAAGTGGGGTAAACCTGAGTATGCACATCACGTTTATGATGAAAATATGCAGTCTTATGTTACCATTTCTGCTATTGGACATGATGTTTCCGGTCTAATTAGACATCAGCTTCCAATACCTCCAATTTACTTGACAAATTCTCTAGAAGTTGAATGCGCTTGTTAGTACTACCTCCAACCTACATATAGATAATCATGCCTTTGTAGCAACTTAGTCACCATCCACCTCTTGAGTCATCGATTCTAGAGCAATCTTTCATATATCTGGTATAAGTCTCTTTTTATAATCAATTAATCATTGTCCTATGAAATATAACATTATCTCGGTTGATGTGTTTAGTCGTCTTGTGCTTGAAAATTTGTCATTCGTCCTATCCAATCATTGTCATTAGCTGATTCATTATATGTGTCTAATTTTTTTTAAAAATTTCTATTTGTGAGCGAGTTAGCCAAATCATTTCATTGTTCCATAACATATTCTTCCAGTTGTGTTTTTCAGAACCTCGGGATGAAAAAAATGATTGATTCGGGACATAAAAAGAGATGGACCCTATGTAGGAACGTTGAGCACCTCTAGAGGGAGGGTGAATAGAGTGTGTGCGTGTGAAGCAGAGATAATAAGCAGCTATATACTATGGCAGGTAAATGACAGTAAATAAAAATGTGGTAAATAGGCAAAAAAAATCAAACTCAGTGACACAACGATGTATACTAGTATCCATCTGAGAGGACTAGTCCAGTCTCGAGTACTCTTGCTCGATGTTAATCCACTATGGCACAAGCTAATTGAGAGCTTGCAGTCCCTTACAACACCGTGCTTGGTAACGAGCGCACGACCGACTCCAGAGAATGATTTCGAAAACTGGAACGTTTTCTGAATGCAGCCTCTGATACAACTTTTCAGTACCGAAACTCTAGATTGAACAAAACTGTACTGACTTTGGCTAAGAGTGGTATATGTTTGATTTGAAAAACTTTAGCTCGTAGAAAATACTTTAGAATGAATAAAGAAGAGAATGAATAAGTGATTGAGTGATTTTGAATGGTGAAAGTTCATCTCTATTTATAGTGTTTTTGTAGACCGAATTCGGGCAGAGTTCGCTCAGTTCGGGCTGAGTTCGGATGCAGGAATCTCGCATTCGAACGTTGTTGGCAGAAATGGTGGAGGACCAAATAGAATTTGAATTTCCCTTGACCGAACTCGGGCCGAGTTCTGCCTGAGTTCTGTCAGGGTCAGAACATAATTGTATGGGCTAATTTGTGTTGGGTTTTGGACTTTTTGGATAGTGGACTTGGAAGTATGGATAGGTAGACTTTTTATATTTGTGGACTGATAAAAATCTAAGCCAGTACCAATTCTGATCAACCTTACATATTTTCTTAGACTCAATAAAAATAAAAAATACAGAATAAAACATGAAAAAACTTGATCTTGATTCTAGTACGTTTGGTTCTTGATGACGACGCGAAAATCTGTACTTTGTAGCAGTAGGACTAGATGCAGTACGACGTAGATGCATACGTTCTTCTTATTTGAAACTTGTAATCCTGTAGCAGTATGTATATTTTGCATATCGACCAAAGTTGACGTTGATTATCAAAATCAGGTGTGATCATTAATCAATAGGCCAACACTCTATTGCTTGGGTTTACTTGGAAATGCTTACTTCAATTTTTACCTCTATGTTCAAGTTGCATTTCGTTTGTGCCATCCATCTTTGACTAAGTTGCGTCAACCTATTCTCAGTTTGAGTTCCGTTTTAGAATGTAAGGCTTGTCGGTAAGGCAAGCATCACCGTAGTTTGTTTCCTTGTCGTGTTAAGAGTCGTCAGTTGCAGTTCTTTGATCTTATTCATACCGACTTTGGGGTCCTTTTAAAGTCAAAAATTCGAAAGGATTTCAGTATTTTGTTATCTTTATTGATGATTGTTACCGAATAACTTGGTTATTTTTTATGAAAGAAAAATATGAGTGTTCACATGCGTTATCCACCTTTTATAATGAAATATGTGTTCAATTTTGTAATTGCATTAAAGTTTTATGTTCTGATAATGCTTTGGAGTACGCTTAATCGTATGTGGCTTCTTTTTGTGTTGATTGTGGCATTAATCAAACTAGTTGTGTCCATACCTCTCAGCAAAATGGTGTAGCTGAACTCAAGTACCGACACCTTTTAGATGTGGTTCAGACCCTTATGTTCAATATGCATGTCCCTAAACGGTATTGGCAAATGTTGTTCTTACTGGATGTTATTTGATTAATTGTATGCCATCATTTGTGTTAAATAGTCAATTCCCCTACTACATGTTACATTCATATCTCTCTTTTTAATTTATCTCCTCCAGTGTTTGGGTGTGTTGTTTTTTCTCACAACTTGGAACTTGATCGAGACAAGTTGGCTCATCGATCTATCAAGTGTATCTTCCTTGGTTATGTAGGTCCTAAAAAATCAAGTTGCACCCATCAACAAAGCAAAGAAAATCAAAAAGTACATCCTTCAATTGAATTGCGCAGGAGACAGATTGCGCATCATCTCGATTGCGCAAGCTGAACTGCGCATCCAGTCAAGCGCGCAAGCTGACGTGGCAATGTCATCATTACCTGACAGAGAATCAGATCTTCTGACAGCTGACAGTTCGAAAATCGAGGAAACTGTTCGTTTCTCGTGCATCACAGCGCTCGAGGACAGCTGTACAGCCAGCGCGGTCTGCCATCCCATTCGAAGCGCAATCCAACTCCAGCGCAATCTGAAGTCAACGCTATTCATGTGGCGCAGTCCATCAACAACTGAAATTCTGTACGTGGCATTCATGCCATAAATTGCTCACCACGTGACAACTGTCTACACACGATCATGCGCATTTCAATCAAATGATGCCATGTGTCCCATTCAGTTGGCCCACAATCAAGTAACTGCCAGCGCAGTTCATTGCTGGCGCAGTCCAATGTTGCGCAATCCAGAATAACTAAAAATTAGTTATTTCCAGAACTATATAAATAGAGTTTCAAGTCCTTCCTAGGGGGGATCATATAGAGATCAGAAAAATCAGAGAGATCAGGAGTTCTTGCCCAAGTGCTGCTGCTTTCTTCAGAGGTTTTTGCCTTCAACTTCAGAGGCTATCGTCTTCAAAGTTCACATCGTCCAAGGGATAAAGCGATCGTCATTCAGATCGGATTCCTACAGTTGTACTTTTCCAGAATTCTTGTAATATTTTTTACAAAGTTTGTGAAATAAAGTTCATACTTTTGTTTTTGCAAACAAAATGGCGACTCTGCTGGGGACGACTTTCTCCTCCGACGAGGAAGTGACAACTCAATGTGACGTTGCGTCTATCGGAAAGACGCAGAAGACGCTGGTTGTAAAGGTCAACCAGACAGCCTACGAGGCAATGATCAACTCCAGGACCACTCCTCGCACTGCAACAGCTTCTGCCACGAGCAAAGTGCGCCCAGTGTGGGTCCCCAAGGCTGCTGCGCAGTCTAATCTCTCTGCCACTAAGACTGCTGCGCCGTCTGTTGTCTCTGCTCCCAAATCTGTTGCGCAGTCTGATGCTGTTCCTCTAGCCAGTGCACAAACCACTTCATATGCTGCCCTGGCTAAGTGCAAGACTCCTCTTCCTCTGGCGCAGTTGGCTGCAACTCTTCCTGCGCAATCCACTACTCCAGCAACCAGAGTACAACCCAAGCACTCTGTGACCAGAACTCCTGCTGCGCAAACCACGGGGTCTGTGGCCAGCAAGTCATATGGCAGAATTCCTCATGCGCAATCGGCCAGTGTGCCCATTGCCACTCCAACTGTTGCGCAAGCTGCGCCAGCGCAGTCCAAGAGGGACAGCCCTTTGGCTAAACTCCCTTCTTCTCACAGCAAGGGGAAAGCTTCTGCTCCTCTTCCCAAGCATCATGTTGCTCCAGCGCAATCCACTGGGGGTAGTCTGTTGGCTATTCCTCCTTCTCCCCAGAACAAAGGAAAATGTTCGTTGGTCTTTTCTCAATCTTCCTCGTTCCAAGACCTGGAAGACAACAGAGGAAAACGCTTTTTAGCTAACCCTTCTTCACAAAACAAAGGAAAATGCCCTTTGATCTTTTCTCAGTCTTCCCCAGTTTTTATCGCGAAAGATCCATCTGAACGTGCCTCGGCACCAATCAGTACTAGAACCCTTTCAAACAAGAGTTCTTCTCTCTATGTCAAAAGGACTTGTACTGATCAAAGAGGTATTCTGCCTACTCCGGTAGCGGAATTTCAAGATCTCCCAACTCTCCAGATATCCCGTTCAAAGCAGGACAAATTACTGGTGTCTCAAACGGAAACCCCTGTGGGTGAGTTTGCTGATCTACGAAGTTATCTCAATAGACCTCGGTCTACGTCAACTTCGGCAAAACGCAAGCAGCCAATGCCGAAGACGAACTTGCATCAAAGGCAAACTTCCAGGATCAAAAATCCTGACACCTATGCTAATGAGGTGAGCACTTCCTTGTACACTCAAGGGACAAAACATCTGAAGAACCGGAACCACGTTCCGAATATTGTCAAAGAACATATCCCTCAAACTTCTTCTCGTCCCGGCCTCGTTCCCGATCTCCGAGAGCACCTCAGGCAAAAGCGGGACAACATCTCAACATCTTCAGTGCAACCACCTGAGCACCATTGTAATCATAAGGTGGTCATCCAGTGTTGTTGCCAAACAACAAAGCGATCTGTCTTCGATCGTTTGAACTTTGCAACTTCCGAACCAATGTCAGAAGATGAAGACGAAGTACTGTACGCTTCCGTCAATATGGCCTCTCGAGACACCGGGGGTAGAAAGTGCTCCAAGCACGGCAAGCCTCGCCGACCCAGCCAGCGGTATTTAGATTTACTCCAAGAATCTTCTGAAGGAGTATTTCGACATACCCGTTCCCGAAGCCGAGATACAATCGGTCAAAGGAATCTTCTTCAAGATCCTTCTGGTCATCTTCCTACCTCTCATTCGGGAGATGACTCCTTCTCTGATTATGATGCATACAGTGAGAGTTCTGAACAGACAGTGTCCTCCACTGTACCTAGAAAAGTGACAGCTTATGTTGTCACTGAAGACCCAGATGCTTCTAGTTCGGCTAATCAAGAACAACGAATTGCTGCACTAGAGGATAAGTTGAAGACCATGGCTAAAATGGTCGCAAGTATGCACTCTATCATTGTGGCCCAACATACAGTACCACCGACTGTACCTGCTGCAAATCCCGAGATCATAGCATCATCGGTGCCTGTTAATACAGGGCTGGGGGTAGTGTCTCCTCAAATACCCCCTGTACAAGTTCAACCTACATCCAGCCAGTCAGGAGCTAGGGGTAGCGTTTACCATGCTGTTCCTCCTCCTAACACTGTCATTCAGCCTGCTCCTTCATCGTCGGAGGATGCTAATGAAGCTGTCAAGCTCTTATGCACTCAATTCGAGGCCTTCAAAGAGAAGGACAACTTGCAGAGATTGGGGATCAAACAACCCTATCCAGTTGAATGGAAGGAAGTCCCGTTTCCTCCCAAGTACAAGATTCCGACAATCTCGCTGTTTGATGGCAGCACTTCTCCAAGTCAGTTCATCAATCACTTTGAGGTAATGACTGTCCAACTTCAGCCAAATGACGCTCTTCTTACCAGAGTATTCGTCGGCTGTTTAGCCGGTGTGGCATACGATTGGTATAGAAGCTTGCCCGATGGCTGTATCACCTCCTTCTCAGGTCTCAAACAAATCTTCTTGGAGCGATTCTATGAGGGAATCAACGACATGACCATGTCAGCCCTCAACAAAATCAAACAAAAACACAATGAAACTGCTGAAAGTTTCATTGAAAGGTTCCGCCGAGAAGCCTTAAAGATGCCGCCTGGGACTCCGGCTGCTGTCACTATTGATACTTGCAAGGCAAATCTTTTGCCTATTATCAGTATGTGGACGGGATCAACACAATTCCAGGACTGGTCGTCATTCATCGTCAACGCTAAAGCAGCTGAAGTGAGTGCCGAGAAGTTCAAGCAATTGGGGGTACATATGTCTAACCCTGACCGAGATGAATCTTCTGCATCTGGTGGTGGTAATCGCCAGAACAACCGCAAGAACAAAGAAACCTTGAATATCAATCTCAAGAGCAAGGAATCTCTGGCGGTCAACGTGGCTCCACCCACGTCTACTTCTACTCCTTCTGCCCCTCCACCAAGGGAACCAAGTCCGAAAGTGGAGTACTCCTTTGATGAGAATGACACCGTGAGCATCTTTGATTGCTTAATCAAAAGCAATAAGCTCCAACTTCCGGACCCGAAGAAGCCTGATGAAGTCGGTAAGACTGATCATCCCAAATACTGCATCTATCACAGGTTCATCGGGCATCCCACTCGAGCGTGCTACGTGCTCAAGGGCAAGATTCAAGAGCTCGTCAACGCTGGTGTTGTTACTCTGCAACAAGACGAGAAGACTGTTACTGCAAACATGGTTTCGGTACAGTTCGGTGACTTCCCTCCACAGATGATACAGCATGGTGTCATCCCTATTCCCAAGGCTACTCTCGAAATCGAGAATCTCCCTCCTCCACGAAGTGAAGGTCTCATCCCCTTGTCTCTTGATAATGGTGAGATTATGTGGATTCACCCTAATCTTGCTTCAGAGTTTGAAGTTCCTTCTTCCTCCAAAAAGAAAGACCGCTCCAAGGGCAAAACGAAGATCTGCAATATGGTGTCTTTTGACTCCATAGTCGAAGAGGAAATCCTGTTAGGCACCAGGTCAGGGAAAACCTATCTACGGGAAGTTCCCGAAAATCAAGAGCATCCTGCTTCTTCTTCTGAGCCTGCTCCAGTACAACCGGTCTCTAATGAGGATATCCCTTCTGTATCCTCACCGGTTGTAGTATCCATTCCCCCCAAGCCGGCGGTGGCTGATAAAGGCAAACAACAAGTCCGCTTCGACAAACCTTTGAAGAAGTTATCTCCTTCTGGACTTGAGAAGTCGTACAATTTTGATATCTTGGCTCAACTAGCCAACACACCAGCCAGGCTGTCAATCTTCGAGCTCTTACGCCTCTCCAAAGAGACTCGAGAAACCCTAAGTGAAGCTCTGATGCAGGCAGAAACCTGTCTAACTCTTCTCAAGAAGCCGGAAGCAGAGCCGGTCTCTTGCCTCCATTGCCACAGTGTGTTGGAGCTGATTCCAAACATCACCTTCACTCAGGATGATATGCTGCTGGAGGATAATAGGCATGACCGTCCTCTATACTATACAGGATATGTCGACTCGATGAAAGTCGATCGTATTCTGATAGATCCAGGGTCAGCTCTCAGCATCATGCCAAAGACAATGCTGGATGCATTGAAGATACCAGTGCATAGTCTTTCTAGTACAATCACTACCATCTTGGGGTTCAACCAAGGAAGGAGTGAGCCTCTGGGCAAGATTCGCCTAGAACTCCAAATAGGCAATCTCCGCACAAAGGTGACCTTCTACATCATAGACAATCATGGTTGTTCCTACAATGCTCTTTTGTGGAGACCATTCCTACATGAACACAATATTGTTCCTTCGACTCTCCATCAATGCTTCAAATATGTCGATGACAAAGGAGAAGTTCAAAAGGAGGTTGCAGATCTTTACCCTTTCAAAGGTATCGAAGCATATTGCAACGACACTCGCATGTACAAGGAAGAGTTCATGAAGGTGGTATTAGCCATGGACACTGAGGAAGAACAAGAAGCAGTGTCCAATGACACTCTCATCATACCTGTCAAAGGGCGTGTTTCTCATCCTCAATCCTCCAAACCACTGGCTATTCACTTGCCAGTTCGGAAGCAACCAACTGATGGTGATCAAGATCAAAGGGAGCTCATCTCTTCTGAGCCACTTGTTATCGACTTACGTCGTAACAAGGACAAAAAGCAGCTCACCTCTTCTGAGCCACTTGTTGATTTATCTTGCAACAAGGAAAAAAGGGAGCTCACCTCCTCTGAGCCACTTGTTATTGACCTTCGTCGTAACAAGCCTTCTCCACGTTCTTCTTCTCCCCCTCTTGTAATCAATCTGACCAAGCCTGCTAAGGCTAAAGGTCCTGTTGTAAATACGGATGTACATATCAATGAAAAAGCATCTACTTTCCAGTATACTGATGTCATTTATCATGCTAAGTGCTATTTGGATATGTTAGATAGATTTCAGTCATTTACAATAGGAGTTGTACAGTCTCTTCAGACAGAGGTCATATTGGAACATCCAAAAGACTCATATCGTGTAGTCCCTGCTCGAAAGAGAGGTGAAAGTCCAATACTTTTTAGTAAAGGACCAAAACAAAAATTCAGCTACACGGATGATAGCAAAATTGACGACACGGGACATCTTCAGCTTCGCCGTTATAGTCTACAGTCAAAAGACATCATCCGAAAGATGGGTTATGATTTCAAGAATGGCCTCAACTATGGTAAAGGAAGACGAACTCCTATTCGTACAATCGTTCCGAAAGGAAAATCAGAGAAGTATTACAGCAGGACCAAAAGAGGTCTCGGGTACGCTTCACCTCCGGTATTATCCCCAGCAGTCTCCGAATCTGATAGTGAAGAGCGCTCTAATTCTTCTGATTCCAGATCATGGGACTCTGACACCAGCATTGGTGAAGTCCATCGGCTGATCGTATCTTCTAACATGGTCTCTGCCGAACTTCCAGAAGGCTATGACGAGGATATTGAAGAAAGTCCAGAAACAAATCATTGGGCTCAACGAATGGATACCCAATGGGAACTCCGATTCGAACAATGAGAACCTCCTACCGAAGATCAATTGGTTCAAGTTGACGTAGGAGAGAGCGGGTCACCTCGTCCAATATTTATCAGCAAGAACCTTCCAGAGGCAGATAAGCAAGAATTAATTCTTCTTATTCGAGAATACATTGATGTCTTTGTCTGGAGTTATGAAGACATGCTAGGTCTAGATCCCAAAGTTGCTACTCATAAACTGAATATCTTGCCTAATGCATAACCAGTCAAACAGCAACAACGGCGATTCAAGCCAGAAATGATGGACGCAATCGATGATGAAGTCAAGAAGCTCATAGCTTGTGGCTTCATTCGAGAAGAACAACATCCTGATTGGGTAGCCAATGTCGTTCCAGTCCTGAAGAAAAATGGCAAAGTTCGAGTTTGCATCGACTTTCGGGATCTAAATGAAGCCTGTCCAAAAGATGAATTTCCTCTTCCTATCACGGACGTCATGATTGACAACACCTGTGGGTTCGAGCGAATATCCTTCATGGATGGATTCTCTGGGTACAATCAGATTCGGATGAATCCTGCAGATGAAAAACATACCTCTTTCCGCACTTCTCGCGGAGTCTACTGCTATACAGTGATGCCATTTGGTCTCAAGAACGCTGGTGCCACTTATCAGCGAGCTATGAGTACCATTTTTCGAGATCATCTGCGCAAAACTGTCGAATGCTATGTTGACGACATCGCCGTCAAGAGTCGTTTAAAAGAAGATCACATCCAAGACTTGAGAACAATCTTCAATCTCATGCGCCAACATCAACTCAAAATGAATCCCACCAAGTCATTCTTGGGTGTCTCTAGTGGCAAATTTCTCGGCTTAGTCATTACCTCTAAAGGTATACACGTGGATCCCGAGAAGATCAAAGCCATTCAAGAGATGCGTCCTCCACGCAACCTAAAAGAGCTACGAGGATTCCAAGGTCGACTTGCGTACATCATGAGGTTCATTTCGAATCTGTCTGGACGCTGCAGACCATTTACTTAACTAATGAAGAAGGGTGTATCTTTCGTTTGGACCGAAGAATGTCAACGAGCATTCGAAGACATAAAGCGGTATCTCATGAACCCACCAGTCTTGGTGCCACCAATCTCAGGCATACCATTCTTAATGTATGTCCGCGCTATGGATCATTCATTGGGTGCGTTACTTGCCCAAAAGAATAAAGAAGGTCATGAACAGGCCATCTATTATCTCAGTCGTACTATGATTGGTGCTGAACACCGTTATAGTCCGGTCGAAAAAGAATGCCTAGCTCTTATGTTTGCTGTTCAAAAGACAAGGCATTACATCATTGGCCAAACCATTCATGTCATATCGCCAGCGTCATTGGGCCGATTCTCTTCGGCGCCCTCTTGAGTTTTCTATCGGCGACCATGTATTCCTGAGGATTTTGCCTAACCGTGGTGTCATTCGTTTCGGCGTACGGAGAAAGCTTAGTCCTTGGTATATAGGGCCGTTCGATATTCTGGAGCGAGTAGGAGATGTGTCCTATCGTCTCGCTCTTCCGCCGTTGCTACGTGAGGTGCATGACGTATTCCATGTATCTCAACTACGACGGTACATCCCGGACCCGGACCACATCCTGGATCATTCGGAATTGGTTGTTGGTACCAACCTTTCGTATGAGGAGAGGCCCGTGTCTATATTGGACCAGAGGGAGAAGATACTCAAGAACAAGACTATTAATTTAGTCCGAGTTGCTTGGGGTCATCACTCTTTGGGTGAGTCAACATGGAAGCGTGAGAATGATATCCGATCGCGATATCCCGACCTATTTGATGAAGAAGCCTAGCACACTTAATTCTCGGCTGGCTACATGGGCCATTTTGCTAGCCCAATATGACATGGTATATGTTTCTCAAAAATCTGTTAAAGGTCAAGCACTGGCGGATTTCTTAGCGGCTCATCCTGTTCCAGAGACATCCAAGCTTTATGATGAAATTCCAGACGAGACATTGGAAGTAAATATGATCTCCGAAGAATTTCCTACCTGGCGTCTATTCTTCGACGGTGCATCCAGGATTGGACCAAATGGTGTCATTGTCGCAGGAGTTGGAGTTGTTCTTGTTTCTCCAGACAGATCAACTATCCAAAGAGCTTACTCCCTAGATGAACCTTGTTCCAACAATGTAGCAGAGTACAATGCTCTACTCATTGGCCTTCAATTAGCCAAGCAACTGGACGTCGAGTATCTTGAAGTCTATGGTGACTCCAAGCTGGTCGTTAACCAGGTTAGAGGAACCTATGAAGTTCGCCATCAAGATCTAGTGCCTTATCATGAAGCAGTGATCAGCATGGCTACATCATTCAAAGCCTTCTTTATCGAATATGTTCGCCGAGCGTGCAATACTGAAGCAGATGCTTTGGCTAATCTTGCAGCAGTCTTAGCCATCCCCATCAAAAGACAGCAGGTGGTGGTTATCTCTAACCGGGAATTGTTCTGCATCGAAAACAATCGTAATATTGAGTTCAGCAATCTTGCTGAAGTCAATGTTATCGATGATGATTGGAGAGCTCCTTTCATCGACTTCGTAGTTCACGACATACTCCCTGAAGACCCCAAGGAGGTTACGAGTATTCGTCGAAGATCTCTCCGGTTCTACTACAATCAGACCACCAAGACTCTCTATCGGCGAACTTATGACGGTCTTCTATTGCGCTGTTTGGCTGGTGATGAAGCAAAGCAAGTATTGCGTGAAGCTCATGATGGCGTCTGTGGAGCACATCAACCTGGTCCTAAGCTAAAGGATCGCATCCGACGTATGGGTTACTACTGGCCTTCTATGGTATCAGATGCCATTGAATATGCAAGAAAATGTCACGCTTGTCAAATCCATGCAGACTTCATCCATCAACCGTCGGAATTTCTACACCCGACTGCTGCTTCCTGGCCTTTCGAAGCTTGGGGCATGGATGTCATAGGTCCTATCAACCCTCCTTCTTTTAGAGGACATCGGTTTATCTTAGCAATCACCGACTACTTCTCCAAATGGGCTGAAGCTATACCTTTGGCTGAAGTCAAAACCAGCAGCGTCATCAACTTCGTCAAACATCATGTCATCTATAGATTTGGTGTGCCTCGACAGATTATTCATGACAATGGGCCACAATTCATCAGTCAAAAGTTCACAAGGTTTTGTGACGATCATCGGATTGACAACGTCGCCTCTACAGCTTACAACCCTGCTGCTAATGGTTTAGCTGAAGCCTTCAACAAAACTATCATCAAGCTCCTCAAGAAGTTTGTGTCTACTAACAAACAAAATTGGAGTGAAAAGCTTGGCGAATGTCTATGGGCCTATCGTACTACGGTTCGTAATCCCACAGGCTGTACACCCTTCTCTCTGGTATACGGTTGTGAAGCAGTTCTACCTCTGGAACTTCAGATCCCATCCCTACGGATTGCTATTGCCAACGAGCTTACTACAGAGAACAATGATCTTCTTCGACTTCAAGAGTTGGAGGCGCTTGACGAGAAGCGGCTATTAGCTCAACAACACATCGAGTTGTATCAAGCTCGTATATTGAAGACTTTCAACCGCAAAGTTAAGGTCAGAGCCTTTAAGAAAGGAGAACTTGTTCTTACAGTCAGACGTCCTATGACTATGACTCACATGAGCAAGAGCAAGTTTGATACGAAGTGGGAAGGTCCATATATCGTGAGCAAAGTCTTCTCAAATGGAGCTTATCAACTCACAGAATTGGACGGTCGAATTGCAATGATGCCTATCAATGGCAAATTCCTTAAGAAGTACTATGCATGAATGTAAAAGAGATTGCTTGTAAATATCATCAGACAAGTTCATAAATAAAATTCAATTTTATTTCATCATGAATGATAGTACATAATATCAAGGAAGGTCACTATCATCCCTCTCAACATTGGGACGCGGACCACTACCGTCCTTATCAAAGACAAAGTCGGCAAAAGAGCCGAGAACATCCTTACTCGAACCCACCAGGAACTTGCAAGCAGCCATCCTCATGGCCTCTTCTTCCTCCGTCGTCCCTGGTTCAAGAAGGAAGTCTAAGATATCCCTTGGCGGCTTCGGTGCAGACGAACCTTCGCCCGCCTCTGGCTGTTTTGGCTGGGCTGGCTCAATTGGACGCTCCTCAGTGCCCGCTTCAACCTTTGGGGCGATCTCAGCCTTCTCGGATGCATCTTCAGACATCTTTGTGTTGAAAAGTGAGAGCGATCATTCCATCTAGATTTCTGTCCTATTTATAGGCAGAGATCCCTGAAACAATGAGGCGACGCGTCTTTCGTAACGTTCATTCAATTCATCTGACGGTTCGTCCGTTCATTAAAAATATCATCTGACGGTTCGCCGTTCACTACATTCATCTGACGGTTCGTCCGTTCATTAAAAATATCATCTGACGGTTCGCCCGTTCACTACACCATCCGACGGTTCACCCGTTCATTACATCATCTGACGGTTCGTCCGTTCATTTCATCATCCGACGGTCTATCCGTTCATTACATCATTCGACGGTTCACCCGTTCATTCAATTCATTTGACGGTTCATCCGTTCATTTTGACGATTCATTTCGTTCATTCACCTATTCATCTACATCAACAACTTGTCATATATTTTTATATTTGATCAAGTTGTCTACTGAAATAATGATATTCAACAAATTATATTCTGCCATGTCCACATTACCTCTGAGCAGATATAATGAATATAATTATTTTCCGAAATCAAGAAATATATCATGTCCTGCACCTCTGAATATATTTTCTATCGCTATTATTTGTATCTGAATAAGATATGCAATAAATAATAGAGCCACCAAGAAAATGTCTTTTATTGATTGAAAGATATTACAAAAAGATGTTTCATAAAAATAAGAAGATAAAGATAATCTTTCTATTCTGCTGGCCGGGTCATCAGGCTAGTCATCCACTGCTTTAAAGATTGTAGTCGCTCCTCACGAGAGTCCATCACTCGCCTCCTTGCTTTATCCATTCCAGACTTATCGTCGAAAGTCGGCAAGGTTATCATTCTGCGAGAGACTTCAGCTTGATGAGTTGCGACATACTCATCTCTTTCAAGAATCAGAGCGTCCAGCTGCTGAACTGTAGCCTGATGTTGGGTGACCTCCTCTCCCAGAGCGAGCTGAACAAGTTTCAACTCTTCTTGGAGACGGGCAACTTCCTCTTGAAGACGGGTAGATTTGGCTTGCAGCTCAGCAACTTTCCTTTCTTCCTCCTCAGCAACAGACGCTATTGTTTCCACTTGAGAGTTATATTCAGAAGACTTGGCAGTGAAAGTGTCTAAGATAATCTGGAAATTAACTTTCGCGACTGCAGCTTCTTGAGACATCTTCTCAAATTCAGCCTGTACTAAAGGCTCTACTTCTCCCTTATTAAGCTCTTTGTAAGTCTTAACTGATGCCTCTAGCTCATCTAGTATATGCTCAAGGAAAACAACCTGAGCTTCGTCACCCTGGCCTCGGATGGCATTTATTAAATAAGAGGTTGGACCTCTCACTGTAGAGAAACCGGCATCCTCTTTCTCTATCACCCTATCTACTAAGGGTCCCAACGAATCAAAGAAAAAGTTGGTGAAAGAGCTAACGACAAATCGGTTGGTGGCTAGAGCACCAGGAGTAGCAGCTACTCCCGTTGACGATGAAGCAGCAGGACGTTCGGCTTCTTGCACTTGGCTGGAAGGCTTTTTAAACAAGGGAGCTAAAGTGGAACTGGTTGCTCCTCCCGGTTGTTCCTCAGCAGAAAATTAAATATTATCATTTTGCCTGTCATTTACAACTGTCGAAAAGGATCAAAAGTAAAAGCAATCTTACCATGACTTGGTCCAGTGACGATTCTGTCATCTACTGGCGCGGGTTCCAACCTCGCAGAAGTAGCCTCAGACATTACTGTCTGGCTACTGCCTGCCTCAGAGCCGCCCGACAGATGTCGGCTGCCACTGGCTATTGTTGTTATCGGCACTATATCAGTACAAGTAGGAGGAATTGGAGATGGTTCGATCTCTGCATGAATTAAAAATAAGAGATGTCAGCCATTTAGTCTATGAAAGGAAGACTGATAATTTCATTCAATACCTTTGGGATCAGCGGTAGCAGTTTCCTCCGGCACTACTTCCTCACCCACATTCTTTTCGGGAAACACATCCACCTCAACATCCTTTTCAGGATCTAGTGTGTCGTCAACAGCCTCGGGAGATATGTGGACATCAATATCCTCTTTCGGATCTACAGTATCATCAACAGCTTCTGCTGATGTATCTTCACTGCTCATGCTATCCTCAGGTGCTTCCTCGCTGGCAGTTGCAGCGGCATGATCAACATCATCCTGCGAGCCGAAGTCGCAATCATTCAATGCATCAATCATTAAGCGATCCTCTTCTTCACGGAGCGTTCCTGGTGTAGCAGGAAGCTGGCTAGTTTCCGCCGCCGGTGAAGGAGATCGTAAAGCTTCATGCTCCTCCTCTACAGTATCTTCTCTGGGCTCTGCAGCCTCATCTCTCTGTTCAACCTCCTCCCTCTGCTCAGTCTCGTCCCTCTGTTCTGGACTAGGAGTTTCATGCCTAGGCTCAGAGATAGGAGTAGGAGATGACATGGTGATGCCAGCAGCAGCATTAACCACCACTGAGGACAGAATCTGTCTCGACGGAGTGACCACCCTCTTTCTTCTGGCGGCCAATTTCTTTCTATGAAGAGGTCTCTCTGGACTTTCAACATCTACCACATCAACCCGCTTTGGAAGAGTGGTCGGCGTCATTGCTTCTCCTTGGGTTGACTCGGCCAATTGCCGAGATTGTGATCTAGTGGTGACTTTCTCTGATTGATCCAAGATAAGTTTCTTCTTTGCAAACCGGAGAAGAAGGTTCGTCAATCCTTCTTTTCCTCTCCCTGGGGAGACTTAACAACTTTCAAAGAAATTCTCAGCGGTTCATTGACCTCCTCAGGGAAGTTAGCTTCCCTTGAGGCTTCTAATGGGTCATCCACCGGTTCATGCTCTTCGTCATTTACTGGAGCTGATATGACAGTGGCTCCTTTCTTCAAACGCGTCGCTGTCGCGAAGCTATCAACAAGACTGAAGTTCTCTGCGAATGTATTCGCTGCTGTATAAAAGAGCGAATATGTGTATAACATCCTGGGACCGTGATCGCTTTTGGTTGGCATCGAGAACATTGCTCTTGTATCTCGAGTGTTATATAGGCCCAAGCCCTTGCGCCATCAATCAGATAGCCTTTTCCTTGTAGGCAAGTTTAACATTGCCTACGTGGAAGTGGTCGTATCCGAATTGCCGCGCAAATCGGCTCGGATGATACGGTTCCAGATAACATTCTTCTTCAAATCTGTAAACCAAATGGGACGGCCGAATCATCTTCAGCCATTCAAATACTGCACGACCTAGAGGCTGCCTCCCTAGATCAATCAGATTTGTTGCCATATATTCATAGCCGGCTGGAGGGGGAACGCAGTAGAAATTCCACCCCTTCCAAGATTCAAAGCCCGTCTGCAATCTTTAGACTGGTGTATGTCCATTTGCTTCTGGAGAATCTTCTTAAGAAGCTGCCGCCTACTGCTCCCATGTCAGGGTTCAACAATGACGGATGGTGCAGAAGTAACCATCCAAACAAATAAGTATAGGGCAGCTCCAGTCGAGGGAAGTTCCCCTTCTCGCCCTTCCCTTTGAGCATTGATTTAACATAAAGACGAAGATCAGCGTTTATTCTACAGGTCATCGCCGACAGCAGATCCATCCGGTAGCCAAAGACTAACCGGACAGCAGCAAAGAGCACGCCGCGATGGAAACGATCGACGGTACTACTGGCTCCGGGGACGACGAATCGTCGAAGCCAGTATGAGAGGAAACCCGCCAACTGGGGTTCCTTGGACATGGACCTATAACCCAGTCTTATGAAACTTTCAATAACATCTCCTTTCTGGAAAGGAGGATATTGAAGTTCATCATCAACTTTGATGTCCATCTCTTTATTCTCTTCCATCAAACCGAGCACCTCACTGTGGCTGAGCGGTCTGAAGAAGCTAGGGTTACACTTATCTTGATCCTTAACCTTCTTCTCTACGATGTGGTTGAGGAAAAGATAAGACAACCACTTTGACGAGTAGCATGTGCCAGAAGAACCACTCTTATAATATAAAGAGCAGATCTTGTAATGGCACAGCAATTCTTCAAAGACATCCACCATTTCAGCATTTTCCCGACGAAGTCGGTCAAATTCAGCATTTGTTGGAACGAATTCTTCATAAGGGAATTCTCCATGGGCAAGCTCGAGATACTTCATCTCGTGAAGAGCAAGTCCAATTTCTCCGCAGGGTGTCATGAAAGTCCCTGTCCTGTAGTTATACCTCTCTGCCAGAGCTAGGAACAGATGAGGGTTTGGGTGAAAGCCGTATACAGTAGAGAATAGCGGCTGAAATAGCTCAATCTCCTTGAGCTTATCTTCAAACTGAACCAATATCCAGTTGGCGATGCATTCCATCTTTTGTGATCTGGGTTCACCAGACCTGTCAACCGGATGTCCTGATCCGGGTATCTTCCTTCAACCTTGGCAAATTCATTTGCAAAGATCGGTGTTCTAACCGGCAGCAGCACGAGGAGTTCTCTGGTGGGATGCACCCAGGTTTTAATCCTCTGGGCAATGAGCTGTGACGCTCAGAGGAGCTGTAGAACATATCCTCTTGTTCGGCCCTTCTTTACACAGATGTTCCCTGTTCTGGCCTGTTGGAGGGGAGTGATATCCCAGTCCATTCTCTTGGGGTAACTCGCATGAGCTTAGCGAGCTAAGGGAAGACACCTGGAAATCTCAGGCAAAAGTATTCTCTTCTCGGCTCTCTGGAAGAGTCTTTGTTCAACTCTAGGTCTTGGTTGAGAACTCTTATCCAAAGCCTCACCAAATAAAAACAGAGGCTTCTTATGAACAACAGCATCCACAGTCTGCAGGGGTTGCCCGTTCATCAAACTTAATAAAGTTTCGTTGTCCTGTGCAACTAAGATGGCTTGACGGGAGGATGGCAGTGCATATTGGGAAAATATGACATGGGATAAATCTTCCTTAAACTCTGGTTCAGCAAGGGTCCCTGTAAAGATTTCATACTCCGTGTCCTCTCTGATGTTAACTGCATCAAACAGAAAGATAGAATTCAGTATATGCAAAAATCAAAGATTCTGTCCAAACAATCAGTCAATTGCGCAAACATCAGATTGCGCTGTCTATAAAACATCAGAGTGCGCAACAACAGCTTCCATGCGCAAACTGTCCAGTTGCGCCAACATATTCACTTGCGCAAGCCATCAGATTGCGCTAACAAGCTTGCGCAAGCCAACAGTTTGCGCTGGACAGACTTGCGCAAATCGATAGAGTGCGCTGACTTTTGCCAGCGCTCTTCAACCGATTGCACAAAAAAATAGTCTTCATAAAAATGAAGACTATTGGGTTTGTGCAACCGAAACCCTAAACAGGGCGGCGCGATGTAACTAAATCTCTAAAAGAGATTGGTTTGAAGGATCAACAGTGTCGAAGAACCCTAAAAAGGGTCTTTGATCATCGAGTTCACTACCTTGCAGTGCGGGATGAGCAACTTCATGTCGAGAAATACGTGGCGCAGCCCGAGCCGAAGACTCGGCGGGGGCCTTGCCCTTCTCGGCGGCGGAGCGTTTTGGAGCCATCAGAGTCGACGGGGAAGAAGGAGAAGAGTCGGATGAGCTCGAAAAATTTTCTCTTTCGAAAGTTTTGGAAGCAAGTAAAGAATAATAGAGAGAGAAATGAGAACTATTTATAGTTTTCGAAAGTAAACAGACGCCTCGGATTGCGCCGGAGAAATAGGAGCTAACTCCTCCAATTGCGCAGACAGGTTATTTCATGCGCAACTTGATTTAAAACTCAAAATTCAAAGTATTTCGAAACTTCGAATAAATTCAATTTTCGAAAACTTTGAAGGGGGTCTTGTAGGTCTTAAAAAATCAAGTTGCACCCATCAACAAAGCAAAGAAAATCAAAAAGTACATCCTTCAATTGAATTGCGTAGGAGACAGATTGCACATTATCTCGATTGCGTAAGCTGAACTGCGCATCCAGTCAAGCGCGCAAGCTGACGTGGCAACGTCATCATTACCTGACAGAGAATCAGATCTTCTGACAGCTGACAGTTCGAAAATCGAGAAACTGTTCGTTTCTCGTGCAGCATAGCGCTCGAGGACAGCTGTACAGCCAGCGCGTCTGCCATCCCATTCGAAGCGCAATCCAACTCCAGCGCAATCTGAAGTCAGCGCTATTCATGTGGCGCAGTCCATCAACAACTGAAATTCTGTACGTGGCATTCATGCCATAAATTGCTCACCACGTGGCAACTGTCTACACACGATCATGCGCATTTCAATCAAATGATGCCATGTGTCCCATTCAGTTGGCCCACGATCAAGTAACTGCCAGCGTAGTTCATTGTGGCGCAGTCCAATGTTGCGCAATCCATCATGCGCAATCCAGAATAACTAAAAATTAGTTATTTCCAGAACTCTATAAATAGAGTTTCAAGTCCTTCCTAGGGGGGATCATATAGAGATCAAAAAATCATAGAGATCAGGAGTTCTTGTCCAAGTGCTGCTGCTTTCTTCAGAGGTTTTTGCCTTCAACTTCAGAGGCTATCGTCTTCAAAGTTCACATCGTCCAAGGGATAAAGCGATCGTCATTCAGATCGGATTCCTACAGTTGTACTTTCCCAGAATTCTTGTAATATTCTTACAAAGTTTGTGAAATAAAGTTCATACTTTTGTTTTTGCAAACAGGTTATACTTGAACTCAAAAAGGCTATCGATGTTACAGTCTGCACTCATGAAAATATTATGTAGTGCAGATGTTACCTTCTTTGAGTCCACTTATTTCTTTCATTTAGGAGATCATCCTCTTCTGTTCACATCAGATTTGGTATCTTTTATACCACCTATGGTCATTCATGATTTCAGTTTACCCTTTACAAGTATACCATAGATCCGAGAGAGACATGTTTTTTTGCATGATTCAGGAATGTGGATATGACTTCCTCCACCACAGTTCAGTTAGCCTTCTTATTTCTCTCAAGAAAGTACCCATAGTTGTACCACTAAGCATCTCATTTCAAATTATGTTTCCTTACACGTGTTTCTCATTCTTTACATAATTTTGCTGCCTTATTGTCTTTTATTTCCATTCCTAACACTTATAAACAAGCTATGTCATCTTCTGGTTGAAAAAGTGCAGTGGATGATGAATGTTTGCTTTGTATAAAAATTAGACTTGAGGAGCTTACCTCGTTTTCTGTTGGGAAGCAAGTAGTTGTAAGTGTACACTGTTAATTATCCAAATGATTCCGTTGAGCGTCTTAAGGCGCGGTTAGTTGCAAAGAGTATACCCTGATATATGGTATGTGGATTATGGAGACTTTCTCCTTTTAGCTCAACTGATATTGGTATGCGGTTATTCCTATGTATCCAGTTGGACATCAGGAATGGTTTCTTGCACGGTGACTTCCATGATGAGGTTTATTTGGATCAACAACTAGGATATGTTGTGTCTCGTACTGACAATCTGGTGTATCATTGAAGAAGGCTTTATGTGGGCTAAGACAATCTCTTCAAGCTTGGATTGATAATTCAATTTAGTTCTCATTCAGTATGGATTACCATGTCGATCATTCAGTGTTTAACTGATCTTCCACATGAAATGTTTTTGTGTTGATTGTTTATGTGATGATATTGTTATATCTGAGAGTGACTTTGTTGATATTTGACTTAAAGGTCCATCTTAGTCGTCAGTTTCATACAAAGGATTAAGCTATTCTTCGTTATTATTTTGGAATCGAGGTTGCTTGATCTAAAATGGGTGTGTATCTGTCGCTATACAAGTATGTTTTAGAATCACTTTCAGAGACATGGATGTTGGACTCTCGGCCTATTGATACTTCTATAGATTCTCATGTCAAACTTGATGCTCACATGGGGCACTTATTCAAGGATATTGAACTATATAGACAATTGATTCGAAAGATTTACCTTAACTGTTACACAACAATATCACCTACCTTAACTGTGTTCCATGGGATCTTGAATGTCCTTGGAAGGAATGAACTTGTGTCATCAACGATGAACTAGGATTGAAATCCGCATCAGGCTGTTGCAAACTGGGGTTGGTTCTGATCTCTCAGATTACAGGGGCCTGTTAGGTTTGGATTGCAATTGTATTGAGTTAGGGTGGCCTGGCATGCAGGAGAATGTGGCTCAGCTTCAGTCCTAAGATAACAACAAATTACTCGAGTAAATATCGAAGTAAACACTTGAGTTCAATAGTATGAGTCTACTTTACCAAAGGTATGCTAAGTTGAATCACACAATAAGAACAAACTGAGCTCATTCAGAGGATGACGATACAAACCGACGAACTTTTGATTTGAGATCTAAGATCCAACCGTGCGTCTGCTGCGTTGGATCTTGAACAACCTTTGGATGTATGTCGCAAGAATGGAAGAAATGAAGTGGTGGTGTCGATGATGAACTTGGGTTGAAGTCTGTGTCAGGCTGTTGCAAACTGGGGTTAGTTCTGATCCCTCAGATACAGGGCCCAATTAGAATTGGACTCAGCGTTATTGTTATGGTAGCCTGAGACGCAGGAGATTGGGGCTTGGCCGGCGTGGTCACGGTCTGGAAGTTGCAGGTGGACTGGTGGTCCTAGAAACCTGCAAGGAGGTAGGTAGGCTGCCGGTCTGACTGGATCCCGCAGGCTGGGCAGATTGGGTTCTGGATGGGATGCGAAGATCTTAGACATCAGCAACAACAACAATAACAAATAGAGGAAGAGGAGTGGAGAAGTCATTCAGGGATTTAGCTGTGATGAATAGGTAACTAATGAAGAAGATGAATGAATTTACTCTAGGTCAGACCTCTCAATATTTACTCAAAATTCGCTATTATCTTAAATAGAAAAATCCATCTGTTTACGAGACTATATAGGCATAAAATTGACCCCTGAATCACATAGGAAACCCTAAAAGTAAACCAAGTCCTAACAAATAAACTATTCTCACCAAAATAAACCGAATACAAATAAACACAGTAAAGCCAAATGAATATATCATAAAACTGACACCTGAATCACACAGGAAACCCTAAAAGTAAACCAAGCCCTAACAAATAAACTAAATACTCACCAATAAACCCAGTACAAATAAACACAATGAAGACAAATGAGTCTCTCATGAAAAAATCTAATAACTTTGTCCGAACTGGATCAATCTCTGATCAAAGTCGATGTTTCTGAATTGGTCTTCGACATTTCTTATACGTTTCTGCTAATTAACAATGTTTCTGAACTCTTATCCATGTTTGCACTAACCATGTGCTATTTATCACTTCTTTATGCTAGCATAATTTTAGATTCCATTTTGTAGGTATGATCTTGAAAGTTTGCTGTATCATATATTTCTTGATTGGTACATTGGCTTTTATTTCTGATGGGTGTTTCAGCTACAACTTTGCACTATATACATTTTTCTATTTGAACTGATAGTTTGTGCTAGCATATTTCTAGTTCCACTTTGTAGATACAATCTTGAAATGTGTTTTGTGTTATATACTTTCTTGACTTGTTTATTTCCTTTGACGACTGATAGTTTCCAGCAATGGTATGTGTATGCCACTGATGCCCTTCAGATTCTCTTTCCAGGATAACAGAAATTATTGATAATGCTCTACAACTTTCACATACATATGGGATTCAGAATATAGACTTTGGGCATATCATGGTTTTCTTTGTTCTACATGTCATCATGAGTTTGGTGGATGGAACACTGGAAGATTGGGGTTTGCCGTTTGTATCTACAGACAAACAACATAATGTATATGCTAATGAAGGAGATCAAGTTATGGATATAGACCCTAAAGAAAATTCAAATGATAGGAGACATGTGCACCGTGAAGAACTGCGTAGAGCTAACTCCCTTATGGCACTTGAGGTTGTAGAGAAAATAACTGCAAACAAGAGTGCCAAAGTACTTCTTCGTCTCATTCATCTGAACATGTAAGATTTATCTCTCTATATTTCTTTTGTTCTCTTATTTAAATTTTTATTAATAATACCTTTGGTTATTGAAATATATGCATATGGTTGGCTATATTAATCGTTAGTTGTAGTTCATAACTATGTGAAAAAATCAGTATGAATCATGAATTCGATGTCTACAAGGCAGAAACTAAATTGAAAGAGAACAAGTTGATGGTTGGGATGGAACAGAGACCTCCTGGAAATTCACTACATAATGTGGTAACTTAATGGAAGTACAGTTGAATGATATAGTCCATCATATTTGATAATTCGATACAACAATAACTAAATTTACTCCTGAAATTTTCCTGTACGTATATTTGGCTCTTTTTTTTATTGCCTTTATGTTTAGGCTCGTCATATAAGTGAAACTTTGTACTCTTTTGCTTTACTTAGTGATAAGCAGAGTCACCATAAATCGCTCAACGCCAGTGGTTTGCATTCCTAATTGTGGCAGATTTTCATTCTAGAACGCTAAATGTAGCGTTCTACAATTCCTTCCATACACCAAAAGAATTACTCCTAGCTGCATTTGATTGGTTTGATTAGAAAAAGGGCATGATTCATTCAACACCACTAATGGAGTTAAACTACATGGCGCACCTGATTTACAACAATCACGAGGACTACCCTATTGTAAATCAAGGAAATTACTTCTAGCCTCACACTTTGTTCCACCTAAGTGTTCGAACAAGCCTACCCCCAACATTCCCTGTTCCATACCAAGTGGTATCATGTTTCCATTTTTGTTCTTCATTCCTTGGCATTCCACATTCTAAGTAATTATGGTCCAAAGTATTGGATCTCGTACTTCTACTATCAAGTTGTTTTAGGCCAGAGACATGGTAAATATCTATCTAACCTAAGTTAACCCTAAGGACATACTCTCACCCTCCCTTACACAACTGTAGCTACTCTGTCCTCTTGCTCCTCCTACCCACCATCCACCTCTTGCATTTTTTTTTTCCTGCCTTGTCCTCTCCAACCAAAGGTTAGAATTTTACTCTAGATATAAGTGCATGAGTTAAATTTCGAACCTAAAGCCATTGTATTCTCCTCACTCCAATTAGAATTTTGACATATAAACTTATTTAGTAATCAAGATATGGGCTTTTGTAGTCCCACCCTAACACATTAGAAGGTATACTAAAGCTTGTATGAGATATAAGATATTAAGCAAGTACTTAGTCTACCTATGTTATATGATTCATTCTTTACATACAACTCCTAAATAGGGAAAATTTTCATGCTTTATCCACTTGTCGAAACAATGTTCAACTATTAGATTTTCTCTTGGCTATCTTTCCTTCAATACATTTAATTGACATTTGGTGTGACACATTCTGATATTGGTAACTAATCCGGTTTTGACACATGGACCCCATAGAAACTTCCTACATTGATCCCTTAAGAACTGTTTTTCACACACACACATAAACTTGATGCAGACGACAGTTCCTAGAGGCGTTCTAGGGTTTCGAACGGATGCTTGGGACCAGGCGTACGTGAGAAGAAGATCGGCCGCTCCCCTCCGAGAGGGACGACAATGGAGGAAGTGGCAGTGGACGACTGTAGTCAATCGACGACGACGGGAAGGATGCTCAAGAGAGGCGATGGTCGGAGTTCTAAGCAACAACATGGATATGGTGGTGGAGGGATAGATGTAGGTCGACACCGACTTCCTACCATGATCGGTGGGTCGCGACAGCAGCAACAACAGGCAGGGATCAAGGTTGGCCATACCCGATCCATGGGTGGGGAAGGCAGAGCAATGCAGGAGGGGTTCTCCCAAATAAAGATTCAGGAGATCAACATGCGATCAAGGAAGGGCAAGGGAGGCAACAACAAGGCATTGTGATAATTGATAGTAGCGGGAGGGAGATGGTAGCCCAAGCCAATACTCCTAGCAAATCCTGGGCAGACATATGTCGACCAGTCTCAGCTAGACCCAATGCCGAGATGCAGTACGTGGAACCTGAGATAGTTGACGGAAGGTGGCGCCACGCTAGGTTTACTACTAACACACTATGATTGCTTACGTACTGGGTGACAAATCATACTTCGAACAGTTCAGGGCTTTTGCGAATCGAGTATGGAAATCGAGGGGCTCTATAGAGATATTACCTCGTGATAATGGGTTATACTATGTATGCATTGGGCTACAAGAGGACATGGACCGCATACTGTAAGGGGAAACATTGACCTTTGATGGTCGTTTGATCGTCCTAAATCAGTGGCTGCCAGGGGCTAGATGTAAGCGGGAACTCCTGTGTATGGTGCCAATTTGGATACGATTGCCAAGGTTGCAATAGAATTCTAGAGCATTTCCATGCTAGTGGAGCTCGCTAGTATTATTTGGAAGCCAATCAAAACTGACGATGCCTCTGCTTGGAAATCGAGACTCGCACATGCTCGATGGAGATTGAGGCCTCCACTGACCTACCACGGGTGGTTGAATTCGAGTTGCCATATGGTGAGGTAGTTTCTCAAGTTGTTGAGTATGAATGGGTGCCGCCTGTGTGCAGCAGTTACTACTGCTTCGAACATGCTGCAAAATCGTGTCTGTATGTAGCAGGGGTGGAGGTTCGAGGTGATACGAATTCCGAAGCGCAGGAACAACCATCCGAGGAATAATAAAGGGATGAAAACACGCATATGGGAGATGAAGGAGATCACGTGGCTTGTGATAATGCCTCAGCCATAATCACGATCGAGGAATTTGGAGCAAGCAGGGTGGATTCTTCTCGGGTTCTGGGGAAACGACCGATAGAGGTCGAGAAGGCGACAATAGAGGTGCTCTCTTCAGACAAAATTGTCCCGTTCCTTGAGAGAGGATTACAAGAATGAGTCAACACACGGCGTCTTGTGGTGCAATGCGGGGAAGGGGTCTATATACGGAAGAAGAGGACTTCGACACTGACACAAGTGGGGGCGAGCAGCAAAGGCCCTATGACACCTGATGCATGCAACTCCAATCTGTGTATGGACAATCCTAAGTGGCGGCTGCTCCTTCGGGGAATCACAAGGAGTATAGACAATGACAATATGGTCGAGCACGTGTTGTGACGGTGGAAATCTTTGAGCACTTTGCGAAGGAATACTTTGCGAAGATTCCTGGAGCACCCTAAGGCACCCCCGAACTTTTTTTAATGTCTGTGCTGGCATGGAATACTCGCGGAGCTAATTCGTTGGATCGATGGAGGGAAATTAAAGAGGTGGCAAAGAGAGCTCATAGCTTATCACCGCCTTGCTAGAGAAAAATAAAATCGAAAGGAAGCTTAGTAGAAGAGTTCCGTATGGATGGAAGCAAGCATATAATGTTAGCATATGTGAGATGGCACGTATTTGGGTCCTCTGGGACTTCAGGACATGGAATGAAGACATTATTCACTCCTCGAATCAGCTTATCACGGGAATATTCACTAATAGAGGCGACTTCAAATTCATGTATGTTGTTGTCTATAACTACAATGATCGATGGAAGAGGGAGAATCTCTAGATGGAGATTATTCATATCAGTATGGTTCCTGACATGCAACTCCATATACCTCTTCTGGTAGTTTGAGACTTTAACGTCTTATTATTCAGCCAGGAGAAAATTAGTGGTCGGCGGGTCCCTGAAACCATACTTGATGACTTCAGAGGGTGCCTCCTTCGGTCTAGCCTCAAGTATCTTAAGAGATCGGATTACATTTGGACATGGACTAATAGAGCTTCACCCAATCTGATTGCATGCCAATTGGATAGAGCTATTGGGAATAGCAGGTAGTTTGATGTCATGCCTGCCTCTACTGCGGAAGGAATCAACGCTGGCACCAGCGACCACTCTCCCGTACTGGTGCGGTTGGTGATGCAACCTCCCATGTGATCACGACCATTTCAGTACATCAATGCGTGGCCAAACTTGGAGGGTATAGAGAGGTGGTACATGCGGGTCTACAAGAGTTGGTTAGGGGTATAGTGCTGCTTGGTCCAAAGATTGAAGGCGGTAAAGAAGCAATTGAAGACGTGGAATCGAGCCAGACCCAAACCACTGCTCGTCCAGCGTGAAGACCTGCTCAAGGACGTGCAAGAGAAACTGCAACGGGACATGCAAAACCCACAACTGGCTAGAGAGGAACAAGTTCTTGTAGAGGAAGTCCTCAACTGGTCCTTGTTGTAAGAGAGACAACGGGCCAAATGCAGCTGGCTGAAGGATGGTGACAAATGTACTAATTTTTTTATGATATCATTCGGACTCGGCAACACATGAATAACATCATCAAGCTTATCGACTCAAAGGGGAGGAGATATCTGCACAAACTGACATCCATGCGGCAGCGATGGACTTTTATAGGCACTTATACAGTCAAGAAGAATATATGCGAGCGTTCCCAAAGCTCGTATGCAAAAAGATGGTTACGAATGAAGGGAAATCATATGCTCATGGCCCCAATGGAAGAGGTGGAGGAAAAGGTGAAATCGGCTGACTCTAATAAAGCTGCTGGCCCCGATGGCTTAAATACTAAGTTCTTCAAAATGCATGGGAAGAGCTCAAGTACTCTATTCTTGAAATTGTTCATGATTTCTGTCAATAGGTGACTGTTGCGGGACTTAATCATAAGTTCCTCGTACTCATAGAAGGAGGGAGCTAATGCTCTGAATGATTTTCGACCTATTGCTTACTGTAATTTCTTGCAGAAAATTATTACTCATATCATGTGTCGGCGAATGGAGACTATTATGCAGGATCTTATTTCTCCTAATAAGGTTGCATTAGTCAAAGGAAGATCGATAGCTGAGAATATTTATGGTTGTGATGGAGTACTTCACATGTCTAATGAACAAGGCGGCCACTCATAAGCTTATTGTTCCAATATACAAGAAGGTATCCCCTACAGTTTCACACTTGATTTATGCTGATGATCTTTTGTTGTTCATGGTGCTATCATACAGGAGAATAGATACTCTTAACACGATTATGGAAGAATTCAGTCTGCTTTCGGGACTGAAGCTTAACCGGGAGAAGAGCAAAGTATACTTCAATTATCGATGCTCGATTGAGGAAAAGCTCTCAGACACACTTTAAATTGAGAAATGATGCTTACCAGGCAAATATTTGGGTTTCCCGCTATCGGTCACCTATACACGTGCGCAAAAGGTCAATTGTTGGTCGACTATGAACAAAAAAGGGGTAGACACAATATTTGTCATTCGAAGGTTTTGAGCTTGTCCGCTTGGTTATTTCTGCCATCACTCTATTCTGGCTACAAGCGATTTTGATTCCGATAGCAACCATCCGGAGAGTGGAAAAAAAATGTGCTAACTTTGTTTGGCGTTGTGGAGTTCACGCAATTGCATGGGTGAGATGTGTCGGCCAAAAGAAGAAGGGAGAGTTGGGTTGTGTTCACTAACCACTCTTAGAGAGGTAGCTGCCATAAAGTTGACATTGAGGTACATAGAAGGGAGATCCCTTTGGGCAAAATGGACCTGGAACAGGTACTCATTGTAATCTAATTTATGGGTTCAACGAACTAACAACTTCTTTGTTATTTTCAAAACCATATTGAAATATCGAGAGAAGATTGCAAGTGTATTGGAACAGATTGTCGGTGCAGGATTTGACACAAACCTTTGGTTTGATCCATAGATACATCATAATGTGGTTCAGAAACTGGAATGGGCAAGCTACGCGACATTCGGCACAGAGGAAACAGTAAGGTGCCTACTAGAGCGGGGGCTTGGCTGTTGGAGAAGCACCCTGTTGGCCGCCTGCTTGTCGAGGACATCTCCAGCGTACGGATTGACCCCAGCGGCCGGACGAACAGGTGGGAATGGAAAGAAGCAACTTCAAGGGATTTGAATTTAGACTTGCATATTATAAATTCCGGTGTACGCATCCTAGAATCGAGGTGTACCCATTCTAGAATCGACTATATGGAGTTCGTATGGATTAAAAAGCATAGCTACGAAATATAATACTACATATACAAACTGGTTAAAGGCAGGCTGCTAATGCTGGATAGGCTTAATAGATTTGGAATTCAAGTGCAAGGACTAGGGTGCACTCTTCGCGGACAAGGCAATGAGATGACCAACCATTTATTATTTGAATGTACATATATATACATGGAACATATGGTCGACACAGGTTAATAAACTGGTGATACAATTTCCGACAAATAGAAATTTTACATTGTATATAGAGTTCATTGCCACGCACAGGGGACGAGGATCCCGTTGGTTTACTGGAGCGCAAACCAGACCGACAACTACAGTTTGGCACATTTAGAAGGAATAGTCGCATTTTTTGATGGTTTGCAGACGACCGTGATAGGGACCCTGCACAATATTGATAATGATGTGAATGTTATGAGTTATTGATGAGGGTTGTAAACAATATTAACTATCAATAAAATTATCTTTTCTTTCAGTGTTCTAAATTTCGCTAGGAGGAATCGGTGCGACGGAAGGATGCTTATGATGTGAATCGACCAGATCGATTCACAAATAATTTATAGAAAAATAGAAATAGAAGGAAAATAACGATCTTTATTAGAGAAAAGAACAAACTCCCAACTTTGATGGACGGACAAAGTCTAAACCCTTCTGAATGACGCTTGAGAGTTTCTTCTCAACACAAGCATAAAAGTAATGACGGCTAGCCCTGACTATAAATAGAAAAGAAAAGCAAACCCTAGGAGGATTATTGTGGTGAAAGACCACAATACCCCTCCATGACTAAAATAACTGAAAGGCCTAAAAAGTGGGCCTAAATGGCTCCACGTCTCCTGCGACGTGTGTAGGTGATAATGGGTGGGCCCGCATCAGCTTAGTACCTAGGCCGCCTAGGCGGCCGCACAATTTTATTTTTATTTTGAAAGTTTTGATTTTTTTTTTTTTTTTTTTGGAAATCTGATTTCTTTTAATTTTCAATTTTGAAATTTCAAATTTTGAAAATTTTGATATTCCGCTTAGCCATACAGGGCCGCACATAGCCGAATAGGCCCGCCTAGGACCGAAGAGGCGCCTAGGAGGGCTGAATAGGGGGGTTCCGGTGCGACGGCGGC